>VWZZ01000395.1:205527-249639 GCA_013399095.1 Psophia crepitans
GGGCTCCCGGGGGTCCCTGCCCGCAGCCAGGCCGCGCCGCGCCGGCCGTTAGGCGGGCTGGCGACCGTTAGTCGGGCGGGCGGGCGGCCCGTTGGGCTGAGGGCCAGCTGTCCCCACGCCCAGAGCCCGCGTCCCCGCCGCGGCCGAGATGTTCCCTCTCCGGCCGGCGCCGTGGGGCCAGGGGAGCCGCTGGCGGCCGTGGCTTTTGCCGTGCAGGTGGTGGTGGTGGGCAAGAAGTACTAGGGGGTTCCCGGGTGGGTGGGCTGCGGGCGTCCGGTGCGATGTGGGGTACTGGTACGGCAGCGGGGAACTTTGGGGTGTTGTGAGGGAAGGCCCTGTTCCCTGCCACGCCAGCCCCTGCTGTGTTTCTCAGAGGCGCTGAGCATGCACAGCTTTCCTTCCCTTCAAAATCAGGCCATGATAGAATCATAAATATATAATATTATACTCCTATGATATTATGAGTAGAGAGCAGGAGAGTTAAATGCGTACATCGAGGAAAGGAAAATTACATATAAAGGGCTTTACAGCACAATTGTTGAGTGATTCTAAAATGAAACATTTTTAAATCCTTCCAAGAATAAATTTAATTCCTGCACGCTTGTTCCCGTATCGCCTACTAGCCAAGGAAGCATGCTGGCTATCTCGCAACAATTAGTGGAGTTACATCTGCTTTTAGTGCACATGGTGACTTTACCACTGAACAAACAGCCTTTTTAAAAGTCCTGAGCTGGAAAATACCCATTCTATAAAAGAAAATTGCGATTCGGACATTTGTTCCGTGTCAGAATAAAATAGACGTCGTTAGGAAATTTTCTGGAGGAAATAAAGGAATGCGTCTCAGCCTAGCCCTGCAGTCAGCCTGCTCCCCAAGCAGAGGCCAAACTTGAACACAGGCCTCTGCTCAGGGAGGGGAATACCTCAGCTACCCACTGAGCTATTATCTGCGCTGCGTGCAGATGGACATGAGGCTGGGCTGCGTAGCAGCAACTGAACGTTGGACCCAAGAACCCTCCTGCACAGTTTCTATTACTGGCAAAACATATATTTATCTTGAAAGTTTGCATTTTGACGTGTCAGCGTTTTTACAACAATATAAATGTGCTTGAAAAATTTTTGATCAGCCTAATGGTTAGGACCTATTAGAAGCTGCAGAACATATTCACAATCAATTCACTTATTCAGCTGCATGAATACAAGCTTAGCAAAGTAATTACAGGCACCTTTTTTTGGAAATCTTGAGGCTGTGTTGTTTTCCCATGGGAAATATGAGTAATAAATTCCTAGCAAAAAAAAAAAAAAAGAAAAAAAGGAAGCAAATGTGCTAAGCATTGTTCTTATTTATTTTTGTCTTTAATATTAAAAATTGTTGATTAGATGTTCCAGATAGGGTAAGGGTGGTTGAATGTAAATCCTTCATTTTAACTATTGTTTAAAAAAACAAGCAGAAAAAAATTATCTTGGTAAATTTTTTTTATTTTTTATTTACTTTTTAAATTGCAGTTGTCTTTCTTAAGACAAATTGATTTCCCTTTTTTGGTGAACATATAAACATAAATTGGCAACTGATCAGTATTACCAAATCTGGCTATTTTGATTCTTCTACTGAGAGATTACATTGTATCTATACCCATTGAATTAAAGTATTTTAGCTTCAAAATCTTTTATTCGGAATATTAATTTCTCAGCCTTGGTACTTGACATTTTTATTTATTTATGATTTGCATCAAGTTCTGTTTGGATGAAAACTGATATTCAATTAAAATTTACATGAGAGAATTTTAAATTGTTCATCATACTACCTTAAATACGCTTGATACATTGCAAAAGCATGTTTGCATTTTCAAATATTTTATGAAACAACTGAAACAATGACCTGTAGAATGGGAATTAAACTGGAAGCTTCTAGGAGCCAAGTCCTTCACAATCTTAGAGAAGGTAGATCTTATCCTCTCATGCTTAGGTTTAGCTGTAGTTTGACAGAGGAAAATAGGCATTCTTACTTTTTCTACTCTTACGTTGGTTTTTCAGCTTTGAGTTAAATAGTTCTTATCTGAACTACTTGAATGGATTGAAACAAAGAAGATATTCACCTTGCCTGTAGAAAAAAACTGCAGCTCTCAAAAACTGCTTTCCTGCATCCGTGACATCCTGTTCCATCTGCTAAGCCAGTGACTTCAGTCAGTTCAGTGACATCACTTCCAAAACTTCAGCAGCAAACATCTTTCTACCTTGACTACCGTAACTCACATCTGAACACAGCAGCAAGTGTAAAACCTAAATTAGCTGCAATATCAAGTTTAAATTAAAGAAATGGAAATAAAATATCAACAAAAGGTAATTTGATTTTTTAAAAGAATGAATTGAGGAGGGAATATTATAGAATAATGTTGTCCAGTTAGGACAGTGCTGGTAATGGAATTTTGGTAAATTCATGGAACAATGAAGCAAGGAACCACTGAACAGTTACCCTTGGTTGTAGAAAGACATTGTTACTTTAAGGTGGAAGAGCTCATATATCTTATTTTTTAAGTGATTAGTTTTGATGACAGAAAGTGCTGTATGTAAACCTTCACTTAGATAGCAATGGACAAGAATTAACTTCAAGTGATAGGGGAGGAAATGATCTGCTTATCTAAAGTGAAAAGTAGTTGGGCAAATGAAGTTCAGGAGATCACTGGGGAAAGCAGAAATGAATAATAAATATAATCCTGTATAACAGTGTGTCACTTTATTTCTGCTGAATTTTTGTACTTAATTTGGTTTTTTGGTGGCTGTCAACTACTTATGTGTAGCTTAATTTAAACCTGTACTTCAAAACCACACATGATGTGATCTAGTCTACTTTAGGATTTTTTATGATTCTCAAGCAGCATGATTTTTACAGATCAGAGTTTGTGCATACTTCTGTCAGCACAGTGTCACTGCAGGAGAGGAGCAGTAGACCACTGCTGAGTGACAGCCTACAGCTCTGAAACCTGCAATCCATCCTCTCTTCCATTATCCATTTCCCATCCTCTGTGCTGCTTTGGCATGTCAGACTTACTGCACATGCGCTGCAGAGCTAGTATGCACTAAAGGAAATACTTCCTAAACTTGTCTGACTTAGGTTTCCGTGATGCTTTCCTGAAGGATCAAACTTAACGCACTTGTGCAAATAACACCTGATCTATACATTCAGTGTGGTCTTAGCCACGACACCTGAATATATAGCATGCAAGTCCGAGTTAGGGTACATGAGCTCTGATGAATTGCTGTATGTCCACAAAACCTGGACAAATACAGAAAAACATCGGGTTGTACCTGGGCATAATTACCACTTGGAGAGAATGACGTATGTAGGAAGTCTTGTCTGTAAAGTGGCCTTAACCTCTTCATTGTCCACAACAGAGACACCTGTTCCTTGGGCAGTGAAACTTCACTGCTAACACAGAAAATGCGTTACGTGGGTTTTACCTTAAATTTTACATCTTTTCCACAGAAATTTAAAACTCAGTCTGATGCACCACTAATTGTAATTTGTTTAGTGGGGAGGAGCTCTCTAACATGCATTATATTTTTAATCTAATAAATACATAGCTAGTTCTTAACACTAAACATAAGAATCAAATCAGTCTCACGTAGTTTTCCAGTAAACCTCAATGATCTGCTTTGAACTGTGGCGAGGTGTTCCCTCCAACTCCTCATAAAAATGTGGAACTGTGGTACTCGGCCTGTGGGGAAAAAGCCTGGAGCCACACAGTGATGTGTCTGTTCAATAGCGTGAAAGAGACATCCCCTGTTCACAGTTCGGCGTGGTCAGCTACCTGCTGGTAAACTTTAAATTGCCTGAGTCGCTTAACACCACGATTAAAAGCCATTTGTTTGTTTCTTGTATTATGTGGTGTTTGACAAAATAGACAAAAGTCTCACAATCGCTTGCATACCGAGCAAACAATTGTGCATTGTCCAATTCTACAGATTTTTCTTATTTTTAAAGCAATGGTCTAGTAGTGCTATAGATACCACAGGGCCTTTTAATTTGCCCATCACAAGCAAAATGAAAAGCCAAAGTCTGGAATCCCAAAGCACAATTATGTGAATTGTGAAACTGAGTAAGTATATCCAGCAGCTACAGAAAAATGGCAGGACAAAACCTCAGACAAGCCGGTATTGTTTCATCCCAAAGATGCCAAAAATGGCTTTGGAATTATATTCAGCTTTTAATTAAGATGAATGAGAAATGTCACAAATCATCCATAGTACAGGTCACAGCAAAACCACATAACTACTGTAGCATTTCTCCTTCTAAAACACTGATGTAGTTCCCAGTTTCATTTAACTGGAGCTTTTCTTGAAGTTTACTACAGTGTCAGAGGCTGGAGTATGACGAATAACCATAAAGCCTGAATAGCAGTTGCTTGCGTTACTAATAGTGAGATGAAATGTCTGCATTCTCCTGTATTAAGAAGCGAAAACTAAGTAGAGTGAATAAAAAAGAAAATGGATAGTATTTGTATTTTGAAAGATCTGGAGTTGCATATTGGAACAGCCCTAAAGATGAGCTGCTTTTCAGTGCTATAAATTTAAAAATATAACTGAGATGCCATCTATAGCGATGAAAGGTGGTTTAGGATTTGGGTTTTTTTAAACAGTGATGCGTATCCTTCGGCTCAGGGGAAAAAGTCCATTTCAACAACCAAGTGGACATATTTGTGCTCCTATTTTAGGAACACAGATCCCTTTTATAGACATTAAACACAGTTTACTAGTGGAAAATTTTCATTTATTATAACTGCTTTGTGTAGCGTCTTTCACGTAAACATTATAAAAAGGATTTAGTGTTGGATTTAGAAGTTGGGGTTTGGGNAATCTTTTCCATTCGTCATCAGCCAGGTTGCTGATTACCAGAGTAACTGCCAAGCTTTCAACTCCTTGTCATCAATGGGCTGTGAATGACAGACAGCATTAATGTTGGCAAGCTCCCACTCTCCTTTTCGCCTTTCCCAAATGTAATTAAACTGCACTAATACAGCAAAAGAAAAGCTGCAGCTTTATTTTACTCGCCCTAATAACATAACAATTAAATCACAGAAGCACACAATACAGTCCAATAAACCCATCATGACAAGGAAATTCAGAGGTAAGGGAAGTGTGTATCTACCACTTATGGAAAAACATGAGTAAAGTGTCTTCCTTTCCTTTCCTAGCACTACAGGGACTGCGCTGCTTGACCTTCAGCAAGATGATATGGCCAACATCTGAGTAACCACTCCACTGCAACCTGGTGAAAAGCCTCAAGTGTCTCCTCTTCTGTTGCACCTTTGGGTTAAGCATAAAGGGAATAATTAGCTTCTCTTTCAAAGGATTCGTTATCTCCCTGGTAGGAGACAGATGGATAAGGAACAGAAAGGATGTGAGTCATAAAGGCGTTGCACACCTTACCCACCGGAAAGAGGTGGCATTATTGCTGATCTTTGAGGAAGTTCTGGACCTTTGGTGTAAAGTCTGTAGGGTTTAGAGGCTAGACAAGAGTTGGGAGGAGGGAGAAACCAGAGTCCTCACCTCACTTGGCAGAGGACTATGGAGGTTTGTAGAATGCAGAGATGCCACTGAACATTTCTGAGGTAGATAAATTGTCAGTAGATTAATTTATATATGTTTTTCTGGACCAAGGCGAGTGAAGAAGCTGCTGGCAATGGAATTTACCCATAAACCTGCCATTCCTTGCAGCAGTGCTGGAGGACAGGAAGCAAGCGCTCCAAAGGAGGCTGAGAACTGACTGCCCTGAGCTCTGTAGGCCCAGCTCTGAGGCTAGTGTCTGTCTCATTTTTCAGGCTATCAATAAAAATAACACAGTTGGCTTATAAGACAAAGTACATCTACAGTAATGCAAATAAATAGTTTGACTAAATGCAGACAGAAGAAAATAAAGACTATTATACAGCTAGCCAGAAACAAGGGGCACCATACTTAATAGGGAAAGCAGGGAAGAGCCAGGACCCTCCCCAGCATATGCTTTAGCAACAAGAAAGGGAGCTTGGTTACTGACCAAAGTAGACACAGCTTCAAACATGACAATTATTGGGCCAGCCTGGCTAAACAGACTCTAAATGAGTCTGTCTGCTTGTGCAATTCTGGTGACTAATAGTGACTGTTAGCTGACAGGTGGTACCTTATAAATCCAGCCTGTGCCAAATTCTCTGAAGATCTGTTAGTGTAGAGTAAGTAATTTACCGCTGTGAACAAACTGTCCTGCAACAGTAAATGCAGTTCAGTGTGATGACAGTCTTCCAAAGGAAGAAACCTTTGGCTGAAACCATCTTTTAGACAGTTTACAATGGTATCTTATGTGTTAATATTTTTAGTAGATCTGGAGCAGGGGTGAATTCTTACATGTTTGGTATGTTCAATAACATGTAGTGAACAGCAAAAAGGAAAAATGGGATGCACGTGAGACATAAAAATGTACACCCACTGGAGTAAATGAATAGTGTGCAGGAGAAACACTAAAGAGATGGAGTTGAAAGTTTGTGTTAGGTTTGTTTTGATACAGTACTGTTGCTTTAAACAGACAGTTGCAAAATGGCCCAAAAGATGTTTTGGTTAAGTGTAATGATTTTCTCCTTGATTCAGCAAAGATCCAGGCTGCAGTGTTCCAAGCCAGCTCCAGACCATCAGAGGGAGAAACAGCACATCAAACACTCACCTCATCTGTTTCTGCCATCAAGCAAAGAAAGCAGAGGCCACAAAGGACATGGAAAAAATATATCAGAAGAGCATAACTGAGCCTTCAGCTGTTCTTGTGTGTCAACCAGAATTCTCGTTAGGGAAAAAGAAAAGATGGTAGATTTGTTTCCTGTGTAGAAACTACCTTGAACACTTTAACTGACCGTGAGTGACCATGAATAGATGATTCCCCAGACCCTGTAAAAATTTAATTGGATTTTTCAGACTGAATATTAAGCAAAGATTGACAATAGAAATTAGCCCTCAAAATGAGAGCAAATGCTTTTATTGCAAGCAAGGTTTGCAGCATTTCAATGTGATGGCTTTTGATTTTCATAGTGGGCAGTTACATTTGAGGGACCACCAAGGGAGACTTTGGTCCGGAACTACTCCTGGCCTACTACACCTAAATAATACTCTGGGCACATGCTACTATCTTTGAACAAGATTAGACATATTTACTAATAGGCTGGGATCAGCCCAAGGCTGCTGGTCTGAAACTGTACTCAAAGCAATAGGAATTGTGTTAGAAAGAATGAATTTGGGTCTGGCACACAGAACAGTGAGGAGGGAAACTCTGCTCTTAAGATCTTTGAACACCAGCCAGCTCCTCAGAGACTCCCAGATGTGCAGTTTTGTGGGACTGTAATCCAACCAGAGGAGTTTATTTCTGTTTCACAATATTACATAACATTTGCATAAAAGGGGTAGGAAAAGAATGTTATTTCAGTGGTCAGTGTGTGATTTAGTATTCAGAGATGAAAAGGTTCTCCTGACTTTTTCTCTGTTAACTGACCAGGGCTTCAAACTTCATTTTCAATTAGACACAGATGCTAGTGTTTATGGACTGCGTATTGACACAGAAATGTAAATGACTTGAGAGGGTGACAGTTTGTTAAGAGTCAATGGCTAAATTCTCCTGGGAAAAATTACCGTATGCTCTGCCAGTGATTAAAACTTAAGAACATGTTCGCAACTACTTGTACGGAAAGAAGCTTGGGATGGGGACGGTCCAGCAGTGGACTGGAATAACTGTGGTGCTGTGGTTATGCAGTTACCCAAAAGCATGGGTTCAGGCTTAGCATTGACTGCTACTGATGTTTTGTCCAGATAGCTTCATTGTGGGATTGATTGCAAATGCCAGTCTAAACAAGCAAGGAGCAAAGAATTGGTCGTTCAGGGGAATAGGCATGTTTGGGAAGCAACAATTTTTTCCTCCCTTCCTGTGTCTTGCAGAAGTGCAAATCCAGTGGAACAGTGGCTACAGGGATTCCCAAGAAACCAAGTGTTTCCCACAGAGAGAACCAGACACTGAAGTACTGTGCTCTTGGCAACAGCTATCCTGGAGTATAGTCCTTCCCTTAGCATACCTCAATGAAAACTCTGGAGTGGCTCGAGGTTTACAATCAAGTTCGGTATAAAAGATGGGAGGAAAGCAGTAGATTATAAGCTTTATTAGCTGGCTCTAGATTCATTGAAAAAAAGAAGGCTGTAGTGTAGTGTTATAATTTAAAAACTGCTGGATATTTGAGGGGTTGCAAAGTGGTGTGATTTTTCTTTGCATGAGTTAAAAATTAGATGTAGAAAAAGTGGCCAGGAAATGTTAAGAAATAGGGGAAAGCTCTGTGGAGCAGCATTTTGCTATGCAGATCTTTCAGATACTCTTGAATAAGGACTAGTAATTATTAATTGCTTGGGGTTTTTGAACTAGTTCACAAAACAGCATTGTCAGAGTCCTGACAGCACTAACAAGCCTTAATGAGCCTGATCAGTCCCATCTGAAGCCTCCACCCACACTCATGGGCCCCAGAGCTCTATTTAAGCTCAGCCCTGACCCTTCAGCTTCCTCTAGAGCCTTGCTGGAGAAGGGGTGCTATGCTGGACAGCCTCTTGATCTGGATCTTAATCCACAGGGCTGACTCCTTGCCTTGACCTAGGACCTGCCTTGTTGCTGTGGACCTGTCTGGTGATCACTGGACCTGATAGTAATCCTGACCTAGAGACTGACTTTTTAGCTTGACCTCAGACCTGACCCATCACTACAGTATTGCCTGAAGATCTGGATTCTTGGTTGGTCCTGGTCGTGATCTCTAGGTTTGTCCTGCTATATCCCTTGAGTTCTGTGTGATGGGCACTGGCTAGTGAGGCATCTGCTGGTGGCCCCAGCATTCCCTTTGGCTCACCTTCCTTTAGGGAGCAGACATAAAGTAGAGCAGGCTGTAGCAAGGAGGTTGAATTAGATCTGGAATTTTTTGGGGGAGTCATATATGGGTCGGGGAGAAATTTGGAATCAAAAATGTTTCTGTAGATTTGTGAGACTATAGGAAATCTATTAAATAACTACTATCTCAGTGCACCAATTTCTGATGAAATAGTAGAGGAATTCAGAGTGGATGCTGGCAGTTCAGCTGGCTTTCTTATCAACAAGAGGCAGGAATTAGCATTTCCTACTCTTTTTAAACTTGGAGTGAAGGCTAGTGCTCCTCTTTCTTGGTTGGGGGCTGGAGACTTCTGCCAATCTTTTACCTGGAGATCCTATAAAGTAACAATTATTTAAGTCATTCAGAAGTTTTAACTCCAAAAGGAGAAACTGAAGTGTTCTGTGCATGCTGGAATATATTTAAAGGCAAACTTTGATAAATGGGACTATCTACCTACTGATGTTTCTAATGTATGACCCTGGAGTGCTTCATGGCTCTTGGGTGTGGGTGCTGTGCTGAGGCAAGGACCAGAGTACAGTGTTTTACATACCCATTTTCATTGAGAGATTCAAAGGAAACTTGGAGTTTCTCAGCTGGAGAGATCAGGGCTGCAGGGTGTGCCACGGATGACACTTGTTCAGTAGCAACAGTGTCATTTTGTGAAATGGATGACTTGTTAGAAACATCTCAAGCCCTGTTTAGTTTCACTAGATCTAAGACAGTTTCTGGCAAACTTTGGAGACTATCATGTCCTCCCCACAGAGCAAATCACAGATGGAACTACTTGGAACTGGGAGTTTGAGTCCCTATCACTGCTTTGTGAAGTCAATGCTCATTTTAGCTGTGATAATCGCTGAGCAGCTGAATGGTTTGGGGAACTTCCAGTTCAGAAGAATTCCTGAAAATATCTCACTTAGATTTGATTTGGACTGAAATCAAATTTGAAAAGCCCCCTCAAATTTCCATTGAACCACAAATCTTGCTTTCCAGCCAGATCTGATTGAAAACTTGAAATTGGATAAACCTTGGATAGGTCCGTACATAGAACTGATGTGAATATAAGCAGTGTCACTGAAGATAATTTGGGGCTCCATCCTGGAAATAAATGGTTGTGTCCAACTGAGAGCATTTCAGGGTTAAGACAATTACCCTCCCTTTCTCATCCTAAAAATGGAGAGAATACCTGTCAACCTTGAAACTGCACAAGCTGTTTCAGTAACAAGCCCCATCCATTAGGGCATGGTGTGTGGGGTGCCTCAGCCAGCATGTTCCACTCATACAACAGAAACAGACACTGTTCAGGAGCCTGTTGTAAGGGGTCCCTCTGTGTAGCCTGAAGGAAATCTGGGTGTGGAATGGGAAACTCCAAAGACAGATGCAAGGAAGCACAATTGGTGTGGAGCAGCACATGAAAACTTCCTAATAGAAAGCTAGGATACAGCTGCTTAAAGTTACATAATTTGTAGTGAACCCTCTGTAAAAATGTTTTCATTTGTGTTTCCTCTTGGAAGCGACTTATAGATGTCAACCTTCTGTCCTGAGCTGCAGTGGTAAGTGAGGTTAACTGAGATGTGGCTATGAACTGCCTTGAATCTGATCATAATTGCTGCTTTATACTTCTATAACTGATAAGCTGTAAAGCGCTCTCATGAAACCATGCAGCAGAAGTGATGGAGAGTTCAATCCAAAGCTCATTGTCCAAAACCAAAGATACAAAAAGCTGTTCAGGAATTTACAGTATGTGGCCACAGTGGGAATCCCTTTGAAGGGAATGCAGTATGTGTGCATGAGAAAGATGACAAAGCTAAGTGGGCAAGTATTGGGAGTATGGGCCTAACAAAAAGGCAAAGGAGAGGTTTTGGGGCTGAACTGTGTCAGATGACTGGCATTGTGAGCAGAGACAGTTTCCTGCTCTTTGAGTCCTCTGCAGGCAAGCAGATAGTGTCAAAAATAGCTGACCTCTTCAGCGGCCAGTTTCTCCTCCTAACTGAAACAACCTGTAATGCTCAAAGTTGTGACTCAGCAGGTAAGAGGGGTTAGAACACATGTGCATTACTTGCTAAAATAGTTATGATGGTTTAGAAAATAGTTGCTTCCCTCTGTTCGGTGGATGGATCCAGTCTGTCATCTTGTTGTTTGCAAGTGGACATTGAGGAGGGGAAGGGAATACTGGTACAGAGAAGTGGATCCTGCATGGCAAAGCTAAGGAATTGAGACAAGCACCGAGGAGCGTCCACTGTAGGAACATTTTTATTCACAGTGCCAAAAAACAGCTTGGAAAAAAGGAATCTCATGCCAGTGATGTTAGAACCTCAGAAATAATGTGTCAAAGATGTTAGAACATTTATAATACAATCTTTTACCGTTTCAATGTCATCAACATGTTGTTCTAACTATTTGCTATGACAAGAGAATTTATTGAGTCAATTTGTCTTCAACATGTTAAATGTACTACATGTAGGCGGGTAAGCTAACCTTATTTATATAGTATTATGAGGGAGAATGCTAACTACACTCACTTTTGCACTCTTGAAAACTGTATTTCTTCTAGCAGAAAATACCACACATCCATTTTTCAGAGTTACAATGCTCAGGCTGCTGTAAGAATACTGTTTCTTAAAAGAATGGCTTCAACAAAGACTACATGGGGGAGTAATCTTATCTGTGGTGTGAAAGTTGCACTGAAAAGTTTGGCTTAAACTGCTCTCACACCAGATAGTCTTCCATCTTTCCTACAAAAATTATCTCAGAATGAGGTCCTGCGGTATCTTTCCTTGCTGACCCTGAAATATCTGTCCCCTTTCTGCCTTATGCATTACTTCAGTCTTCTCAGCTCCACCTTTCTATGCTTTCTGTTGCTTTTCTTGATTGTCAGGGAGAATGTCTCATCTTTCTCTGCTTTTATGTTAATTTATTTTTATCCTCTCTTCTGTGTGTGTTCCCTCCTTCCAGGTATTGATGGAACAAATGCTCAAACCTTTGCATTTTCCTTATCCTTAACCCTGGCCACTTGAAATCTCTATGCTCCCAAGGGTCTCTAGTTCCCCAGCCTGCTCTTTCTGACTGGGTTGGTTTTTTTGTCACTGTCTGGTATAACCTGTGCAATACAACATCCCTCTCCCCCACTGCATGCTCTCAAATCCGAGTGGAAGTTGGGCTGCTCTGTGTTAATTCCACATTGTGCAATCTCTAAGACTGCAGCTCTTGGTTGTTCCTGACTGAGGTGGTCTTCATACTCCTGAACTCCAGTGGCTGTTCTTTTTATGTCCTCTTCTCCACTTGGTGGCTGCCTCCCACATTTGGTGTTTTCCCTGTTACTTTTTCCCCATATACCCAGTCCCGTACATACATACACCTGTGATTGTGACTGTATTCCTCTACCTATGTTCCCTGACATTTTCCTGCAATCCGTTTGAGATCAGTTGTTTATTTGAAATCTTAACCTTAATATCTAATTTAAATATATCTTATTTTGCCTTTTTTAATTTTTACCCTTTCATTTTTCTCCACACAAATTTCCTTAAAGTAGATAAATCCACAAGTCCCATCTTTTTCACTTGCTTACTTTTTATATGCTTTTTAAGTAGCTTTTTCTACTCTTTCTACTGATGGTCAAAACCCAATACATACATTTCAGCAAAGTAGTCATCCCATGCAACTGAAATCTTGTAACAGCCTTTTTTCCCCCCAGCAAAGGTAGGCTTGGTAGTATTTCTAGACAATTAATGAATCTTTAAGCGCCTTCCTGTTTCTGAGAGGGATGCCATATGCTTGACTTTCTCCCCTTCAAGCAGAGGTGATGTAGCTGCTTTTGCTAATCGTGTGAAAGGTGATATTATATGCAGAGATAGGGTAACAAGCAAACTGGAGCCAAATTAGTCCAAGGGGTTCACAACTTGAGAAGCATGGTCTGACGCCTCGTTCCTTCTCCTCCCCGCTCTGACAAATATTTCTTCAAAACATGACATTGGCTTCTCCTCTTGCTAAAAAGGTGCTGTATCGCTTGTCGTAGGTACTACAATCTGCTCTGCTTTGGCTTTATAACAGTAACCTCACTTATTCAAGCTAAGCCTTTAAAACCACAGTCTTTGCATGCTGGTCTCATAGTCCAGTCTCTTTTCCCTCCCCACTTTAAATCACTGCATTGGCTTTTCACACTGAGCAGAAACTCATCACTGTTACCTTTCAGCACTCTTCACCTGTCTGCTGACATATTCATCAGGTTGAACTCAGCAAACACCCTACAAACTGGTACAGACCATCTTCCTTCCCTGCTATCTTTCCGTTAACCAAACACACGTGCCTAGAACGTTGTGCTGGATGTTGTGCCCTGCAGCCTCGCTTATCCTCACATCTCCTCCTCAGCTGCACTGCAGTAACCTTACCATTCTTCTGAACTTCACTACTAATATTAAGTGTCCAAAAGAAAATCTGTGCCTTAAATATCAAAACTATTCTGCTTTATGGAATGTGTATTTCATTATTTATTGACTATGGTGTCTAAGAAAGAGCAATCTTTGACTGAAATTTTTATCATATTTGAGGTGTTTGTAAGGTCACTCTTTCACATGTGGATACTTGGTGTCTAAAAATACCTTAATCTGAATGACTCTTCTCAGCAGAGGTAATTATAGGGTTTCTGGTCACTTGAATTCATGTTGTAAGAATTCAGTTTACTTGGTTTGGGACCCTTGCTGTCTGACACATTTGGTTAAAAGCCGTTCATGACTTGTAGAGGTACTCTGGGAGGGACAGATGGGCATGTGCACAGCGAGAATATGATCGCACGATTATAAACCCCAGAAAGAAGCTTCTAATGTTTGTAGGCACAGTATTAATATTAAGATGGTTTAGTATTGTGGACTTTGTTTATCTTCTCTCACTGTCTTACACTGCCATCCCTGGTAACATTGCATCACCTGCTACATCTTTTATTAGGTGTAATGTATTCTTATATAAGCACTCCCTTGATTAAGTTTACATAGGTATAGACTACAGGTGGCATCATGTGTTTCCCCTCTTTTCTGTTGTTGTTCAGACCGTCCCCTGCCAAAACAGGTTTGCAAATGAACTAGTGTATGAATCCTGTAAATGTATAAAATTATGCTTGTAATCAGCTTTCAAGTTACAGTTTGTAGTTGTGTGGATTTTGTAACTTCGCATAAGACAATTGAAAAAGTAGTTCTGTACCAGTGTGTGTAGAGGAAGAAGTTGGATAATTTTCTTAGTTTTATTGTTTTTGTTGAAAGAACAAAGAGTTCTGGTGGCAGAGGTCACATCTGTGTCTGTATTTTGTACAGTGGCAAGCACTCAACACAGACATTGATACATGAGCAGGCCAATTTGCAAATAGGGATGCTTTAATAACACATCTAAACACAGAACTTGGGCACTCTATTAAGGTCGTCCAGGGCTCTCACAGTTTGAATCAATTTGGCAATAATGTTGGGCACTTTTTAAAGGCAAGACTAAACAAAAAGAAAATTTAAAAAGACTCGAGACATGGAAAGTTGGACATTATTCAAACCACAAAGCAAAATGGGTGCAGGGCAGTACAACTGGTAGCTGTTGAAATAGATCTGAAAGTTGGAAGAACCTCCACTTAGTTTGTGATGCAAATCCTTTTGAAGGCAAGAACTAGGTGCACTGCAACTTTCCAAAGCTGTAGCAGGTGAAAAGATTTGAGTGGTTTCTCAGAGGTGGATGAAATGGCAGTGGCATAAAACTATCTTTCCAATATCTGATTGTGTTAGGGCTTTAGCTAAAGTGTATTTATGCTAAGAAAGCATGAGTTGTAACGAGACACTGTAAAATGAGGTCTGTGCACAAGTTGTAACTTTCCTGTTTAGATTTTACTCTGAATGCAAATAATTACAGAACTAGCTTTGTCTAAATGTGGACAATAATGAGAAGTATTTAAAATTCAGAGTTAAATAAGAAAACAAGAAGATGGAGTTACAGTGTCCATATATGCTTTATGGGGCAGGGTCTGATTCTTTCCTCAGCATTTGCACCATGCCCAGGTTAACAGAAGGATCCTGATTATGGATCTGGAGCAATTAGAATTAGAAGATAAATGAATTTTCAAGATATCCAAATCACAAAGCAATAGGATCTGAGACAAAACATCATTAAGCATGCTGCATACATACTAAAATTAAATCCACTAAAGGGATGCTTAGTCAGAAGATTTTTACAAAGTTGGGGGCTTTGTATACTGAATTTGTATTACATTCTGCATGTATATTAGGCAATAATTTCTAGCTTCCTTAATTTGTTATTTGTTTACATTTTTCCTAATTACTATCCTTAATTTTGTTTCATTACTTCCCACGATGTTAAACCACATAAAAACATCTACAAAGTGAATAGTGCTTATCACTATCCAAATGAAAGTATAAGAAAACCCAAACCTGTTAATTCTGCAGCGGTGCCGAGTCATCTGTGCTGCAGCAAGGTCGCAGCAGAAGGCCGCAAAGGAGGACTCCCGGGTCTATCTCAGGTCTGCCAACACGGGGTTCTGGAAGCTGCCCAGCTCTCACTGATGTTAATGTTAAAACTCACACTGAGTTCAGCGATTGTTTTAAGTCATGCAATCTTATGCCTTGAGTTACTTTGACCAAAAAGGAACTGAATGAAGAATAAACTAGAGAGAACTTCCCCACCACCACCACCCCCCACAAAAAAACCCCCACATTTTTCTAGGGGGAGGAGGAAAAAGGAATAAAACTACTGGAACAGGGGAAAAATATATCTAAACAGGAAAGAAATTGCAAAGTTTGGGTTGCAACACAAAGGACTTCTAATCAGTGTTCAGAGGCGCCCTTAAACTTTGTCTTGAACCTGAAGTACTTTTGGGGTAAACCTGAGTTCATTCCTCTGATGCCCGGCTCTTGGGACATTAATGGATTCTCTGCTTTTCTGGAAAAGCCCTAGCTAAAGAGAAGATAATTTTCTGAAATACAGAGAGGATTTGAAGATGGGTCTTATTCTTCCTTTTCTCTTCAAAACCATCCTAACCACTAAAATACCGAAGGGCAAATAATAACCCCCACTTTATTTGAACGACTTTCCTCATGAATCTGGCCATTTCTTTCCAAATTTCCATTTTTCAGAAATGCTTAGAAATAAAACACTTCAGGTCAAACAGAACATTTCCTTTCACTTGAAAAGGAATGTTTTCTCTTTCCCTAAAGCCAAAAGTGTTACTGTGGGTCATACTGAAACCCAAAAGTATATTAGATTCAGCTACCAAAATCATTTATTCACACAGCTTCATGGTAGGGTGTTTTTCAAGGCAAATTAACAACTGTAGTATGCTTTGGGACCTTTAGATGAAAGGGACTATAGAACTGGAAGGGATTATTAGGTATATTTAATTTGCCTTTAGTAACATGATGGGGGAAATAATCAGTATATTAAACATAAATGAAATATTTTTGGAATGTATAGTCTGTTGGAAAGGAATGAATGGTTTGTATTATAAGCTGGGAAGTGAAGTATATATAATCCACTGTGTGTGGCTGTCATCAAAGCCCCACCAGGAATGCAAGAGTAAATGTGCTATTTTTACCTTTTCTTTCCTGCCCTGTTTGTGGTTTTGGCAGAACAAAAAGAGACCTGGATAAAATGAGAGAGATTGTTTGGCATTTATCACGATTGTGTTTGAGGAACTGCCTTCAGCATAAAGGCACAATAAGCTTTTCATTTATTATTTGCATTAGAGCACAGAAGCCTAGGCTGATATTAAAAATCCATGTCCTAGGCACTCATGGGGAGGAACAGTCTCGGCATCCAAAGAGTTTATGATAAAATAGTTATGGCAAATGACGAGGAGTGAAGAGTTGCAGAGGAGTACTTCTGCATTTACCTTGTACATGGAACATAGCAAAGTCAGTGCTTGGGTTCTGGGCTGCTGCCTCCCCTGTTCCTTATGCTCTTGAAAGATGCTGACTTTCTCTGGAATGACTCTCCCAACAGCCCATGATCCTGGTAAAAGTTTGTTTTCTGTTCACAGATTTCAGCAGAGAGATGAGTGTGATCTATGATTCACTAGAAGGTGCACACATAGGTACTTGTGCTATTTTAACTTTGTTGTGACAGAAAATTAAAAATAAACATATTCCTTTCATCTCCCAAGCCTGACCTGGCAAGAATGTTCATTTAAAGAAGCTGGTGATAATGCCATACAAGAGATTAATCAGCCTTAAATCCATACCATTTGTAAAAGAAAATGGGATGGTGCAAGCCTAGTCTTATTTTACTTCAGTATTTTAACAACAGATGCAATGCTGCCTTTGTTATTATCCTTTATTCCTCAGACAGTGTTCCCCCTCCTAATTATTACTTGTCGTCTTTACTAAGATTGAGAAATGGCATTCTTTGAGCTCAGGCAAATATCAAAGCAGTTTTACTTATAATGACAGAGCTGCTTTCACTGGGGAGTGAAGCGTAATGAGCTAAAAAAGGAATTCAGTACACTTTCCAAATTAAATAATGTATTCATTACTTCCAATGAGAGGTCCCCAGCCCCACCTGAAAACAACGGTGCTTATAAATACCTGCAAAACTTGAGGGCAGTTTAGCAACCAGCAGCCAAGAAGCAAAAGGCGTTGGGGCCATGTCCCTCAGTATAGTGCTCTGTGCAAAATAGCTGGTGATGAACAGAGTTGCCCATCATACCCCTGCATGGGCTTTGTCCCACTGCCGGCCCAGGGCACCCTACGTGGGGACTCACTCTGTGGACACTGGGCTGTGTCTGTCGTTTCTTCCTTGATTTTTGCCTATTCAGCCACTGGCAGCGAAGCACGTTACTGCCACAGCTTTTGCCGCCGTTCCCTGCCATCCCTTCGCGAGGGCTGCTATCTCTTGCAATTCCTCACAAGCATTTTTCTTGGCACCTCAGTTGCTGGAATCATGATTACACCTCCGTCAGAAATGGCTGGTTTTCAGCTTTTTGTGATTGCAGAGAAGAGTTTGAATATAGAAATTCTAAAGATTTGAAAATCAAAGACAAGTTAAACTGGCTTTTTTCTTTAATATCTTCCTTTATGGCAGACACTCTTTTGTTTCGGGTATGTGTTTGTTTAAAAGGAATAAGGGAAGATAAGAAGCTCATTCAACTCAGTGGTTTTAACCTCTCGGATAATTCTTTAGGATTGTGTTGAAAAATCAGTCTCTTGAATGAGTTTTCCGACAACATTTTCCTCTCTGAAACATTTATTTTATATCAGGAAAGCTTTGGAACAAAAATTCTAAACAGTTTTATGTAGAATTTAGTGATTACTCTCTGCAGGGTGGCTTGAGGTCATTAAAAGTAGCGTTGCTGAGAGCAAGCAGCTTCACTGCGCAGAGATGGAAGCACAGATTTATTTCAGCGGAGACATGAAGTGGGAACTGTGACTTCTTAATCCACCCATCTCAATCAAACTCCATGTAGTCTAAACTGCTCCGAACACATCTATACATCTAGATGTACAAACCTATGGATGGAAACAGAAAGCTAAACCAGAGAAAGCATAGAAGCCTGTATTCCACCACTCTTCAGCATAACTGTAATTAATGCATTTGTATTTAGGTAGAGAGAAAAAGATTTCAAGAGTGTTAAGAAATAAAGGAACGTTCCCTGAAATTGAGAAACCTGCAGACTAGTGCAGATAGAGCAAAATTGATGGAGCTGACCAGAAATTTGCCATTGAAGAACTTCTTTAAAAATCTGATTTTTATCATTAAATTGAAATCAATTTCATTTAAATCAGTCCTTAATGAGTGAAATGATCTCTTTCACATGGGGGGGGACACGACACACTCAAGTATCTACTTTGCAGGTTTTGTTTATCAGCCTTTCTGGTTTTCTATGTATTACTCAATATTAATTCAAGACAGTACTACTCACAGGAATCATCTCTTCTTTTAGACTGAAGTGTCAAAATGTCAAACTCTTTCATTAAAATATAAACAAAAAGCTCTTTCAGTCAGAATTCAAGAATAGCTACTCTTAATTGTTTTTGAAGACAGAGAGGTTTGCCTCCTGTACCATGGTGCTCACTCGGTGTTTGCTTCATGCGTTCTTCCTAAAACCCAGCACCAAGGTAAAAAAAATAAGAAAAACATGTAAATAGTGTGTTTAATTCAGGTGTTTCCCCTCCAAACTGGGGAGAGGGTGTGTATGTGATTTTTTTTTTGCTATTTTTGCAGGGGGCTTTAGTTTTAAATAGGCTCCTCAAAGTATTTTGTCAGAAGAGGGCCACTGGAAGGCATTTCCTGTGAAGTACTGAAAATACCTGGGTTTACTCTGACCCATAACAGGGGGAAGGGGGAAAAGTAAAAAACTCTAGTAAATAAGGTTAATATAAGGAAAATATGAGGAAATGGTTAATACAAGGAGAAACTTTTTCACCACGAGGGTGACAGAGCCCTGGCACAGGCTGCCCAGAGAGGTTGTGGAGTCTCCTTCTCTGGAGACATTCAAAACCCGACTGGACGTGTTCCTGAGTGATGTGCTCTAGGTGGCCCTGCCTTGGCAGGGGGTTGGACTAGATGATCTTTCGAGGTCCCTTCCAACCTCTAAGATTATGTGATTCTGTAAANCCTGCGGCGGAGACCCTTTCGCGTTTTGTCAGCGGCAGCGAGGCAGGTCGGCCAGGCGAACGCCTTATGGCGCGTTGCGGCCAGTATGAACAGGGAGGGTGAGGCCTTTAGGGGCCGTGCCGTGTGGGCGACCCCCGAGGCGGGGGGANTAAATACAAACTTATTTTGTGACAGCGGCTGGTGCCCTATGGAGACACACGCCTCACTTCTCCTCTCCTGACGGGAAGGCTTCAACCGGCAGCTGCCTCCTGAGGTGCGGCGGCAGAGGCCCCCTCCCGCCTCGCAGCAAGGATACCCCAAACCTCACCCCAANCGCGCTCCTTCAGGGAGCCGCGGGGCAGCGGCGCTGGTGGAAAACAATGTTTTTACTTAGGGCAGAGCCCGATGGGTTTGGCTCATCTGTGCACACGTTTTCTTTGGTTTCAGGGCCTGTGGGCTGCTTGTGCCCGTTTTTCCCTGGCCCACGGAGTCTTGGCTTCAGTCGGACCCCAGCATCTGTCGCTGTGAGTCAGCCGCAACTGCCGCGTGTCTCACAGCTCTGCTTACACCTACTCGCGGCTTCGCTTGAGAGGTTCTCGGCCCTGCAGGTGTGTGTCCTCTGCGAGGTGCTTGCCTGGAAATTTTCTCTGTGGGGCTCTTGTTCTCATCCTCTGCTCACGATGACCTGCTGGGCCAGGTAGCCAAAATCTGGTGGGGCCAAGGAGTACCCCAACATTATCATACATGTAGGTGAAGAAAGAAACTGAGCTGTTTTCTTCCCCTCCCAAGAGGCTGGAAAGGGGATAAATGAACTGTACTACACACTGCAGCCCAAACATGTTTCTTCCTTTCAGGCTAACTGGCAAAACTGCCTGCCTCAGACAGTTTCCCATCGATGCATGGCCATTCGTTTGCCTAAACTATGGGCCCTGTGCTCAGCGGTTAGATCTGGGATACCACAAACTCCCAAAGAAGGGAGACGTGCATCTTCTGCCTGTTTGCACTTTTCAGGTAACTGTGTCGTGTTCAGGGTGGTGAGTGGGGAGGATGACGCTGCTCAGATCCTCAGTCCTTAAACATGCACTCAAGTATCTGCTGAAGACCACATGAAGTTGTAGTAGTTCATCTCTACCACTCTACCAAGGTCTCAATCTTTACACCTGTTATTTTTAAAATTTGGGTAAAAATGCTAAGCACGGAGTCTGGTCTGACAGTCACAGGCTGGAGAAACATCTGCACATGAAACATACTCAAATATGTGCCAGGTAGGTAGACAGATAAAAACCACAGATTGCTCACTCAATCTATAGATCAGTTATTAGATAGCATCTTCTAGGTCATTCATTAATCACTAAAGTAGCCTTAGAAGCGATGCATTAAAAAGTAAATATTTTATGGATTTTTTTTTAAACTTTTGAGACAGTTTTTGAGGCTTTTGAAAAAAACAGGAATGTTTGACTCTTTTAAAATAGGCATATTCTTTTATTTGCAGAGGGGGCAGAATTCCTACTTTTTAAAACTTTCCCATTCTTTTTCCTCACCCACAGGTGAAAAAATGCATAAACAACAGAAAGCACCAAAACCCATTTTTCTTCATAATTTATCTTTTTGCTTGGAAAAGGGATTTGCTTTCGTTGTTTTACTTGAAATGTGAGAGAAGGCTTATGCTCCAGGGTTTTTTTGATGGAGAATGGGTGTGAAGGAAGTAAATGAGAGGGCTTTTTGTTACGTTTTCCTTTTTATTCCATGGAATAAAAATGGTGACAGAACATTTCTTCCCACACACTCTATTTTGAGTTCTGTGCCCTTTTCTTTGAGAAGAAGGGGTTTAGAGAGCACAAAACTGGAATAAATCCCCTCCAAAAATACTTCCTTTTCCCTCCAAAATATTTCTTCCTGTGAGAAAGACAGATGTAAGACGGCAAATAACATTAAAAGTGTTTGCTTTTAAAAGTGGTAGTAGGAATTATAGTAGTGGTTTTCTTAAGTTTTCAAATAACTTTCCACTTCCCTGAAGTGTCTGCTGTTTTGTGGAAGTTGTTTCACTTTTTTAGTCAAAATCTGCAAACTGAAATTTTCTTTCAGGGTTTCAACAGAAGAAAAAAAAAAAAGTGAGAAATTTGGCAGGAAAAAAACAACCCTGCCAACTGGCTTCCATAGTTACATGAAGTGGAAAATGGAGCCATTCCTGGTACTGCTGTTTCTTGCTCAACTGACATCTGGTTTGGATGAGTAAATTCACACAATCGGCATGTGGGGTTTAAATCAGGTGAGATGCTGTGTCCATCTTCCTCTTTCTGTAACTAGGAACTCAACAGGGCTGTGGTCACAAGGTAAAGCCTATGTTCCAGGACTGTCCAGGTCAGCCTTGGACATGATGCCATCCTAGACAGAACAAGTAGCTCTCTGAGAACGTACCACCTTCACAGGAATAAATCAAGATCAGGGAAAGGGAGAAGCAAAACAGGAATTAATGTTTGCACGTCAGCGTGGTCAGAGATATGACAAAGACTTAAGTACAGATTGAAACTCTCTGTGCCAAAAAGGCAATCTTACATTTTTAGAAGCTGATAATTTTTCAGCCTGCTGCAACATTTAATGCTGATAAAACAACAGATTGTGAATATTTGAAGATTAAGATGCTTCTGCAGGTGAATTGCTCTGCTATCTCCTTAAGCCATTTCCAAGCTGGGTGATGTCCTGCTCTGCATTATTGCTCTGGACTAAGCATGCCCTCATATGTTTAAAGCTATGTGAGAAAGAAGTGACAGAAATTTTCTATATGAAATTATTGCTGGGAATGCCTCTTCTTAATGATATTTCATTAACTGTTGCCAGAACGTACATTATGGCCTTCTGCAGTTTTGGTGACTTCATTGAGATCTGTTAGAAGACTTCAGTGAGGCAATGATCTCGTAGTCTGTGCTGACCTGGGCCTGAACAGCAGACTGTCCACTTTGCAGCGGACAAACAGCATAATTCTCCATTGGACCTGCACTTCTGTGACTCGCCTGATCACAGTTCCTGGGAAAGTGCCACAGAGAAGCTGATAGTCAGTGGTATGTTGTCCTGGGTATGTTTAGTGAGTTGGTAGGCTGTGCCCCTGGTCCTTGCTTATCCAGGTGCTTTTAATCCTCTATAACTCCAGGCACGTTAATCAAGAAGCTCCCCTGAGCTTCCTTTATCATCAGTAGAGAAATATCCCCCCTAACAGTAATTCAGTTCTTAAGTAAGGAGCAGTGCATCTCTGTAGGATGGTTAGGCTCACTCAGGTGGCTCAAATGAGGTGAAACCCGATCATCATCTCTTCTTTCTTCCCCGGCAGAAATGCCAGTGAAGGCCTCATTGCATCTGGGTCACACAGTGGCAAGGGTGCCAGTTGCCGAAGAAGTTTGGGAAGTAGACATACAAGATGAGGAGCAGCAAAGATCCAATCGGTCCTTCCAGTGCTAAAGAAGGGCAGGCAGGGCAATGATGACCTGCTAACATGACCTTATTCTGGCAGGCAGCGCTTGCTGAATCAACAGCGGCTCATATCTCCCCTAGTGCTAGCCAAGAAATGCAGCTGGTGCCCCACCTCCTTCTGATGTTGCTCTGCCTGGTCACTCCAGGGCAACACAGTGCTTCTCTCCCTACAAAGTCTTCTCCAGATCCTCTTGTCTCTGCTGCTGTCCTCTGTAAAATGAGTGTTGTCTTCCTCTTTCAGTGAAGGGTCAGAGTTATTTGTCTCCGTAACTTTTTCCTCAGGAGTGGCACAGAACAGAAAGGCACATTGTTATGCCCTCATTGAGATGAGGGAGACCCAGAGTGGAAGTTATGTTTCCACAGCACTTTGAGCCCATCTAACGCAGCACTGCTGCCAGTTTGCAGCTTCCCTACATGCACTAACTCCCTGGAGAGTAGGTTTGGGGCTGCATCACAGTAGAAAACTTTTTTTTTTCTTCTTAAGGTTAGTTTAGGAGTAGTGGGAATATGTAGCAGGATGCCACAGCAATTCTTTGGTCACTCAAAGTGCAGCCCTAGCCCCTGTTCAGCAACAGATAGAGAGCTTAGGGACCGTGCAGCCACCTACACCAGAGTGTACCTTAATGGCATTTCCTCTTATGGGCTGACCAGTGAGTACTTTGACATCCTGCAGCATTCATCTGTATTGCTCCAGTGCATTGTCTGTACTTACTAACCAGACAGGTCATTAGAAACGCTCCTGCAAATGGTCTTGAACTAAAAATGCTCTTGCACTTGATTCTGGTTTCAAAAGAAATTCTAGATAACGCACCCCAGTCTCCACAGGGAGGCAGCAGAATACCTGTCATTTTGTTTGCAAGCTTGAACTGGCTGATGCTTTGTTGGTTTTGGTGTTGTGGTTTTTTTTTTTCTTTTAAAGAACCCTTTCACCCAGTATATATATTGTTTGGATAAAAGGTTTTAGGAATTTTAACTTCAGATGAAAATTCTTTTTTGCTTGCCAAGATCAAGCTTGCCAAGATCAACGTTTCCCTTATTTCCCTCTGACCTGTCACCAAGATGATTTACAAGTTATATAAGAGCCGATTTTGAAAGAAATATGCATTTAATTAGAAACTAAAAATCACAGTGTCTCATTAGAGACAGTATAGTTAAAGTTCTGCAAGTGTTTCCATTATTTTCAGGGATTTATCACCTCAGGAGACGAAAGCGTACTACTCTGGTGAAACTTGGAATTTTAGGCCTCAATACTATAAATATAAAATAGGTAGGAAATAATAATACTATAAAATCCAGCATTTCCAAACCAGGCATTCAAATATCATCGAGCACACACCCACCCCCCAAATTATGTGATTGGCTTAAAAATCACTAAATTTTTAAAATAATAAACATAAGGTTCTTTTTGTTTGTCTAATGACTTGTGAGAATTTACGATCCATATTTTCAAAATGTTTCTTTGCAACCGCAAGGGCTGAAAACTGAATTCCCCTTGCTTTTTCCCTTTTTCTAAATGGAAGTTGAGTGGTTTTGTGTGCTCACATGACCCTAAAGCTGGGTCTTGGAAAAAAAAAAAAAAAGGCAAATATTGAGGAACATGTGAAAACGCGCATCTTCACTAAATTCAACTACATGTAACTTTTCTGGACTGCCTATATTCTTAGAGTAGCTTGCTAGGAAACAGTGTCAGAAATGCTTTAAATAAAGCAGAATGGACAAGCCAGGAAGATTTAAACTATGCATTCACTTCAGTCAGAAGAGATTGAATTTAAATGTATCCTTCAGAGAAAAGACAGATTTTCACCTTTTTTTTTTTTTAAATGCAAGTGAATTCATCACTTATAACTGTTAGCTTTATCTACAGAAGAGGTATCCTATTGCTAGGAGCAGCATCTACTTCTTTCATACTGTTCTGAAGTAAGTATCAGTCTGCCTCTGAAGTTCACTTCGCGGGAGAAATTCCAAGTAGGCTCCCTCAGCTCCTTTGCAGCACCAGGTATTTGCAAAACTGGTCCTCTCGCTTGAGGTGTCAATTGATCCAGTGTGGCAAATCCCACGTTCCTCTTAAGACTGGGGTTTTTAGACTATTCTCACAGGTTCACTGACTTAACGTCTAGTCGTCTGGAGATAGGAAAGAAAGATCTTGCTCTCTTCATGGTCATTTCTATCCAACACAGTGCTAGATTTGCTTTGTGCAACCCCTGTCTACTTGGGTAAGACAAGGAGGAATATTTTGTATTTTTTGTGTCCCTCATAAAATTCCGTTGAAGGCAAAAAACTTAAATATAGTGCATTTTTATCACATGCAGAGATTTTCTTTATATGCTTCTCAACACTACAGTTCCAAAATTGATCTGTGTGAAAAGCTTCCATATTTTTTTTTATAAAAACACACTTCTCTGGGAAGCATTCAACCAAAATGCTTGTCAGGGCCATGAGAACACTGATAGGTGTGGTCACTCCAGGATAATACTGTGGGTCTTAGTGGCCCTGGCTGGCCTCACCTGGAGCCCCCACCACACCTTCTGCCCATTTAGGCTGGGACTGAAGGCCCAGTCTACACTGTACTTCTGGGTTGCCTGTCTGCAGTGCTCTTCCTGTGGCATCTGGATTTCCTAGCTTGACCCTGGACTTGCCTTGTTTGATGTTCACTGGGGAGGACCTATTGCTGTCACCATCCTGCTCTGCTTGTCTGTGCCTGGTGTTTGGGGGGCTGTGCCTGATTAGTGAGGTTTCTGCCTACCTTGTGTTTGTCTCCTGGTCTTCCCCTGGGTCGCAGCCACACTCTTGCTGTACCCAAACAATGCTGTTCAACAGAAAAAGCTTTTTTTAACAGAAACAGGTAGAGAGAGGTGGCTTTCAGTCTTAACTGAGGGAGCCAGTGAAGTTGTAACCTCAGGGTGAAAAGCTCCAGAACTGAATAGCAGAGCTATGTAGTTTCTTTGAAACGTGGTTATAGGTAGAAGATGAATGATAGCAATTTGATACCATTGCTGGTGTAAAGCTCTGGTGAGCCACTGGCTTCCTTCTCCAACAGTAGCATTGTTCTTGCTCCTTTGGAGATGCTTCATTCCCAGTGCCAGCTGTTAAGCTGAGCTGAAGGGAGGGATTAGATGCTCCAGGGTGAGATGGAGTGTTGGCATTAGGGAGGAGGCAAAGGAGAGCTCCAGCTCCATGGCTGATGGTAAACAGGAACTCAAAAATTGGCACAGCCTTGCAGCAGTTAGGAAGATGTCCTAGAACACGCTTCAGTCCCACAGCAACAGCCGAAAGTGAAGTCACCAAACTGCACCTTGTCAGTCCTGTTCCATGACCCTGAGACTGCTTTAGGCGTGAGCAATTGAGGCCCCAAACCCTGGTGGGTCTTGCCCTGTCCCCAGGGAGAGAGTTTCGAGGTTCTGCCTAGAGTCTTTGATGAGGCTATGATGCTGTGTTCTAACCTGAAGAACAGCTGCTGTGTGTAGAGGATGTGAGTCTTCCTGAGCCTTTGCTTCCTCCTCTGTGTAACTGATTATTTTTACTTTGCAGGGTTGCTGTGAGGATGAATGCACTGGTGACTGTGAAACACCGGAACTACAGCGATGTCTGTTGTCAGGTAATTTATTATCGGTCTTTCCTTCTGTGTTGCCTTATCTCCAGTGTTTGGAGCTGGTGTCATCATGCCAAATCCTCCTGGTGTTTCCAATTATATTTAAATTGGGATTATGATTAAAGGACAAATGCACATCAGAGCTGCTGTGCAGTAACAGGGAGCCAAGAACCTGACAATAGGGCATCACTGAAAATTTTTGCAACGTCTTCTGTTAAGTAAGCGGGATTCAAAGGCTCTGATTTGGGCTCAAGAAATGACAATTCATCTGCCTTTAAAATTAGCTGATCTATTTTTCACATCATTGCTGCAGTGTTTCTGTTCTCTAATCTTCCTTTCACTTCAGATGGAACCATATTTTGGTGGCAGATGAAGTAATTCCTATATATAGTATGCAAAACACTTTGGGATCCTTCCAGTGAGTAAGTCCCAGATACGTGTCAGATATTTATTTAGTGCAGCACTTTATAGTAGGCATCACAGTCAAGAGTGCAGCCTTGGAGCACTTTCTGGCTTCAAGCTCAAAGCTGAATCTACTGTGTGTGGCTTGATGAGAATGTTTGAGTAGTAGACATGCTGAGAAGAAAAAAAAATTTTGTCTCCATCTTTGAGGGAGCTCCTCACCCTGGATTAATTGCAGTTTCCAAGGAGGCTGACAGTTCTGCCCATTTTCATAGGAAAGGAAATAGCAAAGAGTAAGCTCAAAGGAGGCCTTTCCAGGAATTCAGGATTTGCTATACCTATCAGGTCAGATATCCTGTTCCTAGCAGCTGTCAGGACATGATGCTTCAAAGGAAGTTGGATAAGTTTACCTAGGCACAGCATGACTAACTAAGGCTCAAGAGAACTGAGGTAAGCATCGCTTTAGGTGGTGCAGGACTCGGCTTTCTGTCCGGAACATGAGATCTGATTACCCCTGGCTTAGTAAGTTGTACAGCTGTAACATTAGTAGCAATCATATGGGGTCTTCTACAGCTTTGGCAGCTCTTTCTGTGGTACCTTTCAGTTACCTGTTCAGCGTCTGTTATGTTTTCCCAAAGGTATTACAACCAAAATAGGATACAGCTCAATGGAGAGGCATCATGTAATTTTGTGTGATCAGTTACGTGATTACCCTGCAACGTATTCTCTGCTGGGTCTTGATTTTGAGACAGATGGGAAGTGGGCAGAGAGTTGAAAGCCTTAGGACCGCTCAGCTTCAGCTGCTTTCCTGCCCACTAAATTACAAGAGCAGGCCTTCCTTAGCGCTTCTGAAAAGTGCCATATGCTAGAGATATCACCAGTCCTTTTGCCATTCATTCAAGTGTCTATTGACTTCTGAGGCCAGACATCTTTTATTACCCTCTACTGAATGTGGCATTGAGGCTGCGTAACACCAAATATCTTATTCCATTTATCCTTTCAATGTGTCTCATCTTTTGAAAGCTTCCAATGTTAACTAAATTTGTTGTCCAGAGCAAATGAACTTGAGGTTTTCTAAATTCCCTGAAAATCAAGAATTTACTTACTTCTTGTCTTCCTTTCCCTTCTCTTTGAAAATCAGTCATATGTTGTTGTGCACTAGCATTACTGCCTTGCATCTAGGAATGGGTTGACTTGAAAGTAGATTGGTAATTTAATGATATTTATTTCTAATTAACTCTACAGGAAATAGATTCTTGAAAATGCATAATAGGCAAGTAAAATAGAGAAACAATAACTTATTTTTTACCTTCCTAAACTTGTATATCTTTTTTTCTGAAGTGTTAGGCACAGTAGAGGGAGAATATTTATTTTAAATTTTGTTGGGGAAAGGTAAAAGATTAAACAGTCTTTACTATTCTAAGTAATTTCATTTTTTAAATGAAATGTTCCTTCTGTAAGTCTTTGGAGATATCATATCTTTTAGCATAGGAAAATCAATAGATGCAAAGGTTCCAGTTCAGTTTCCCGTGGATGCGATCAAGTGCATTCAAATATCAGGTGATAGATGGGGTAATTTACACATCTGCAGAACTGGTATTAGCATTTTACTAACTACCTACAGTGTCATGAAGTTTAATTAACAGTTGTAAAGCACTCCTCTGAATGAAAGGTATGACTTTTTACCTTTGAGATTATGTAGATCTGTCAGATTCTGCTGTATTTGTAACAGCCATATAGAAGACTAATAACTTTGCAGATTTACTGCTGTGCTCTGTTGCTTTCTGCTAGCATGCTTTTTTTTGTAAGTTTGATACTGATGGTAACTTCAGATTAAGACCAATTCTGAATTTGTATTCAGCTGAAAGACACCTCTTAATTAACCATTCAAGGCAGTTTCCTTGTATTTTAATACCTGTAACTTAAACTGTGTCAAATTAATACAAAGTACACCACATTATTCATGAGAGTGATGGTTTTCAAGTAGCTGTGGAACAAAAAAAAAAAATCTCAACTCCATGCAGGCTCAATGAGATAACAGTATTTATTAGAATGATGGTTTTCAAATCACTGTGGGAAAAATATCATCTTAATTCCATGCAGCCTCAATGAGAGACAATGTGTTGAAGAAGTGAAATCCTTTCTGACTGCAGCATTGCTAGGATGGAAAACCAGATTCTGTCTGCAGGACCAAGGTTGCATACACTGGCACCTCTACAAATAGTCTTAAGAATGGGCCAGCTGAAGCTGAATTGAAGACAATTTAGAATATCTGTGCAGTTCTTATCTGAAGGCTTTCTCAATTTCTACAGTTAGCTGAATGTGGTTTTGTATTTTACCCCCTTAAGACTGCCCAGAGTGTTTCAGTGAGATCACCAGTCCTAACTAAAGAATATGATGAGACTATCTTACTGGGGTACAAAGGATTTTTCTTTTATTTATTATTGTTAACTCCCTACTCTCTGTTCCACTCTGTCAATGTCTCTCTGCTAGTTTGATATCATATCAGCCCCTTTTTGGGTGGGTGGAAGGGAAAGAGATGGCAGTGAATCCAAGGCCTTAAGTTCAGCAGCAAAAATCTGCAGCCTGGTCAAGTACTTATTAATTTTGGCCTTTGTCTTTTGGAGTGTTCCACATCATTTGCTATTGTTGACTTATTCCAAAAATAACATCAAAAGACTTATTCCTGTTGTTGGTTTGAAATCTAGAGAGATACAAAATGTGATTGCCTTGGTCATCCTGAAAGTGTCATATCCCCAACTCGCATGGAGCTATCGTATCTTTTCTTATACCAGGAAGACACCACAGCTCTGCAGCTGAGACCCAAATGAGCCACTGCAACGTACCATGCCTTACTCCAAATCGGCTCGATGGTCTCCTGAGGCTGACGTAGAGCTGTCAAATGCTGGCAGAATGAGAAATCACCAGGTAGGTTTTTGAGTATTATTTTATAATTCTACCAGATATATCTAATATTACATATGGATCAAGGCAGAGTATCCTGGGCCTACGCAAGTAACAAGAGAATTATCGTACTTACAGAAGGATGTGACTTGTGGCCATACCAAGCAGAGCAATTAACCCCAAGTTGCATTATACATTCTTTATTGCTCTATTGATCTCATGTATCTGGGACTGCTAATTACAGCAGTCTCTGCTTTAATCATTTTTATTTGTATTGGCAGCATAAAGATCTGGGCTATAGGAGCACATCTGTCTAAAGCGTTTGCTTTTTTTCCCTTATGATAGCCAGTTTATCTTCAATTGTGTTTATAACCCAACAATTCTCTGGCAAGTGATACAAAACAAAAATAATTCTGACTTGATCCAGATGGTGATATGCATCTTGATGATTCCTTTAGTCACTTTCAAAGATAAGGATGATGTTTGAGACGTACTTGTTTTAACCAGCACATCTAGTCTGGATAGCTAGAAAGCAGTCTTGCAAATAATTATCGTCAGTGTTGGAGCAGGAAGCAATGCTGTACCAGTGCTAGTGAAGCACAGAAAAGTATAGAATAGTCTTTGGAGCTCTAATTACTGAGCAACAACTCACCCCACAGCAGGTCAGTAAGAAACTGCAATCGCCATCATTCTATTATTCTGCTTTTAAGTTGTTTCATTTTCCTGTGAGAATTATGACAAAAAAGAACTCAGCACAAACCCTATGTGAGATATGTGTGACAGCAAAAGCATTCAGAGAGAGAGAAAAATTGGTGACTTTAATCGCTGTATCCTGAAAGGTAGCGACTGATGCCTTTATGGAATGCTTTAGGATATGAATTGAAATTACAAATAGTACCTGGGAGTAGGCAAGAAGGAAAAAGGGCAAACAGAGAAAAGTGTCACTACTCTTGTATATGGAAAAGTATGTCTAAGGGGCTGGAATTCCTGTCAGGCAAACAATTTGAATCACTCTGTACAGTTGCTTAGCCCCTCTCATCACTGTCATCCCTACAGTGGGGGGCAGTTGCTCCCGTAGGGTGGTCTTTGGCTTGGGTGGCTTCCTGTTAACAAGGCAGTAGTGTTGGAGCTCTTTGCCAGCCTCCTTCCATTGACAGAAGCAATCCCTTGGACAGAAACCATGAGACCTTTATCAGACATCCAGTAAACCCTCTATTTTCTTTGCATGGAAGCAGCTAGAAGCCAGCGGGACTGGAATGTAACATTGGGTAGCCCTCGTCTGTTGAGGATGCTTCCCAGGAGCCCTGCAGCCCCTTGGTAGGGAGGGGGTGAGCGCTGCAGCCTTGCAGTGTCCTGCTTTAGCTCTGCAGGAGAGAGCTGATGATCAGCCTTGGTGCTGCCATGGTGGCTTGGGTTGGACTTGTTCAAATAATCAATTTGTACAACTGAAGTGGAGGAGAAGGAAAGAGGAAAGTAAGTGTAGAAATTCTAAAGCAGAGATTGAAAGATTTACTTAATAAACGGAGTTGTACCATAATGTTGTAATATATCCAGAGGGTCTCTGCCTCCTTACTGTTGCCACCCACAGTTTTAGGGACTGCTTGCTTTGTAGCTGTGTGGCGCAATCTGCAGACCAAATGAAGGATGTGCCATTCCACTGAAATCTGTTATTTCATGACTTGAAATTTCATCTTTTGTTTGGCATTAGACCACATTTGTACTTCCTGAATCTTTTTCTGTTGGCATTTCAAGAATCGGATGGTGTTTCTGAGTAAAAGCAAATCCATCCATCCTCTGTCAGGGGTACTTCACTTTTTAGGCAAATGGAATGGTCTGTGTTGTTCCTTGTCATCTTTGTTCTTCAATCAATTATTCTTTAATCTTTATTCAATGTGTTCCTTTTACCTGAAATGCCAAATAGCTCTGATGTTACACTTCATAGGTTCTGTACTTTCTTTACTAATATTGATTTGTCTTTCAATTTCACTCGTGAAGTGAGAGGCCAATTTGCAAACAAACAGCTTGGCAAATGAATGTGAAAGCACTACATCACATACAACCAGGCAAATGATTCTGTGCAGTCATTGTGTTGTACAGTACCAGCTAGCTGTACTAGGATTTCAGTTTGTGGACAGGCTGCAGCACACTGACAGCCTGTGTTGACAAGATATTTTGCTCCGTTGCCTTGAACAGGTGAGAGAGGAGTATCCCAGTTGTCTCTGTGCTTGTGTTAGATGCTAAGCTCTTGACTTTTATTGTCTGTGGACCATGACTCCTTTCTTGCTCTTATTGAGATTTTTACAGGCAGTGGCTGTTGAATAAGACCTGTGTCATTACGTTTCAATGTCCAGTCAGAGGATGCATTCCATCAGTGGAAAAGTGAGGTTGGGTTATACCCACTGGTCTAGGAAGACAAAATAAGGTCGTAAATCTTAGTTTGATGGTTTAGTACTTGTTATGGTTTGGCCCTGCAGCCAGCCGCTGCACAGGGAGCTGCAGCATGTGCAAAGTGACATGTACCCACAAGCCATCTGTTTCTGTTGTGATGTGATTTATAATCTAGCTAATAAGCTTTCATTCTGGACAGAGGTGTCACAGTGTGTCAATAGTGGTCCATCTGAAAAAAAAAATACACTGTGAATTGAAGTTTAAGTGTGATTTTGAAATAGTGCAGAGCACAGCAGGAGTCACATCTAGTAATGCAAGGAGAGCCCAGCCTGGAATGGTAGAGCCTCCTAAGAGGTAGAGGAGTCCTGACCTGTCTCTGCTTTCAAATGTTGTTACTCAATTCTCATGTCCCATTTATGTTAAAATGTTTTGTGTCTGAGATTTTGAGACAAAAAGTTTAGCCAGACACTGAATGTCTCATTCAATAATATGTTACTGAGTGCTTTAATTTTACTGAGAGCGCAATTTTATTGTACTGGCACCAAAAATTTCAGCAATTATCAAGCTGTGAATGAGGCAACCCCAGACTGGACTTTTATTGAATTAAATGGATTATTTCCTTGGTGCCTTCAAAGTCTTCAAATATTTCTGGAATCTCTTTCCCATTTCTCTAAGTCTGGTGACGCCAGATTATTAAATGGCCCATTTTCCATAATAACAGTCTGGGTTTTACTCATCAGACCCCTGATTATTACAAATTGCATGGTATGATATATCAGAAGATTAATATTCCATCTGCCCTGCATGCTGCCAGGAGATCAAGACAATTGGCTGCTCCAGCTCACACTTAATCTGCATGACAGGGCAACTGCTGTAAACACCCTACATGTTCATGGTGGGCTTGTCTACATGGGTGGTTTTTGCTGGTGGGAAGCTGACTATAATGGTATAAAATTGCTTAGGTTGGAAAAGACTTTTAAGATCACAAAGTCCAACTGTTAAACTCACACTGTCAAGTTCACCACTAAAACATGTCCCCAGGTGCCGCATCTATGCATCCTCTATGCGTCTTAGAACCCATGGGAATGGCATGAAGCTGTGTCAGGGGAGGTTTAGGTTAGATATTAGGAAAAGGTTCTTCCCTGAGAGAGTGGTCGGGCCCTGGAACAGACTCCCCAGGGAGGTGGTCACTGCACCGAGCTTGGCTGAGTTCAAGAAGCGTCTGGACAATGCTTTCAGTCATCTGCTCTGATTGGGCTGGTCCTGTGTGGAGCCAGGAGTTGGACTTGATGATCCTTATGGGTCTCTTCCAACTTGGGATATTCTATGATTCTAAATATCTCCAGTCATGGTGACTGCACCACTTCCCTCGGTGGCCTGTTCCAATGCTTGACAGTCCTTTCAATGAGGAAATTTTTTCTAATATCCAATCTAAACCTCCCCTGGTGCTACCATGTTTTTCTAGCTGTCCAGTTTTCCTGTATTTTTTTGTACCTAGTCTCGCATGACTGTTCTGAAGATTCCCACTTACTTCTGGCTATCTGCTGCTACACATCAGTAAATGAGAAAAGGGAGCTATTCCGTGTTGTAAGGGAACTGGTGTTAGTGCAAAGGTGTGTGGGACACCAACCCACAAGCCTGAATACATTAAAAAAAAAATCAGTAATAACTGGTAGCCACCAGTTTGTTTGGATATGGTTTCTGCGTGTTGGTTACTGTGACACATTACAGCAAAGCGTCTTACTGCAGTGTGAATCTCCTTATGGAGTAATATTCACGTTTGTGTATAATACATGCAATGGTCTTCTCTTTCCACACTAGTTTCACTATGAAGACTAGTCGAATGAGGATAGCAACAATAAACCCTGTATTTGTAACTCAAAAAAGAGCAAAATTCAATTTTCCATTCTGTATTAGTGCTGGTGAAGCTGTGACCTCTAAAGAGTGTGTTTCCCTGCCTAGGCAAATCTCATGTGATTAATAGTCATGCAGGTCGGCCTGCACAGGAGCTATTGACTAACCTCCGTTCTTAGTGGCAGGAGCAAAAGCTACTTAAGCTGGTGTTTACAGGAACCCTGTGTCTACCATACAGTGAAAGAGAGGGCTCCAGGAAAGTCAGTGTCATCCTCTGTATCGTATAAGACCTTGTTCTTGGTGTACTCTGAAATAAGAGGCATACATCTGGCATCTGCCAGCTGTGGAGTTAGGAGGGACATCAGGAAAACTGTCCAACCCTTCAGTTGTTCTCCTTCTTTTTTTTTCAGTGTCCTATCCCAATGCCACAGTCTGCATCACCCTATTCACAAACCATTTAACTCTAGAGACTAAAGGGGAATGACGTTGGCTCAATAGTGAGCTAGCAATGGATAAGTACTGTATGGCAATTTATGCTCTTAAATTATCTGTGACAAAGCTGAGCATCACCTCACAGAGGAAGGTGATTCTGGTCATTTTTTATGCTCAGAACTAATCTGGACTGTAGATAATCAAACGTAGTTGTGACAAAACAATGGTGTTCCCTTAAAGGAATTGCTTTTGGTTCCTCTTCCTCTGTATTTTTATACTTGTAGCCTTTGCTGACCAGCTCTGTTCCAATGTACTTCTGGTTACCATTGATGCCAAAAGGGACAGAAAAACATTCTGAGAAATGAAATTCTAAGTTTTTTCATGATGCTTACATGTATATCTGTGCATGTCTCACTGAACAGTGTCAGCATGTTAAATTCAGCGTGTTGTATCTCTTGGTACAACTCCACTGTAATACTGTAAATCAGGAATTAATTTGGTATGTTGTATCTGAGTGGTTGCTGAAATCATGGTGTGTAGGGTGTTTAATCCTGTGTTTAATGTTATCCTGAATCTAAACTTTCTCCAGCTCAAGAAGTTTTATTTGCTAATCTGCACTCTTTAGAAGCCCTTTCCCAATTCTTTTTGGTCCCAGCTAATAGCAACCACATTTAAACTGCTAAAAGGCATTGAAACTGTGTGTGAATAAAAGCATATTATCTGTTATTTTTGTGTAGTTGAAGCTAGCAAGGCCAACCAAAACTAGTCCTGCTGAGTTTCATACAAACACGTGTGAAATAATCACCACCCTGAAGATTTTGCCATGAGGCAGCATAAACTTCTCAGAATGTAAAACCGTGCCAAGCCAGCTTCTAAACAAGGGATGCTCCTCTCCAGCCAGGTCAGACCCTGTGCAGAGAAGCTTGCATCTGTTTATCCTTACCAGGCAGATATAATTTCAATATGCAAAACAAGCATTAGAGTGAACCAAAGATTATGCAAGTGTTGTGACAAAGTACAGGATATCAGGGGTTTTGTGGCAAATGCCTACATAGCAGGTCTCCTGCTGCCTCTGATGTTTGATTCTGTTCTCTTTGATTATTCCATTTTCTGCATTTTTAATGGCAAATCTTTTCTCATTCCTCATACAAAGAGAATCTGTTGTCCTCAAGGTATTTTTTCAGGCAAAGGATTTCACAAAAATACCTTCTGAACTATGGCTGAAGTTGTGACTCTGCCCTTGGCAGCAACTAGACAGAGAGCAACAGAGATGTAGGGGTAGAAGCAAACATACACTCAGCCTGGATGTTGAGTGTCTTTTAGGGTTTTTTTCCCTTCTGTGGAGAATGTCAGTACCCAGCAAATGACTGAATACCATTGAAACCCCACTTTTTTAAGGCATTGTCTTAAGTGATTTCAGGTTTAGGGGTTTTAGTTAAAAATAGGAAATGATCACAGCAAACATCATTCCTACATGAGTTTTCGTTTTGCTGAAAACTTGGTCTTGAGTTGTATGAAAAATTGTATTTTTCATCCAGGTCCTGCTGCCCAGAAGCTTGCTGTAGCACGTTCCGAACAGAACCAAGATGCATCAAGATCTCCTTCATGGAGACATTATTTGAATATGATCATAGTAGCCCTTTAATGCTACTTCTGCTTACTTAAACTAGCAGAATTGTTACTAAAGGCTGCCCCTCCACTCTCCTATGGCTTTTATGTAGAGTCAGGCAGAACTGCTGCAGGTGTTGAAGCACTAGTGAATGTGATTTAGAAAGCCGTTTTTTGTGCTTGCTAAAGAATTTCAAATTGGAGTAAAAATATAAATAGCTCCTCTCCTCAGACTTTCTGCTGGTGAAGACTGACTTTCGTAGAGCTGTATCAGACTATTCATGCTACAGTCTGGTCCACTGTTTCTCTGTATGTTAGCTCAGCCCACCCACATAGGGCGGAGACTGGTCACTAGTTTTGACTTTGGGAGCTTAGGACATGTTCCTCCACCTAGTCTAGTGTTGTTCTCTGTGACCAGGATTCAGAGCCTGAGACTTCCCAAACCATCACACAGATTTCTCTTGAGTCCTACAAAGGTTTTGAGAGGTTTCAACACTCGAACTGGTGTTGAACATCTAATTCAACTGAGCTGGAAAAATACAGAGGCAAAGAACACAGGTTCTTACCATAGAAATTTTAATTCTAAAGCACCTGACTGTACAAAGCTTGGAAAACAAGACCAGCTACATAGCTCCATTAATCCAAATTTACCACTTCTGTAAGTCTAAAGTTTTGTCATCATTTTGGGAGAATTCCCTGTATACTTTGTCTTGCAGGAAAGTCATTGTATGTAGTAGTGGTTGACCGCACTGCAACAATGATTGCTTTGGTGTATTCCTCATCTCTCTTCCTGTTCTCCACTGAGATACTGCTCCAGAACTCATTATGCTCCCACTGTGGTTTTTTGCACAGAAAATGTCCTGGTGAATAGTGAGGGGCCAGGAGCTGAGATGTGCAGAGCTGATGTCCCCAGCGCATATCTGAAGTTTTCGTTGTGGTGGTCCTTCAGTGGGCCAGCTAATTTTACTCCGCTGAGCACTTTGCAGTACCATAGACTGTGGACCTTACCCTCCTCACTGTCCTACTTTTCCCTTGCTTTTTGGACACTTTGAATTAGAAAGCTACAATAAAATAATAGTAATAATAATAATAATCATCATCTCTTAGGGACAGAGAGTTGCCAGTTTGGACCAGCAGGATACACGGTGTGTGTTTGGGTCACTCTGCATCACTCGCCTAAGTGCCAAGGATCACTTTTTGAAGCAGATGTCTTTAGCAGGGTAGGTATATCCACTAAATGGTAAGGATTGTTATTGGAACTTAATTGTAAAAGTCACTCTGAAAAAGGTCCTGGATGTTCCAGTTGAATGATGCTGCATATTTTTTAAGACATAATGGTCCGAATTACTCTTCATGCCAGCGACAAGCATTATTATCATGCTCTTGAAAATGAAACCCTCAAATTTTTGAGTGTCCAGTCACAATGACAGTCCAGAGTAGAAACTGCCCCATTAATTTCATAAAGGTAGCAATTGCTCTCCAGAACTCAACTTTCTACCAGAGATTTGGGCACCCAAGAAAGGACAGTTTTTGTGGCCCTGAGGGAGTTCCACTGAAAGGTACTTTATCCAGTGGAAACCAAGACAAATCTGTTCATAATTAAAACCACCCTTTCTATTAGAAAAAAAAGTGTTACAAGTTGAGTGAAAATATCCCAACCAACTTTTACACTATTTCTTTCTAGAATATTCAAAACGATGGACTGTGAGATTCAGTTCTTCACGTAACCACATTTGTTCCGCAGTAGCTGTTAACATGACAAATGCAGAAAAAGAACACATTCTGAAAAGTAATCAGTTTTCAAATTTGAATACATGGTAGTGGCTTTCTTTACTTTTACAGAATAACATCTTTTATCTGAATAGTTCAAAGCATTCCTCAAATAATTTATTACATCTCACCACTGCCTCTCTGAGGCTTTTAAATATTATTTTCCTCATTGCAGAAGATGGAAAAATGGAGAAATCAGAAAAAATGAAGTTACTTTCCTAAGACCACACAGTGAGTCAGAATCAGAGTGGAGAGTAGAAGTCTGAAGTGATAACTTCTGCTCTGCCATTCCAAGTGCTGGATTATGTAGTTTGCCTGTGACATTCCCTATAGTGGGAGGTAATAGCTTTCTAAAGATCTGCTATAATTCAACCTGGAAGTTACTGGGACAGATGTGTTAATTACTGGGTGAAATTCTGTGACCTAGCTATTCAAAGGGTCAGACTAGATGGTCAGAAAGGTCTTGTCTAGTCTTAAAATGTAAGAGTCATTATCACCGTGCAAACCTATTTACCCTTTCTCTCCTTCCAACAAAAATCAGCGATTAGTCTTGTTTAAAAGCTTGCTATGAAACTGCATTTTTCAAATCTAAGACATATTATGCCAGAGGTTAGCAAAAATAGCTTCAGAAATCCTGAAAAATTGACAGGTTGAATCAATCAAATCCATTTTTAATTTTATTTTGACAAAAATTCACACTGGGGCTGACAGCTCCTTGTAAAAACAACTTTGCTGACTGCAGTTTGAAGTGCTCGTGCTATAAAGCCTTGGGAACAGGATTTATAATAGAAACCTGGCAGTCTCCTAACTCTACCAGTATTATCACCATGTGTGACAATAATATATTAGAACCATACTTCAGAGCTCCTTCATTAGATTCTGACATATGGAGGAGAAAGGAAAGCCTGAAACCTAGGGAGGACATAGAGTGCAGCCTCAGCTGTGCATATTTATCATCTAAATCAAGTGAAGGCTATTTATTGACTTACTGATTCTAATTCAAAATGAGAACTTAATTAAAAGTTTAGTTCATTACCACACAATTACATGGCCCTCAAGACATTTCCAGGCTAGTAAAGTGCATGCTTAATCATGTGGTATATTGGGGAGGCTGGATCTTCAGTTGTTATAAATCAGACATTAGTGGTGCCATGCTAATTTACACCATCTGGGGACAGGGCCTATTAGTTTTCCATGCAGGAGACAGTTGTTATTGTTTTAAATAAGGGAACTACAATGTGATGTTGTCCTTTGCTGAGCAATAGCATATGTTAACTTCCCACCAGAAGGCAAAGTAGTGATAAGAAATTTAGTCTTGGTGCCATATATACCACATACATATACCAGCCTCGGAACAGAAGTGCTCACAAGCAGCGTAAAAGACTGTCTGCCAAAATGTTAATACCAGGCCCCAGAGAAGCTGTTCTGCCTTGGAAACGTGCTGTAGTGACTCTGCTAAGAGAGATTCTGGCAGAGAACAAACTTTCCTGCCAATTGCTCCGAAGAACCACAGCATGCGTGTATCAGGATGCAGGCGACATCTACACAGATGTGCTGTGCGAGCTCTTATGTCCCTTCTGGTTCTCAGCCTCATGTGCCTACACCTCACAGTTTGTCGTGCTTCTTCCTCTCTGTGCAGCTAGTGGAATAGTTTGTTTATGTAAATTTGGCTTCTGAGGCTGAGGTTCTTTGAACACAGTAAATTCAGGATTTGTCTCCACAGAGGACCAGAGTCCTGGCTATATTTGCATTCATATAATGCAGAATTCCAGGGATCTAATCTTGAGTGGGTTTATGTGTTTATGTCTTTTTTTGAGCAATTTTTACATATTTACAAATGGTCAGAACTTAGACAAATTGTGAAAGGCTTTCACATGCAGACACAAGGCATTTTAAGACACACAGCATTTGAAGGCAAGTTAAGCTGTTCGTGCAGACACACATTGTCTATCTTCAGTGACTAAAGTTCATGCTCTAAAAAAGAAACTCACAGAATGGTACTATTTAGTGTGATCCACAGTAAGAGTCTGAACACTTTGCTTTGCCTATCATCTTTACCCAGCTAATGCTTCCTATCTCTGAGCCTCCTAAAAAGAATTAGAGGAGGCAGTTTCTACAGACGCTTGTATTTTGGACTCTCAGCCTTTCAACAGTAATGTTTACTGCGCTTCTGACCTTAGTGATTAAAAGATTTTTCTACCTTATATGTACTGTGCTTTGACTTCAACATGCGAGTCAGACACCAGCAAGGAAGCAGACATAGGAAAAGTTTTCAGTCAATTCTCTGTTAGCTATAGAGCTGTTACTTACAGTTGAAAGGAAGTGCACCCAGCAGGGCAGCAGGTGTGGGGTGACTGCGCAAACAGCAAAAATTATACCTGTTCAATCCAAAGCAAGTAAAGGACAGAAGCAAATGAGTGCAGAAGGGCACCAGGCACAGCCAGGAAGCTGCATTCATGCATCTGTCACCGAGCAAAAACAAAGCATGTTCTGTGGGAGGCACAGTGACTAACCTAACCCAGGTACACATGTGCTCGTGTGACTGCTGTGGTGGTGGCAACAGAGTGAGACAAGTGAAGCCTGAAGTGTCAGAGCTTTTGAAAACTAGTGCATCTGTAGGCCAAGGGAGTATCTGTGTAAGGAATCGATTGGAGGAACAGGCATTTTAATAGCTGCATAGTAGGTGCACCTGCTACTACTCAATGTTCAGCCAAATAGTATTTTCCAACTATTGATTGAGCACATCCCAGAGCTGCTGAGGAGCTGTTTTTTCCATAATGCCAGATGACGTGTGTGACTGCTCTTCTCTGTTGTCTTGGACATTTTTGGAACAAGAAGACATAGACTAGGATGGCCTCTGCTATGCTTGGTTGCAGTATCTCCAGCTGGCAAGAACCCATGTTTTATCCATTACAATTAGATTAATGGTTTGTGCCTTTCTAGCACTCAGAGCTCTGAGCCATCATGCTGAGTTTGTGGCAATAGCTGCATGAAACATCTTGCTGTCTCAGATCCCACTTACTGTTGCACTAATTGTTTTTTCTCTCCCTGCTTGGTCTTTCTCCTAGGGTCCGTTTTGGTAGACTGGGATCAAGCAGCCTTTTTGTGTGTGGCCAGTATATATTATTGGAATGAACAGAGGCGTAAGTAAGGATAAAAGAGTTTGCCTTGCAGCCATGCTCTGTGCCATAGCTTGTAAACTGAAGTAATTTTCGTTTTGCTTCTTTGCTTCTGGTATGTCTGTCTGGTTTTTTCCATCCAAGAGGAAAAAAAAACCAACAAAACAAACAACCACTTGGTTTTGCCCTTGCATAACTTTTGGCATCTGAGAGAGAATTTCCCTAACGCCTTATGAATCCCACCAAAGCCTGAAATAGAGCAGTTCAGGGCTCGCAGAGCTCTTTATAAAACTGCCATCAGTTGGCCTGTTAACAGAGCAATGCAACCAAGCAGTTTATTGTTGCTTTTCAGGTTTGCGGAAACTGGTCTGACTGGGAAGAACTCATGCTAGGTAAATTTTACATTGATTTCACATAGTGTCCGAGTAGTGAGGGTAACTGAACATTAGAACAATAGACCAAGTGGGCAGCATGATTGACATCACTTGGACTCCTTAAGAGGCAGTTTGGGTATCTTTCTAAAAGATATTCTTTCAAACTGGTTTTAGCATGAATGGTCCCTTCTGGCCAAGGAATCTGTCCAGAATGTATCATTCATTCAGCTCTTTCCTTCATATGTAACAGGCAGAATAAGTCCTCAGCATGATCAGCATTTGCATAAAGATAATGGTTGTAATAAAAGCCTGTGCTTCAGGGGTTTAGCTGGGTAACCACTGGGGTCAAGAAAGATTATTTTTTTTTTCTCCCACTATACAATTAGCCAGATGTACTCTGGGTTAGTTCCTCTGAAGCACTGGAAATTGGCCATGCCTAGAGACTGACTCCTCCCTGGTGAACCTTGCAGTGGCCAGGAGTTATACTGAGACTCCTCTCTCCAGTACCCAGGGGAAGCCGTTTACTCATTTGCTCAGAGCATCTCCTGCAGCATGAGCATGGCTGGCTGGGTGCGTCTCACCAAACAATCCCTCATCTCCAAACAATCTCCCAGTACCCCAGAGGCATTGGGAATGGAACAACCTGCAATAAAGTTTAGAGTAACTCCTTTGTTTCTAAACTTCTCTGCTTGCAACACCGTCTCTGGGGTTGTAAATCCTTTTCTGTGCTCATAATGTCATTTGGAGAAGAGAATAGAAAAAAAATCCAAGACGGGAATATCTGCATTAAATAATCAGTAGTTTCTTACAGCCTTCACCTCTGCTGCTGCTGCTGCATTGGTATAGCCTGTCTAAGCGTAGTGGCCTCCACATCCTCACCCCAGGTACCCTCAGGCCCTCTGATAGAGGGGCTGCAGGTGTTTAAGCCCAGGCACACCAGAGAGAGTCTGCAGAAGCCTGGGGAGGTGAGCGTCTCCAGCCACACCTTGTGTTAACATCCAGCTGGCAATGCTTAGGCAGGCTGTTGTGAAGCAGCCTTGCTGAGAGAAGGATGCAAGAGCCTGCTGTACCCTGGTTGGCCTTGAGAGCATTTTTGTGGGTGTTTGTGTTTTGTTTGTTTGGTTTGGGGTTTTTTTGGGGGGAGGTGTGGTTGGGGTTTTTTTGAGTTGTGAAGGCAGACTGTGAAATTGGAAGAGGAGATCACAGGTGAAGGTAACTTGCCAGTCTTGTGCTTGCTTTCAGAGTTGCTGTGCCTTTCAGGTGTTGAAGCTGTGTATTAATCCACTTTTACAACATGCTTGTGTCAGATTAATTCCTACCTTATGGGCATAAAGATCTATGTGCATTATGCAGATTTGTAAATAAATTATAATCTCTGAGCTGAATCTTATCTGTGTGGGTAAATAGCTAAGTATAAAGACCTATACCTGAGGATTTGCAGCAACAGATCCTCGGGCAACACAGTATAGATTTGATCCTTCTTTCCTAACCTCCAGTGATTTTAATGGAGCAGGAAGAAGCCTAACGAGATTTGCCAGGAGGCATTACTGAGATCTGGTGGCTGTAGCAGCTGAATGCTGCATAAAATGTGCAACCACTCATATGCTGCAGAGCTCTTGGATTGAGTCATTGGCCTTTTACTACAGTTCCTTTAGCAGTAAAACTTCCATCTTTGTGACAAAGTAGTCACAGTGATTTAATGTGAGTGTATTTTCTAATACAGAGCTCTGCAGCTCAGAAATGGGTGCCGATCCTGCAGCTGTGATTGTACCTATTTTCATTATTGTAAACAATTGTTTTTAGTGGAGCTGCTCATGGGAGTGTATCTGCTGTTAATCTTACCCAGTGCTGGAAAGCTCTACTTTCAAACTTTTTTTTTTTCTCAAAGCATGACTTACGGTGACTACTGCATAGATTTGTTAGCTATTAATAGATGTTGGACCATGAGCTAACTCTTTTCACTTGGTACACAGTAGCCTTTGCTGACCAGCTCTGTTCCACAGTAGCTTTTCTCCTATTATGTTAGGAACTTCCATGAAGATGAATCTTAACACTATTTTTAGTCAGTGAAACCAAGGCTAGGGAAATATCCTCAGTGTACCTGAATTCATAGAGCAACTCCTTGGCACAGAACAAGATCTGATTTGCAGTCTTCTTTTCTTGCTGCTGCACAATGGTAACAGAAACATGGTAGAAACAGGAGTTATTTTATGTATAACCAAAAATCTGTCTTGCGTAGGGTGGGAAAGCATCAAGTTTCTTAGAACTGAGTGCCACAAGATGAATGGCTGCTCTAAGGAACTTGCTTTCAAGCCATTCTTTCAGTATTTTCATGTGCTCTTTATTCTATATATTTAGACAGAGTTACAATTTTTCACCAGTACCCCTAAGCAGGGCTGGATTTGTCACATTAGAAGCTTAGAAAGTCTTCCAGCCCACCCCCCACCCCCCCAGTGTATTTTTCTTTTCGACATCAATAACAGAGCTGCTCAGATTTTCGAAATCTAAGTAACAGTTTTTCAGAAAAGATTCTGCCAAATACTGCTTGTTTTCAACCCACCTGCAGAGTCCTAGAAGTCGATGCAATTTCTTTTTGCTAACAAAGTTCATAAAGTCTAATTGTACTTAGAATTTTTGGATGTTTTTCCAGCTTTTTCCTAGCCCCTACTGGATCCTGATGTTTGTGCTGTTTGGTAATCTTTTCTTTTTTTTATTCTCCCCGCCCCCGC
>VWZZ01000395.1:249680-262250 GCA_013399095.1 Psophia crepitans
CCCCCCGCTTTTACTTGCAGGGAAAGATAGCACCTGATTTACACTTAAACATGCTTTCTCTAGAACTTTGTCACTGTTCAGTGACTCAGGTGTGCACATATTTTTCCCTTCCTTTTTGAAGGGACCAGATATTCCAGTTACAAGCCAATTTTCTTATAACTGCAGCAATTTAAATACACATTGATTCTTGGACCTGTCTTGCCTAGTGAAACTGTTATGTTGTCAGTGACGTGCTGGTGCATGACACCAGGACAAACATTTGCTCAGCAGCAGCCAACATGCCAGTTTGGGGATCATAAACTACCTTCTACGAGCCTCACAAAAAATGGGAATTTTAGTTTAGGGTATATTGGCTGCTAAATATGAAGTGTTACTTTTAAAACAAAATCACAGATGTTTAGCATTATACCAGTTGCAATTTCTTTCTCTCAAAATAGTTAAGTTAGGGTAAAATCTAAAGAGAAAAGAATTTACATTTTTCCAATCATTATCGTACTTTTCTTTAGTGAATGTATTAATTTCAAGAACTTTAATCAGAGTTGCTGCTACCACTTTCTGCAAGGTTTGGATCTGATTGTTTGCCTGTCTGACTAGTGTTGCAATCATCTGTAAACACAGGGGGCATTTAGAGTTAATAAAAAGAAAATGTTGAAGCTTTGATCAGGGGAAAAGCAGGAGGGGGTGGGTTTTGTTTTTGAGTTTCTTCTTCATGATTTTACAGTTTATTAGCGCCAGGTTAAACAAGCTAATGGGTTCAAATTATAACAAAATAATTGCAGAGGTTTAAAGACCCACTATGAAATACCCCTCCTCCCCTTTTTAACCTTTCATCTTAGTCTCATTCTTATCTGTGAACTGCCCCTTTGCCCTCCTCTTCCACTTTGCCTGAAAAATAAGCAGAAAATACAGTTTACGTTTTGCCTGTACACACTTCTAGTTTTTTTTTTAATGCATCCCCAGAGGAAAGGGGATAAATAAATACACATTTTTCGATAGTTGTAGAGCATTTGTTTAATATTGGCTAACTCCCCTGTAACTAGCAGAAGATTATACACACAAATCTAATTTTCTTGCTAACTTAAGCCTCTCTTGGGAACCTTGGTGGCTGCCTGCAAACATTTTCTTTGAATCACCAGCATCAGCAAAGATGCGTTCTGTTGCTAAAAGTATATAATGTAAAAAGTGAAGTAAAAAATGGAAGAAGATTTAGAAAGTAGGAGGAGATGGAAAAGGGAAGTACTATAAAGGGAAGGGCATCTATAAAGACAGAGGGGTCTAAGCCTTTTACAATAGAGGCAGTCTGAAATAACCATGGTTTCTTCTTTGAATCGTGAGAATAGCTATTTTCTTGTTTAAAAGCTTAAAGAGCTATTAAGTTGGGCAAATCACTGGTAAAACAGCTGGAAATGTAAATAGCAATTTAAACAGTCCATTGCCCCTCAATCCAAATGTGGAATGTGCAGATCTACTTCAAAAAAGTTCCTCTGGTTTTATTATATTGTCAACGGTAAGAGGATTGAGTAGGCACCCTTTCTCCGTGGGCTGAATGGAGACGGTGTGCTTTATTTAGAAAATCCACAATTTTTTTTCCTTTTCGCATTTTTCTCCTTTTTTCCTTTTTCTCTCCCTTTTTCCTTTTTTGCTTTTTCTCAATTTTTGTTTCTTTTTTCTTTTTNTCTATTTTTTTTTTTTTTTTTTTTTTTTTTTTTTTTTTTTTTTTTTTTTTTTTTTGCAAGTGAGCAGACGGGTCTCTAATTTTCACACCATTCTCCCTTAGAGACCTCCTTCAATTGCACCATTCTTTCATTATGTGGAACTAATGAAGTGCTCTGCAACCTTTAGGTCTCCAAAGAATCCATTGCTCTAGGAATATAGTCCTTAAATAAAACATGTTTCATTGGCTGACTTCAAAACACTATTCTTATGGGGGGGAGAAAGGGGGGATAAATAATTGGCCTGGAATCACTGTGTGAAAAAAGAAATTACATCAGACAATGCTTTTAAATTATAGTTACAGTCAAAGGATACATTCAGCAATGGCACTTTGGGTTCTTATTCCAAGCAAGTTGCCAAAAGTGGAATATAATTTTTCAAGTCCCAAATTACAAATATTTTTATGACTATTGTCTTTTCAGTGCCTGTGTTCTATTGAGTAACTACCAGGTTTTGTGGTGTAAAAAATAATGCAATGCCAGATCAATAAGACTAATAATTCAGCAGCTGAGTTTGAAGGCTGGCTGCCTTGGGTGTCTTAAGAATAACACCTCACATATTATACATTGCTTTTCATCTTCAAAGTATTCACCAAACACTCACTCAGTCGTGTGGCTTGTTTATTCAGCCTGCAAAAGCATAGATCTATATTATCCAGGAGGTATCAGATGCCTTATTCTCCAGTGAATATTTGCGAGTATGAATGCGACTTATTTTCGTTTGCCATTATGGACCCTGTAGAACACGGCTATTTTAAATTTGTCTAAGTCTCTTCTCTTTCTAAGCAATGTCTGCCCTCTGGCATTTTTAATTGATTTGCCTTTCTTCTCTAAAGCTTTTAACTGGTCTGAGCCCTGTTTTCCTTCCTTTCTCCTAAAACCAGTAGCCTACAACCAGAATGTGCTTTCTCATAATATCTCTGTCTGCAAAATCTGCTTTAAAAAAAAACCACAAACCAAACCAAGGGAGGAGGGGTGGTTGACGAGGGGAAATAAAGCTGTAGTTCAACATAAGATTGCTTGTATATGTTGAGCTTGTATCTGAACCCAGCAAAGAAATGTAAACATTTCAATTTTTATTAGTATTCATTTCCTTTAGCATCGCTTATCTTTTGCTTAATTTTATTTGGTTCTTGATCTAATTTGTAGCATATTGGATTTTGGCTTCAGTAAACTGAAATAACACTATCAGCATGATTATTGTGATAGTATTGGCGTAAGAGATTTGCTGGCTTAATTTCAGTGAAAACTAGAACAAACTGTAATGTCTGTCTTTCTCTGTAAAACAATTTATATTTATAGAAACTGTTGTAATCATCTATTTTTTTGAGTGAAAGGATTTCTTGGAGCATAACTATTCTACAAAACCCAGGACTTCTCCCAAATTTCTTGTCTAAAAATAACGTATTTAAGCTCCATTGATCAGATTAGAAAACAGAACAGTCCTTAATGAACATGGAGCTTTAGTTTTTGGGTGGCTGAGGATAAGTTACAATCTTTAATTAGCTCCCACTGTATCTTGGTAGGACAGCACGCTCTGATTTGCAGTCCCAAAGACTGGAGCAGGAGTCAAGAATATGGACTAAGTTTTGCCAAGGTCATCAGTTGCCTAACTGTGGACCCTCTCAAGTGGCCTGATTTCAGACATGCATGGAGCTCACAGTCACTGCATTAAGCCGCTCTGAGACACCTGAAATCTCTTCAAAGTCTCAGTTCTGACTCTATTTCTGGGTTTCCAGACTTCCCATGTGAACCTGAGAAACTCATTTAACCTCTCTGTATGTTCTTTCCCTTATCTTTACTAGAAAAGAATAATAGTCCCCTTTTCTGTGTTATGAGACCTAATCATGAATATTTATCAATGTCTTTGTGCAGAAAAGAGTTATACAATACTGGCCTCCTCATAAATAATTTTTGAATTTGCAGATTGGAAACCTGCTGGAGTTTCTATAGCTTGGTGTTAGAGTCATTTTTGAGCAGTATCCTGTCAGTTCCTTGTGGGGAGTAACGTTTATGTAACTTTGGTACCTAGAAAGTTCCTATCGTGCTTTCTTCCCAAACCAGTGCATGCAGTCCCAGGCTGACGAGCCGTGGCTGGCAAGCAATGGCAGCACAAAGTGGCGGACAGATGACTCTGCCTGGCACAGCTGGCAGCGCTTGCAGTTGTTGCCCAGCCCCTTGCGGTATCCTTCCACTACAGGTACAGTTGTGGGCTTGACTACACCTTCATTGTGCTCCGTTTGAGCTAGGACATGCGGTGCAAGCTTCCCGCAGGGCTGACACTACAGTTCTGCACTCTGCAGAGTTGTTCGTCTTGCTGTTTAGATACGGCAGGGTTTGCACACCCTTGTTGCACACTTGAATGCATAACTGAATGCCAAATAAAGCCAGTAGAAAGCTTCAAGTTATACTTGAATTGGGTTGGATGTGCAGAGGTAGAAAGCAGATGAGAATTGAGACCCTGTTTGAACGTTTAGTCACACACTAGCTGAAGACAAAACCTACAGGGAACGCTGTAGAAAGTAGATAGAACCGTGTTCAGTGTCAGTTCAATAAACACTCGTGTAGATCAAGTCTTCTGTTTCTAGATATAGAGAAACCCGAGATGCTGTGTTTAAAGCAGGTTCTGAATGTCAACAAGTTCTTACATGTACTATCTGCAGTCTTGGTCTTGGCCCATGTAGATACCTACATACACCAAATTTGGCCTTTTTGGTGTCCAAGAATTCTTGATGTTCACTTGGAAATCGGTGGGACAAGTATTGATTTTGCTTTTCTAGAATTCTACTGTAGGTATTTGATTGAAATTAATTCCAGATTATTTTAGATGTGTAATTAAAGTACGATCAGTTGAAGTATGATGAGAATTTATCTGGGGGCTCTCAAGCAGCCAGTAGCTTCTGCTTCCTGTATTTTCACTTAGTCATAGTATGCATTTTTCCTGATTTTATGAGCTTTCTGAGCACACCTTTGTGAACCAGTCTTACAATCCTGTTCTCTTCTGGAAACTACTTTCAGTGTAATTTAGCACACCTGTGTTAATCCAGTCCATCTCTATTGGCATAATAATACTAACAAATGGCAACATTATTAGTAGGTCTGCACTGTGCATTTCATGTAATTTGAAAAGAGACACATTAAGCATGTAAGACCAAATCCTGCTGTCTTTTTTTCATACAACTACGCCCACTCAGTTGAACAGGATAATATGCAGGATTAAGGTGGGTGGAATTTTACCCTTTCTATATCAAGGCCTCCTGAGGATGCTGCATTTAATTCTATTTGATAATCTTCTCTTTTATTTGCCATTTCACACCACCTGAAACTGCAGCTGCCTGTCAGGAATTGAGTTAGTCTGAGCTTCAGCTATCTCATAGGTAGCTTAGTGCACTAAAGCATTGGCTCCTCTGGAGAGCCCTTAGGGAGAACAACTCATTTAGCAGAAAATGATAATTGGGTTTTCCAAATGATTCTGGAATTGTCGCTGTATATTTGGATAGCATGACGTATTTTAAAGCCTCTGCAAGTGTGTAACCGAGCAGGCTGTCCTTTTAACGGTGAAGTAGGCTACTAGGCTGCCCCCATTCTTGGTTCCTCTAAAGATGATTACTGGGGAAAAATGTGAGAGAAGCATTCAACCATAGAGAAGCTTTCAGTATGAAGGGTTTGGGGAGGGATGTTTACTTTCTTTGCCAGAGAGGGATCACTGCTGAGTCCTTCACCGTGGTTTTGGGAAAAGGGGCTGGTGTCTGAGCGTAGCCCATGAGCCACAGCCTCCCTGACAGCAACTGGAATTGCACCTGCAGTCAGAATAGGACTCTGAGCTATAACCCTGGGACTCAGGGAAAATGTGGTAGACGGAATGAAGATTTGCTGACCTTTTGTTCTGATAAACTCTCTGCAAACTCAGAAGAACTGCAAATATCAACACCTGTGGGCATATAGACTTATTTTTTTTTAAGAAGGGAGTGGCATTGGTTGATGTAGCAAAGTCTGAGGCAAAGATTTGAGCTTCGCTATTTTCTGCAATATTTTCTCTGTCAGAAGTTTCTCTTCACCCACAATAATCATGCTAGTTTTGTTCCATCACATATGTCTGGCGCGTTGAGAAGTGCAGCATGAGTCTACTCAAAACATGCTCTTTGCCTATTGCTGCATAGTTCTATGGGAACTCAATTTTATTTGTGTGGTGCCCATTAAAACCCTAAGCACACAGCTGTGTCCTTAGGTCTAACTTTTCTTTTTCATTTATTTGGCTAGTCTTTTGGACTAAAACATGCTCATCTTCCCAGAGTAATGCTCACAGTGGTGCTCAGCATCAACATTTTAAGTGTTTGAATATGTAAAAATGTGAGGAACACGGCATATCCTTCCATAAAATGATCTGCTCTGCTTTCTTAAAAGTAAGACAATATTCTGGTAGTTAAAGAAGCTTCATCCAAATATTCTTATAAAGATCCCACTGTGAGATAAGACAGTTTCTTTTTTCCTTCTTTCTTAAAAGACCCTGAGGAAAATGATCATCTCCCTGCTCCGAACACTTCTCTGTTCAGAAGCCCTGTGCTGTTTACCGAGAAGTGGTTGAAACTTAGCTGTCACAATCCTTAGCTAATGTGAGCGTAGCTAGAGGTGGCAACAGAGTTGCTTACTGAGCAGACAGGACCTTGCTTGTTGGCATTTTGAACCTTTCACTGTCTTGTAGTGCTGTTCTACAAGTCTTTTCTCATCAGATGAGCACCACAGTCCTCATGCTACAAGGCTATAGGGCTAATTTTCTGCTGCCTGATACTCACTTGTCTTTCTAGGTGGCAGCTGGAGTACTTATATTCATTTGTCACAGCTGAAGAGGCCGAGGCTGCGGTCAAAGCAGGGGAGCTGCAGCTCCCTGGTCAGATCTCAGTTCAGCTGTGTTGGATGAATGCACTGACTAAATCAAAATCAGTTTAGTTACAGTACAAAGAATTACGTGTGTTTATGTTTCAATATAGGTACCTGCTTTGGAAATAAAACTCTAGTTGGTCAACACAGGTTTTGTCTAGGATAAAAGTTGTTGTTGCTAATAGACCCAACTTGCTGCGTGAAGTCAGGGCTTGATCTAAGGCCACTTTTCAGCAACGTACTTATTGCTTAACATTAAGTTTATATGGCAATGGGCTTTTACACTGTGGATCATGTGCAGTAAAGATTGCAGCTAAACAAGGGGATGAGTACATATATACACTTGTGCTGAAATAAGCATATTGGGTTTTAGGACATCTGTATGCAAATCTCCGCTCACTACATAGAAAGCTAGGACCTGAGTTGGTAAAGGGATTGATGCCCTGGGCTGGTGCTTGGTCCTCCATATGTTTTTGATGGAAGAGTTTTTCTCCCTGCAGTAAATTGAACAGATGCTGCAATACAAAATTGTCTGATTCTCAGCAGTATTGGAGCCTTTCCATATTACAGCAAATTAAAGGGAAAGTCTTGAGAGCAGCTTTGGTACTGCGGGCCTCCCTGAAGAATACAGAATTTCAAATTGATACGCAAATCTCACTCTTGCCCTCAGTGGCAGGATGAGTGGGTGGGGAAGGAGGAGAACTGCAGGAGCAGGCTGCATTACAGATGATTTTTCTTTCCTGCCTGCATGAAGGTGTCCTGAGAAACAACCTTAAATTGTAAAGTTGTGGAGTCAGGAAAAATTTTGATTAAAGCACTTCTGTTGGAATTTTCCTAGAGTCTTGTTGCTGCTATTAATGTTTAAACTGAAACATTTTGGGTTCATGAAGGGTCCAAAAGAAGTGATGCAGGGGTCTTACAAGGTCCTACCATGACTCGGCAAGATGTCCTGCCAACTCACCCACCTCTGCAGCTGCTTTGTCAGGCTGCAGTTGATATTTGCAGCCTCTGGAAGTTTTGGGGCTTCTGGGTGTGGTTTGTTTGGGGTTTTTTTTTTGGGCGGTAGGCAGGGCTCTGAATTGGAACAAAATAAAATTTCATAATATTAAGTCCTCTGTGAAGAGGAATCAGCTTTTTCCTCTGAACTGCTGTTGTGGTATGTTCTACAGAGCAGGGAAGACTGCCTGCGTGGATTAGAGCCATGTTACTCCCCACATCTGGTTTTGAGCTAAGCTGAAGGATAAAGGGACTGTGAGTAGAGGCCATGGCCCCTTTCCTTTATTCTGCAATATACAGTTCTGAGCCTGCTGAGACAGTCTTTGCAGAAGTCTGTACGTGAGAGTAGTGCTGCTGATGAATATGTACGTGCCTCAGCACTCCTTGTATGTGTACGGCCTTGATTAGACTGGGAAAGCACACAGGTAGCTGACTGCAGATCATGGATGACAGTAAGAAAGGAAACAGAAAGTACCTCTGTTTGAGTGCCCTAGTCAGGACTTTGAAGAAGAAATCAGAGCCAGCTGTAGCCATTTTTGAAGGACAAGTTCACTTTAAAAAGACTGATTGTAAAATGTCTCCTAAAACAACCCAAAAGCTTTCTCATCTGTTTGGTTACTATAATTCTTGTTGCTGTCCTGTGCAGTCAGAGCAGTTAACAAGTATCCAGGATTTAAGATTAGAAATGACTGGGATAGGCTTAAAATACCTAAGACAGTATTTTCCTCCGAGTTGCTTGATCTTCTTAGCCCAGGTATTCAAGAAGATAGCATGTCGGAACAGCAGCAATACAAAATATTTCTTTGCAATCGCAATAATCAGTGAAATTCATTTTGGGAGTAACTGAGTGGCAGTGATAAGAATACACTGGTAAGTAATCTGTACCGGATCAGGAGCCAGAGCTTGTACTAGCATAAAGTCACTGTTTTGAAGGCTTCTGTGGAGGAGTCATTGACTTAAAATTCTCATCCTACTGTGGTCTAAAGTTAGTAGATGGTCAGAGTAACAGATCCTGCTCACTTCATCCCCTTTGTAGTGAGGACAGGAGTCACTGCTGGCATTTTAGCACCTCCTACATCTTTCTGTGAAGTCCAGGTAAATGTGCTGTGGCTTAGCTTCCGTCAGCTGGTATGGTTTTTGTTTAAATGGGTAGGTGTTCTCACCATTCATTCTCTATAATATCTACTGTACTGGCAGAGCAATCTGAACACTCAGCTACTGTTTCCCTAGTCTTTTTGGGTTGTGTGTTGTTTTGGGGGGTGGGGGGGTGGCACAGGGTGGTTTGTTTTGTTTTCTTTTTTGTTTTTCCTTGGTATTTCCCTTCTGGCTCCCTTATGCCTTTACTTCCTAAAACTATTTCAGAACGCTACTGCCCATCTCCTTGTGAACACAGACACATCACCATCTCTAAAAGGTTTTTGGCAACAGAGCTGACACACAGGACTTTAAGAAAGGTATCCTTTTCAGCTGCTTGTTTCCACAGGCCCTTGTCCTCCTCTTCCACCTGCTGTGGTGTAATCTCAACAGTTAGTACATACAACCTTGTTCTGTGCAATTCCTTTTACACCTTTTGTAGGTGTCCCTTATTCATTTTAAGGGAGAGTGTTGTATCCAGTCTCCTGCATAATGCAGGTCATGAAGTTTTACCCAGCTCTTTATGCATCAAGTCCTCATTCCCCTGTTTGAGCTGTAGCCTCCATCTTAGTAAAACATGCCTTCTACGAGGATGGAGTGAGTACCAGTAATGGGGGATCTACTCACCATATTTGTGGTGATATGTTCCAGCTCTTCATTATCATCTTTCCTTCTCAGTGGTTACAACCCAAGCAGGAAGAGAGAAAAAAAAAAATCTCCATTACTCTTCCTAGTACTCTTCCTACCCTGAGTACTTGTAGAAATGAAAAATAGCCTATATTGCTTTGAAGAGCTGGGTTTGCATTGCTCATTTCTTCCTAATAGGAAAGATTTCAATGAAGTCTGAAGATACAAAGTCTGAAGATACATGGTCCGGGGTTCAAAGTAGATATGCTCCCTGCACAGATTCTGGCACATGGCCTCCTTGTCCCCTATCCGAGGGAGCCAGGTTTCACTCAGTCCTTCATCTTCCACTTCAGGGAAAGAGGAGAACTGAAGTTAAATGCAAGGATTCTCCTATCAGGGTTTATATGTCTCACTGGCCTCACGAAAGCCCTAATTGGAGAGGCAGACAAACTAAGTTTAGTATGTTATTTTGTAAGGAGCTGTATTAATACAGTGATAAACCTCACTGCAGCGGGCTTGCCCTGTAAATGGGCGAGGTGTACAGAAAGACGGAAGAGAAAGAGAGAGGTAGAGCAATTTACTCAAGTTGCACAGCCTGTCCAGTGACTGCTGTGATTCCTAGCTGTGTCTATAGCTCGTGTTGCCTCCTGTGGCAGTGTTGGTCCCAGTATACGGGTATTCGTAAATAGCAAACTGGGAAACCAAGTAATTCTGCAGGTGCTGTTCTGTCTTAAAGTATTTTTGGGGTGGTGCATGACTGTAGTAGAAGGTGTTCTGGAGGCAAGGCATGTGTTCTGCAGCCATGTTTCTATTTGTGCCCTTGGCCTTCTAGGTAGGCAGGTGTTTGTGGATCTTCTACTTTGCAAAGAGATGGGTCCTAATAAAACATATCTATTATTATGATGATTATTTTAATGGAGTATTCTCCAAAACCTTTAAAGACATTGGTAGGGAGAACCTTAGAAGCACATGCGATCCATTAAAATGCACGCTGCTGCTGCAGACTGCCCGAAGGTTTTCGGGCAGAGCTGAAACACACTGGTAGAGAGCGTAAACAAAGGCGGTGGTTCCAGACGAGGGCCCCTCCACCTTCCATTCAGGAGCTCTTGCTTGCCCCCGTTATACAGAGCAGATTTATGGTCATGAATCTGGCTGTTAGTTTCCACATTGAAAGGAGCTGCTTGGTCATTACTCCTAATATTAAATTTTTTCATGGAAGCACCTGTGTAATTGACATAGGGATCATGTTAGATGATTGCAAGTGGAAAAGATGAAAATCCACAAGGACTCTTTTTCTAAGATGTGGCCCTTAGCAAGGAAAACTGCTGAAAAGGCCCTTTTGGAAATATTCGGCCTGGCGCTGTAGATCATATTCCTTATTGTGTGTGATGATTCTGACTTTAGGTTCAGGCGCTCTTTTGATAAACACTGTACCGTTGTATTTCCTCATAGTTAGTCAGGAACTTGGTTCTAAAAAAATAAAAAATAAAAAGCAAGGTTGCTTAGAGAAGAATGCCTGACATGAAGGATCTTTAGCTTTCAATTGCATGTCACCCTTGGAGCATACAAGGGCATAGACAGAAAGTGTGAAATTTGGGTCAAGGTGACTCCCTTTCCTGAGTGTCACAGAGGTGGTGTTAGTACCGTACAGATAATAAATGCATAGAATCAGGGAAGATAAAAAGGCACAAGTGTAGTGATTTCCATAAGAGTAACTTCACAGATGAAGTTCATGTGGCACTTACAATGCCTGCTAGAGAGCAAGTCACCAAGGCAATTGGAGTAGTTTGTTGCTTTAGCAAACAAACCTTTTTACTGTGCTGTGGCTTTTAAAAAGTTGAGGTAGTTAATTTTTAGACATTTCTAGTTAATTCCTCCATGGAAAATAAACCATTTAGACAATTTACCCCATCATAAATTGTAGCATGATTTCATGAATTGGAAGGACAAGGCCAATTATGGTTTTTTTTTCAAACTAGTAAGAAGATTTAGCTTTATTTTTCACCTAGGACAAAACTCTTACTTACAAAGTCTTTGAAAACAAGAGCGTTTCCAGAAAGATCGAAGTGTGGTGTTAATTAACAAGGTAAAGATCACCCTACCAGCGAATATAATTATTGAGATGGTTGTTCTGCTACAACATGCCCAAAAACTCACTAGGTGGAGCTCTAAGGTACCAGGTAATCCCTCTGGGGACCTACATGGAAGAAACGCTCAGTGTATCCATGGGAAGACTCGAGGATGGAATTCACAACCGCACCTCAGCGTATTCACACAAAAATAAGGGGCTGGAATTAAAATAATAATACCCTTACTCCACCCCTGAAGGATTAAGGACGGGAATGCCCAAAGCAGAGGTGTAAACATTCAGAAAGCAAACAGCTTTTGCGCTGCACACTAGTTAGTTTTATGAAGGAAAAAGATAGCTGGGCTGAGCAACTTTTCTTGTAATTCCTCTCTGGTTCTTCAGGCTTAAAGATATTTAACAGCTCTACTTCTGGGCAAGCGTATTGCACTGAAACGCGCATACACTTGGGAGGGACCTGACAAAAAGAGGCATCGCAGGCTGTGGCAGGGTGTGTTTATGATCCGGGTGACAAGTGGATGGCGCACACAACGGGCAGCCTCGCTGAGGAGTTAGGAGGACTTAGAACCTAAAGTAGCAAAGCATTTCAGTAAGGGGGGGGGTCTGTGAAAGAACCGAGGCATGAAGCGAACAGGGGTGCAAAGTCATAACGTGGGGTGTCTGCAAGCCGTTTCAGTCCTTTAAAACCAATCAATCTGGAAGACCTGAGAGTCACAGAATTTGCCAAATTTGGGCAAATTTCTCATGTTTGTGTTTAAGACGGGAGGATTTTCTCCGTCAGGGTGGTGGTGACAATGACACTCGTAAGCACAGGTCTGCAGCAGGGGCAGTTACAGCTTCCCTGGTGCTTTCGGGGAGCGTCTCACCCGGGCCGGGGCAGCACGGGTTGCCGCGAGTGCCGCAGGGCTGGGAGGAGCGGGCCGGGGGGGCAAGCTGGCCGGGGTGCCCAGGGGCTGGAGAGGAATCTAGCGGCTGGTAATGACCCGAGGCAAGCGGGAGCGGCAGCGCTGGGAGGGAGGCGAGGCTGAGAGGAAGGCGGGGGGACCAAGGGGGGGAAAAAAAAGAAAAAAGAAAAAAAAAGTTTTCTTTTAGTCTGAGCCCAGGAAGGGGGGGAAATCCCCCTCAGCGGTGGTCAAG
>VWZZ01000395.1:265908-307731 GCA_013399095.1 Psophia crepitans
CCTGCGGCCTCCCGCCGCCACACCCCGGCCCGGCGTTGCGGGCTGCCCGGGTCCCTCCGAGGCGCGGGGGGGCTTGCGCCTTCCCCCTGGCTAGCGCGGAATTTGCTGTCACACCTCTCACCCGCGAGAGCCGCGCTCCCCCGGTCCCGTCACAGGGGGCGTTTTTCTGTGTCAGCCCCCGAAGGGCGCTGGAGCTTGCTCCGCTTTGGCGCCAGGCGTGTGTCGTGATCTTACATTCTTAGTCTGCGCAACGCTGTTTTAAAAGGGAGTATTTCAGATTGTTGTACTTACACAGACTTAAAAACCAACTTTTTTTTATGTCCTTACATCCATCCTTGCGACTGAAAAAGACCCAGCATGTTCTACCAGGCACCGCGTACGCTCATATTTCAGGGTTTGTGCACTTGTCTATTGAACCTCAGCAGAGAGGTGGTTCTTTGGTGAAAAGAGCTAACAGCAGGATGCCTTACAAATAAAAGCTGCAAGATTATTATTTTTTTCTACTTGTAGATGCTTAGCAGCTATAAAAATTCTCCTTCCAAGTCTCTCTCTCTGTACAGTAAGCTGAAACTTTTTCAAAATGTATATTACCAGTCCATTAAAAAGATTAAAGACCTAGAAATGACTTTGCTGAAGTCTACAAAAATTTGAAACCACATATTATTCTCCATGGACTTCCAAAGTGTTTGTTCAAGTGCCCTCATAAAGCATTTTTGTGGTTGTCATATTTTTCTGTCTTGGGCTTAAATTGACAGAGACAAATTCCTACTGTCCACCTCTTGGTGCTCTAGCATCTCTGAGCTGCTGTTCGTTTGGAAGCCAGATTTTCTTTCTTGCAAACAAAATAATCATTCAGCACCACTTTTTTCTGCTATTCGTCCCTTCCAGGGAAAGAGCTCTGTGCAAAGAAAATGTGCTCAAGGCCACAGCTGTGGAGGTTGGACAGCATTCCCAGAATTGGTACTTCTTGTTGTATTGGTTTCCCACATCAAAAGTTTCCTTAAGCTTTAGCTACTCATATTTTAGCTGTTGACCTCTCTGTAATGGTACACCTGGCTGATACTCGTGCTTATTTAATACACGTATTTCTCTTTGCCTGACTTACCTTGGCTCAGTAAAAAAAGGAGCTCAGTAAGTAGGAAAAAAAATGGATTTCTCTATGGAATGATGCACGGCATCACGGCATTTCTGTGACTGATGTCAAAGTTGTATATGGTGGAATTCAATGTCTGACTAGCTTGATAAGTAAATAAACGGGCAGACTGCAACACGTTCTGCATGGGTGTCGGTTGTTCAGCATTAGGTAAATGAATGTCAGGTGTCTAAACCAGGTATTACTATGCATGAGATACAACTTTTTTTACAATGTTACAGTAACAATTCTAAAGACTTTGCATCAACTCTGTATCTTAAGTTTGTAATTTATGTCAAACTTTGGGATGAGCAGAAAGCTTCAAATGTTTTCGAATGATTTGTTTCTGGAGTTTAGTTTAGACGGCTTGTGTAGTACCTCTTAATTTGATCCCAAAGTACTTTGAAACTTTGTTACTGAAGTTATATACCTTCAGTGGCAGGCAGATACCATTATGTCCTTTTTAGAAGTGAGTAAATTCAAAACTATAGAGGTGAAGGAAGGGTCGTACAAGTCAGTGGCAGACCCAAGGTCTGCCTCAGGTCTGCTGCTCACACAGAGTGGGTTTATTTCGCATCTTGAGGTCAAGCATTCAAAACCTACAGAAATAAACAGACTAGTAGTATTGATTGGTATTTAATATTCTGTCACAAGACAGCACCAGTTATCAGGCATTAGAAATTATCTTTTGAGATGAAAGTGACTGTGCTCGTAATAAGAAAGATGAAATGCACTGAACCGGTGGTGGTGTGCCAAAACTGAAGCTGGGTCATCAGATTCTGAATCTTTATAACTGAGCCTTTCTAAACAAGCTTTTTGACCACTGAAACGAGTTACCTATGAGAAAGGATGTGTTTTGTACAGATAACGTGTCTCTTTCACTCAGTGAGTAGCAATCTACTTGTATTGCTTCATGTCTAAAGAACATTCGTTATAGTATAACTGACTACCTTATAGTGCAGCCTCTCCTATACAGCCAGATTTTACTAAACAAGCAGAATTGCAATTCATATAGTGCAGTGAGCTTAAAGAAATGATAGCATATGATCAAATTTATTCTGACAAATTTGAGTGAGCTGCCAGCTTAGGTTGTACCAAGGCATTACCATTAGTTTAGAAAGGCGTGCATGTTAATTCACTTCAGACATCGCTCTTAAGTATTGCTTTCATTCACTTAAAATCCATTTTTAGAGAAGGGAATAGAGTATGGGAATTAGCATGGTTTGGATAATTCTTAAGTTTTGTAAAAAGCAGTGGAGTACATATTTCTACAAATATGTGCAGTATGTGAATACGTACTTTAAATACTCTTGACTTTATTTATAGTTTTTATTCAAATAAAATGAATAGTTTAAAAATGGGATCTTCAGGCTAACTCAGGAAATGTGGAGCCCAGGATTTTGTGCAGAATTTTGTGTGTATTTTGTTGCTCTGACCTAAAGGACGAGGAGAAATACGTAAGACAGAAACAATCCTTTAAGGACACATGGAAAGCTCTAGCAGCAATTATAGTGAAATGAAACATTTTCTTAACAGTCTGTTAAATTCCTTTAGCAGGGAATTTGTTTCTGAACTTCAATTTTCTCCCGAAATGTCTTTTGGACTGGATTTCTATAGAGCTTCTGAGAATTGGGGATGACTTCTTTTGCAGACCTACCCTACCTTTCTTCTTACTTTCTTTTTTTTTTCTCTGGGTAGCCTTCTTGCCTGAACCAGCTGACCTGTTTTTTTCCACAGAGCACGGTTATTTCTCCAGACAGAAGAGCTGCTTGTTCTTCCTGTGTCCTGTCTCCTGCTTCTATCTGTAGATTTCAGTTTCCCTTTATTTCAACCAGGTATCTGCTATGCTTTCTTAAGCCGTATGGTCAGCGTTGCAGTGATGATATTTCCCCATATCATGTCTTATACCAATATCTTCCAATCGCAGATTCTCTAGCTGGTGTTTTCATAGGACAGAATAATGTGGCCAACCCAGGTAATCTTTAAAAAGAAAATTTGCTTTCAGTTGTCCACTTGTATTCAACATGCAAAATGTATTCACCGATAACTGATTCAGTTATGCTGACAGACCTACCATTACCTCGGAAATCTTCCCTGTTGTGATCTTAGCCAGTATCTCAAATGCAGTGACCTGCATTCAGCTGCAAGCATGCTCTTTCATGCTCCCTAGGTCTTTGTCCTTACCTTCTCTACATTGACTTTTGGTCTCCCCACAGGTTGGATTCTCAATAAAATTGTTAGCTGGAAAATTGTGCCAAAGCAATGGAAATTCCAGAGGATTCAAAAGGATTCCTAGTCCTGAGGTTCCCTAGACCTTGACAAGACCTCTTTGTCCCCGATGCCAATGTTGTGTGTTTGCTGTTCTGGGTTACTCTCTCATTGCACACTTTATGAAGAGATTTAGTTCTTAAACCTAGTTTTCTGGTGTGGTGGAGGCGGGGTGCCCATGTTACTTCTCAGGCTATTCCAAACCCTGGTACGATTGATGGTTTAAATACTCTGTATAATTTCTCATTCATGTTTATCTTTGCCCATGTTATATCCAGTTAGTGTGTTAACTTTATTCTCTATTTTAAACACTTTTTTCCCCTCAGCCTACTGTTTATCTACAGCGTGACTGTGATTTCAGTGAGTGGCTGTTGCTGCAGTTTCTTTTTCTTTTGGATGATACCTTACGTGTAGGACTGTTTCTCTACAAGATGTAGAGGATGTGATTGGGTGAATGTGATTTTTCCTTAAGAGATCTTCACTGGGACCTGTTGCTTCTGCATTGCAAAACTCTGCTCTTATTGAATAAGATTTCCCTCTTGGTGTGGTGTTCCTTTTTTTTTTTTTTTCCCTACTGTCTTTCAGGGTGTTTGCATAACTGTTCTTCAGTTCTTTTAATAATTGATCTGATACAGTTGTCATGTTTCTGGAACTCTTCATACAGAAGAGAAACACTCACAAGTTTCAAATGTACTTTTTTTTTTTAATTCCTGCGGTGAAGCTTTATAATGTTGTTGATGGACTTCTTGGTGAGGGCAACATACATGTGCCATGGCAAAGTATCTTGGCAGAATCTGCCTTGGGAGGGTAATTTTCTGTTTGTGTTGGAAATGTGTGCTATCAGCAGCAGTTCCGCTTGACTGCTAGATGAGTAGGCCTGTGCAGTTCTAGTGATGTTTGTCATATGTTGATGTCCTTGCAGTCCTTTTCCTAATATAAGTGATCATTCCAGGTAAATAGGCAGGTTGTCATGGGGATCTGCAAAACAGTTGTTGTTCTTGATTACCTCAGTGACAGCACCTCACTGGGTTTAAGCATGACCATATATCAAAATAAGAAAAACCTTTCCTGCCCCAATCATGGATATATTCAGCCCCACAGCAGGTTATATTCTGCATACGTCCATTTGGAAACACAGGTGAAGTGTCCTTTCTGATCCCCAGTGCTCATCTAAAGGTTTAACTGAAGGAAGCTTCTGGAAAATGTACAGCCAACCACCTAGCAAGGCATCTCCTTGCATACTCACCGCAACTTCTGCCATAGATCCTAACGTTTGTCTGTGTACAGTGAATGGAAATAATACAATATCAGGAAAAATATTTGCATAGATAGACCTAGATTTTGCTACTTGCATTGGTGTTCTGTGACGAAAAGCATGGAGTATCATACAGATCATCTCTTAAACTGTTAACTGCAAGCCCTCTTCTCAACTAGGAATTCTAATTTTGTGGAAACAAGAAGATAGTGACTTTCTTCCTTTGGCAGATGTTTGAGACTCTCATGATAGCACATGCAATTCTGTCTTCATGCTGCAGGTGCTGTCCCTAAGCCAAAATTTAAACTACTCACGGTGTTTGCAGCAATTTACTGAAGTATAAAATGATAGCTCATTGCATTTACAATGAATCAGAAATGGTATAGACAAACCACTCGTTACCATCATCAGTAATTTTGTGGGTATGAGGTCAAGTGTCTTCGTATATCTGTTTGTTAGATCTGTTTTTAAAGGATTATAAACAAATTTTAACAGTTGGAAAAACATACAGCTCATGGATTGGACCAGCACACTCTTCGCTGGGTTGGAAACTGGTTGGAAGGACGGGCCCAGAAAGTTGTGGTCAATGGTGTTAAATATAGTTGGCGGCCAGTCACTAGCAGTGTTCCCCAGGGCTCAGTCTTGGGGCCAGTGTTGTTCAACATCTTTATCGACGACCTGGACGAGGGAATAGAGTGCACCCTCAGTAAGTTTGCAGATGACACCAAACTGGGAGGCAGTGTCAGTCTGCTTGAGGGTAGGAAGGCTCTCCAGAGAGATCTGGACAGGTTGGATCGATGGGCCGAGGCCAACTCTATGAGATTTAGCAAGGCCAAGTGCCGGGTCCTGCACTTTGGCCACAACAACCCTGGGCAGTGCTACAGGCTTGGGGCAGAGTGGCTGAAGAGCTGCCTGGCAGAGAAGAACCTGGGGGTTCTGGTTGACAGCCGGCTGAATATGAGCCAGCAGTGTGCCCAGGTGGCCAAGAAAGCCAATGGCATTCTGGCCTGTATCAGGAATGGCGTGGCCAGCAGGGGTAGGGAAGTGATAGTCCCCCTGTACTCGGCTCTGGTGAGGCCTCACCTCGAGCACTGTGTCCAGTTTTGGGCCCCTCAATACAAGAAGGACATTGAGCTCCTGGAGCGTGTCCAGAGAAGGGCAACAAAACTGGTGAAGGGACTTGAAAAGAAATCTTATGAGGAGCGACTGAGGGAACTGGGGCTGTTTAGCCTGGAGAAGAGGACGCTGAGGGGAGACCTGATCACTCTCTACAACTACCTGAAAGGAGGTTATAGTGAGGAGGGTGTCAGTTTCTTCTCCCAAGTAGCTAGCGACAGGACAAGAGGGAATGGCCTCAAGTTGCGTCAGGGCAGGTTCAGATTGGATATTAGGAAGAACTTCTTCACGGAAAGAGTAGTGAGGCATTGGAACAGGCTCCCCAGAGAGGTGCTTGAGTCGTCGTTCCTGGAGATCTTCAAAAAACACATAGATGCAGCGCTCCAGGACATGATCTAGTTGGCACGGTGGTGTTAGGTTGACGGTTGGACTTGATGATCTCGGAGGTCCATTCCAACCTTAGTGATTCTATGATTCTAAAATTTATCTTCTCATCACTCCCATTTGAAATAATAATGATTGTTTCTCTAAGCTTGACAATATTCTTCTTACAATTTTAATCTTGTTCACCCATTTTATCTTTCTTAAGAAGCTGGTCTCCCTCACTAGATTTTAACTTTATTGTAGTCTTTCAAATATCTGCTGCGTTCTTCTCATGCTCTCCAAAAACGAATCCAAACATTGTGAGAGGACTGCTCTTAATTCAACAGCCTGGAAACAGCACAGGACACTTCACAGTTCTCATTTCCCAGCTCCTGGTCCAGTATCTCGCACTGAAGCCTCCTCTTGTCTATAGGGATAAGAATGTACGGGGCTTCTGGATGTCTTTTTAAATGGAACAATGATCCCATTTCTTTTAAGAGTTCCATGGCATCCGGTCAGGCCGCTATCAGCAATTCTTTCTTAAGTGGACCATCTATATCAATGATGTCATGTGAGAGTAAATGAACACCGTTGGGTGTCCTTGGGTTTCTGACACTTAGGTGTCTTGATTCTTGCATAACTCTAGTGGGCTCAGGTTTGTGCTGTCTGTCTGTCTCATTGCTGAATAACAGTGATGCCACTGAACAAGGCAGCTTAAGTGACTTCTACCTGATTGATGATTTTTCTAATTGCAGTAGAAGGTGAATTCTCTCAAGGAAGGGTCATCCTCTGGGATCTTGCAAATATCAACTCATTTCAGACTGAATATTATCACTACATCCATAGGCTTGCTGTTACCACTTGCAAAAAAGTGCTCTGGGAAGTTGGTTTGGTCAAATCCACTAATAATATCTACTAATAATATCCCACTACGTATCCATCAGGGGAACAAAGGATTTTCTGACTAGCTCTGTGCTGGTGTGTTGAGTTTTCCCTCCCCTGAAAATACCACAAGTATCTACACCCTTTATCTGCCTGTTCTGAAAAGCTGCAGGAAGATGGAATGTGAACATCTTTCCTAAAAATTATTTCATCCTCTGTTCATATCTTTATTCTATTTTTTTTTTAATTTTCTGTATAACCATTTTGTGACTTGATCTCCATTTAATGCTTGAGGCCTTGACACTGATCTAATTACTTTGGAACTGGTTGTCCAGTACTCTTGAGGTCCACAGTGAATATTAGGTACTGAAGCTACTGTGCTTTCTATTTTTACAGTTACAATACCTTAACAGATGACATTAATGTCATGTTGAACTTCAAGTCACCCTCCCATAATGCCTGTGTTCTGGATGAGGTCCGTTGCTACAGGTCTGTGACGCTGGTTTTGTCCTGTTGGCTTGCAGCAGCCCATCCAAGCAGAGAGGAGGAGATACTCTGCCATCTCCTAATTTCGTGCTGATCTTTATTTCAGGGTCAAATCTTCCTTCCTGTTGTTTTGTTTTTGGTTTTTTTTCTTTCACATGGATCATAGGTTTACCCTGGGTGAGCCATTGTGCTGATTTCGCTGAAAGCAGCCTCCAGGATGAAGCAGTACATGTTGTCAAAAAATAGGGGGTGGGGGTGAGAATATAAACTAGCTTCTTTGATTTGAGCTAGTAACTACATTTTTTTTTTCCCCCTCTCTGTAAATCCTGCTCATTTGATTGGGTAACTTGATGCATCTTTTTTGATTTAGGCTGATAAAAGTGTTTCCCAGGATCCAGCTCTGAGGTCTTCAATGTCTGTGGTGCTTGGGTTTTTATTGTCTAGTACTATTTAATACTCGATTCTCAGCTTGCTGAGTTTTCTGAATTACTTCAGGGAGTGGAGTTTCTTAAGGGATGGAGAAGAAATAGTGAGCAAGAAAATACTCCTGAGAACATTCTGTAATAAAGTAGAGTTTTATTACAGCCTAAGTGAATTAACAGCTTATGATAATGTTTTCTTTTCTCCTTCAAGCTTCTTCTGTTCTTGAATAGGGCTTTTGTTTTGGCCAGGGTCGAGCCTTGATTTTATTTATTATTTATTTATTTCAGATCACTTTATTTTCCTGACTTTGTTTAGCAGTTTATCCAATAAAACCAGCATATCCCTTAGCTGGAATGACACGACCCGTTTAACTGCCCACAGTGCCATCAGTCCCCGTGTGTCACCCAGCCTATTGTTTTCTCCTCTCCCTTTTCCTCCCTACCCTGTCCTACCTCTCAGAGCTACTTTCTGGCAGCCCATAATGCTGCTTCAGTGAACAGCTCCCCCGGTGGTCCAGTTTGGAAATCTTCCATTTTTACTTAGAAAAAGAACATTTGCTCCAACTTTTTTTTTTTTTTCCCCCTCCAGAAATGCTTCTTGGATACAAATATCACTATATTTTGCATAAACAAATACCGTGCCGCTAGAAATACGGCCTCATTCTTCAGCAGTGTTACATGTAATTCTCAGTTTGGAAAAAATATGTTTTTTTCCAAGGACACTTCTCTAAATAGTTGATAAGCTCCCTGTCTGCTGGATGGTCTATGGGTACTCTGAGAACTTATAAATATATATAAAATTTCATCAGTCTCAACAGTTGTTAAGCTGCAGAACCCAGGGTGGCCTCCTGTGGTGATGTAAACTTGGTATTTAGAAGGAACTTCTCCTTTCCCCCAAATATACAGTGTAAATTATCTGCCAGGAAAAATATAATAAAATGAAGAAGCATAAATAGAATGTACTAAGCTCAATATGTAAGAGTCTGTCCTTGTTTTGGCTTCAGTTTTTACACATCTGCCAGGCACTGCCTGGTTTTCCTTGTTTTCCCACCTGTCACCTTTACTTCTGATGCAGTCCCCTTTCCTTGCAGTCTTCATTATGTTGTCTTGTATATTCTGTTACTCAGCTATCTCTTAACCTGGTCGTTTCCTTATTGCAAATCCTACTTCTCTTCTTTTAGTCCTCCCCTAGTGTGTTTTCACCCGCTTCTTTTTTATTTTATTCGATTTTCCTTCCTTTGTCCTCTCTCTCAGTGGCTTATTGCATTTACAGCAGCATTATTCTGAGAACCAGTGTCCCACAGCAAGACCTCTGGGACTGGAGAGCTGGTAGCTGCAAGCCCTCAGGACTCTTTACCTGTCCTTTCCCTTGAGTTCTGTCTTCAAGTCAAAACAGCTCCTTCCAGCTCTCTGACTCTTCTCTTTTTCTTCCTTTTTCTCCACCTCTTTCCTGGCCCTCACCACAAGCTCAGAGTTCACCTGTCCCTCAGCACATGCCCTGCTGTTCCCACCCCTGCAGACCCATGGCTCTTTCCTCAGGTGGCTGGCCGGAAAGACATCTTTATGTGGCTGTTTGCCATCATTTGTCAGCTTCTATTTGGTTGTGGGGACTGTCTTCCTGTGTGTCCATCGCACTACCAAAATACGCGTTGTTTGTTCTGAGGCTGAATGTAAACTGATGTGTGACGTGGTCAGGGAGCCTCTGGTTGGGAGATGGCAGAGGAGCTGGGGAATGTGACCCCAGCTACTTCCCTAAACCTTGCCCAAATAAACCCCACTAATGTGGCTTTTGTTTCCTCTGTGTTTGAGCCAGGTAGAGTCCACTCTGATGTTGTTAGGACACTGTGGAGGTAATGGGAATCCTGAATGATGGATACAGTCTCTGTACCCATGTTACTAGTGCAACCCCATTCTAGATCAGGATAGCTGGGAGCCTTAACTACAGGGCAAGTCTGACCAAGCCTCAGGTGGCCCTGGGATGGAGGATGTATGGCAGGAAGTGGTAGGAAAAACATGTGTACGCTCTGGTTGGAAAAAGAAGCAATACTCTGCTGCCTCAATGCACTGATTTAGGAAGTTCCTGTTTGCTTGAGCGTGTGTAGACATGGCACTTCGAGACATGGTTTAGTAGACGTGATGGTGTTGGGTTGATGATTGGACTTGATGATCCTAGAGGGCTTTTCCAGCCTTAATGATTCTATGATTCTGTGCTTTTTTCTTTTTATTTTGCACAGGGGCAATTCATGTGGGGCTACACTGTGAAGAATATCACAGAAATAATCCCCCCCCAAAGTGGAAGGAAAAAAGAAGTGATTACAACATGGCTCTATAAGCTGTTCTATGCTGAAAAGTCAATAAACTGGGGTATAGAGACTGCAACAAATGGCAGGGTGGTGGTGAACAAGGTGAATAGATTTCCTAATCTGGTTTAGTTTCTGGAGCCATTGTGTTGTGAAAGTACGGCCTAAGGCTGAAAAAACAGCAATCCAGAAGGACATTTTGGAACCTTTAGCTGCCTAAATTTCAGCAGATGCCAGCTTAACTTATGAATTTATTTGATTGTGAACTTTTAAAAATTATTTCTTTTAAATGGCTAACTTTTGTTTGGTGAATTTTCAGCTGTAATTTGGCCAGCTTTTTCTGCCCCAAGAAATCTACTGAAAGGTAACTTCCAGCCTCCTTACAAAATCTGAGAGCATTAAATCTCTTCAAGTAATTAGGAGAATTTTTTTTTTAAACATAGTAAAGCAGTGAATTTTCCATATTATCACTTTAGAGAAAAGCCAACTCTCTGGATTTTTTTCTTTGTTTGTTTTAGTATGTATGTATTTGTTTTAAATGTCAGCTGAAAAAAAAAAAAGATAGATACCTTGCATGAAAAATTCTAGCCTGTAAATAAATGTTTGGCAGAGTTATAAGAAACTGAAGATAGGGTCTGACAGACCCACTTGAAATTTCAAGACTTCTACACATTTAAGATGCTCAGCAAAAGGCATACACTTACATTACAGTTTGAAGAGTTGTTTTGTTCAGATGCCTTGATTCATCAGAGTACTTGAGCATGTGCTTAATCTTAAGCAGCTCTTACCCTTTAAAGTAATTCTGTTTAAGTGCTTTATTAAATTGAAGATATTGTCTTATTTTACAGTGCTCCTTCTCTGGAGCTGTAGATCACAGTTTTTCCTTCAGTGACCAAGTAATATTAAAAAAAGAAAAAAATAAATCTGGATAAGTTAGTAAGGTGGTATAAGACCCTCATCTTGCAGGTACTTTAGACCTGAACTTAGTGCTGGACATGTGAGCAATTTGTTTAGTGGTGTAGGCTGCACAGGTAACATATAAAATTTAAGACCATACTTTCACAACTGTTGATGATGGTTTACAGTACAGCCACCAAAGAGAGAATCAGAAATATTAAATAAACAAAATGACATCCAGATTGTTCGAATTCCTGTAATCAATTTGTTAAGCAGACGAACTGTTACCTCTGAGAATACAAAAGTCATTTTCATTTATTCTGTCAGCTTAAGATTGCTAAACTCTGCACACCATTGCTCTCATGCCTTAGCCTGCCTGAACCACTGTAGGTCCTTATGTTTTTTATAGAATCCTAGAATATCCTGAGTTGGAAGGGACCCTTAAGGATCATCAAGTCCAACTCTTCGCTCCGCACAGGATTAGGCGAGTCAGAGCAGATGACTGAGAGCGTTGACCAGACAATTCTTGAACTCAGCCAAGCTCGGTGCAGTGACCACTGCCCTGGGGAGCCTGTTCCAGTGCCCCACCATGCTCTCAGTGAAGAATCTTTTCGTGATACCCAACCTAAACCTTCCCTGTCGCAGCTTCATGCCATTCCCTCGGATTCTGTTTCTGGTCACCAGAGGGAGGAGATCAACGCCTGCCCCTTTGCTCCCCGTCATGAGGAAGCTGTAGGCTGCCATGAGGTCTCCCCTCAATCTCCTCTTCTCTAGGCCAAGGATTTCAGCCTTTCCTCATATGTCTTCCCCCATCTAAACCCTTCACCATCTTTGTTGCCCTCCTTTGGACACTCTCCAATAGTTTTATGTCCTTTTTGTACTGTGGTGCCCAAAACTGCACCAGATGAGGCTGGTGAGGCTGCACCAGTGCAGTGTAGAGCAGGACAATCACCTCCCTAGAGTGACTGGCAAAGCTGTGCTTGATGCACCCCAGGGCACGGTTGGCCTTCCTGGCAGCCTGGGCACACTGTTGGCTCATGTTCAACTTGCTGTCCACCAGGACCCCAGGGACCAAAGCCCCTCTCAGCGTGGCTGGTCTCCAGCGTCTCATCCCCCAGTCTGTATGTACAGCCAAGGCTGCCCCCTCCCAAGTGCAGAATCCGGCACTTGCTCTTGTTAAACTTCATGTGGTTGGTGCTTGCCCAGTTCTCTGATCTGTCCANTGTCAGCCAGTTACTCAGCCATTGCATTATGTTTTTGTCCAACTGTATGCCAGACATTTTGTCCAGGAGGATGCTGTGGGAGACAGTATCAGAAGCTTTACTGAAATCCAAAAAAATAACATCAACTGGCTTCCCTTGGTCAACTAGATGGGTGACCTTATCATAAAAGGAAACTAAGTTTGTTAAACAGGACCTTCCTCTCACGAACCCACATTGGCTGTGACCAGTGACTGCGTTGTCCTTCAGGTGTTTTTTGATAACTCCCAGCATAATTTTCTCCATAATTTTACCAGGCACTGAAGTGAGACTGACAGGCCTGGAATTACCAGGGTCGTCTTTCTTGCCCTTCTTGAAAATTGCAACAATGATTGCCAGCTTCCAGTCATCTGGGACCTCTCCGCATTCCCAGGACCGTGGCACAATAATTGAGAAAGGTGTCGCAATGACATCAGCCAGCTCTCTGAGCACCCTGGGATGAATCCCATCGGGCCGCATAGACATGTATGCATCCAGGTGGAGCAGCAAGTCCTGCACGAATTTGGGGTCAGCTGGGAGTTTATTGTTCCACAGTCTTGGTCCTCCAGCTCATGGCATCTGGGGTCCCAGAGCCTGTCATTGATGTTGGAGACAGAGGCAAAGAAGGCATTAAACATCTATGCTTTGTCTATGTCCCTGTTTGTAAGGAGACCATTCTCATCAAGTAACGAGACAATGTTCTCTCTGGTCCTCCTTTTGTTCCTAACGTATTTTTAACAGTCACTTCTCAACCTGTATAGAAATTATTTCTCCTCTTTGTGCTTCTGGCACTTTACATCGTTTCGCTGCTTCTGTTTTGAAATCTTTTAAAAATTCTTTTTCTCAGGGGAAGTGCGAGAACTGCGTTATTTAAAAAAAAAAATCAGTTGACTGCATTACATGTGGTCCTGTGAAGCACAACCCAAAAGATGTAGTGTTTATTCTGAATAGGGAGTATGCACAAACCTGTTCAGGACAGCACCAGCAATTGCATCCTTTTCCTAGAATAGCTTATTGATGTAGTTTACTTTGAGTTAATGCAAAAGTTTTCAATGCTTCTCACTTCTGAGACCTTTTGCTCTACTTTGCACAAAGTGAGTGCATATGCATATATGAATATCTGTGTGTGCCCATAGTCCTTCAGAAAATCTTCATTATAGTACATCATTATAATATATTTAAGCATCCTGAGGAATCCTAACTTGTAAATTTGCATGTTAACCTGTATCTGAGTAGAACAAGTTACTAGAGTATGTTCTGTATTGCTTATCCTGAAAGACTCCTAGTCAGTGCCATTAATATTGATGATATGATTAGGCGGTAATTTCTAGGTGTTTTTAAGACAAGTATTTTGGTGATCTGCGTGGAAGGTAACAGGCAGTTGCTATAACCTACTCTGCAACAGGAAGACATCAATCCTTAATCCTGACTAGGATTACATGATCTAATTGCTTGAGTTAGCAAGAGGCTGGACTCAAGGGATGGAGACCTGAAGAAAGGAACACTTTGTGTTTCTGTTAACGTTGTCATTCATTGAGGGAAGTCCCAGTGTTTGTGACTGTGAAGCCACCTGAATGATCCTGTTTGCACACACCATGTTCTGTAGGTCTTGTGTTTAATAAGGACAGCCTGGTGTCTTGATCATGTTATCTGATTTGTAGAGGCAAGATTTGTGTGCTCTTGGGGACTCTTGAAGAGTCCAGAGAACATGTGAGAGGTTTGCCATTTGGGTGTGAGTGTTGCTGAGGATCCTGCTGGGTGAGGGCTCCGACACAGCAGGGCGGGGGTATGTGTTGGGCGCCTGTCATGCCCGCAGAAATACAGGTCTCCAGCTTCCTCAGCTGATTTGGCTTGGGCTTGCTAAAATAACCCCATCACAAAGATGAGACCAAGCATGAAGAATTTCAGTCTTTGAAGAAGCTGTGTAAATGGAAAGTGGAAGGTGATGTGGGAATATGGTTTATGTAAGTAGTACAAATTGTAGTATACTTCTACCGTTACCTGTCAGAAGTACACACACGTGTGCTTAAGACCATTATGCAAAGTACGACCACAACTATCAAAAGGGGGAAATATGCTACTGGGAAGTTTACTACATATTTTTATTACTGAACGGTATAAAATTAAGGGAGAAAAGGCATAATAGGAGCGAATTTTATATTGTATTTATAAAATTACAGAATTTGTCTTTTTTAAATTGTGCACGATAAGCTGTAACATACAAACATATAACAACATTATGTTGCATTGAAAAATCTAGTTTATCAATGGATTCTTCTTTAATAAACTTTATTATCAACAAGGAAATATAAAACTTAAGGAAAATACACATCTTCTGGTCTGAATTAGTCACTGACATGGTCTTTTCTATTATAGTACTTGAAACAGGCAGGAGTGCTTTAAATGCTTCAACCCATTTAACCTTAATTGCTCAGCTTTAATAGACATTTGCTAACTGAAGGAACCAAATTATAGCTTGAATTAAGGCCTTACTAATCTTAATTAAAAAGCTCTACTTTATAATCGGAAACAGCCTATGTTTAAAACAGTAAGCCTTTCTTAAATGGCTTATTTTAAAATGCTAAGGCCCTTTTGATAATAATCATTTAGACCGAATACGGGGAACCATTATTCTCCTTCTATTGCACTTAATTAAAAATATCTCCTCCATGTGGTTTTGTGCCTTCTGCTGGCTGTAAAATTGTTTGACTGGTGGGGGGTGGGATTACTTTACTTTTTCTGTGGTAATTTGAAAACATGTTGCTGCCCTTTGTTTTAAAAGTTTTCTGGGGTCACAAGTTATACAATTAACATGTGAATTAATACAAACATTAGCGTCCTGCATTTCTCTGTCCTCAAGTGAAGGCTTGTCCGTCGCTTCAATTAATTGGTGTACTAGGCATATAATTACAACCATTAATAATACATCTTATAATTCACTTAGTTTAACATTTAAATTGTGCTCAGGCTGTTGATTATGGGCTTCACATTGCACTCCTTCCTGAGACCTAACCTCCAGTAAAAATAAAGTTTGTTCTATTGGGAGGGAGGCCCTGGCTCTATCTGTTGAGCATTTGGTATACTAATAGAATTTCTGTTAGTTTCTGGGGTATCTGGAGAGGACAAAGGGCGGATTTTGTCTGCCTGAATATGGATCTCAGTAGTACAGATCAGTACACTTAAGCAGTTTGCCTTGCTTTCCCTTTGCAGTTGATGGAGAGAAATAGGAATTTCCTTAATGTAGTTTACCTTGTATTAATGGAGACAAAAATAGGTCAGATAAATCATGTCCTGAAAAGAACAGTCTCTTTCTAACACAGATATGGAAGCCTACAATGTAAAGTTGGATGAAGTGTATCTGGGACAAAGAGCCTGCAGCTATGAGATTCGAAGTCCATTGAAATAAATGAAAAAATATTCTGTACTTAATTGTCCTTTGAATTTAGCCAGGACAGGGGATTTTTAAGCTGGAGTATTATAATTTGATCGTTCTGAAATTCATTCTCCCAGTCTCAGTTTTACTTTTTTATTATTATTATTATTATTCTGTAGTTTAAAATAGGCCCCAACCTCTCCAGCACAAGCATATAGTTAAACAAAAAAAACGCCCACCAAACAACAAACCAAAAAACTCCCACCCAACCCCTCAACTTTATTTTAGGAAAAAGCTGATTGTTTTAATGGTGTTTTCTTAGAACTCAGCCTTAAGATTTTTCTTGGTACATCCTACTGAGGAAGCACTGCTAGGCTGTGCGATCGTATCTTTGTTTAAATTGCATTGCCTTTAATTCCGGTAGCTGAGTTGTCTGCTTGCATAAAGTAAACTTATGGTTAAGAGTCTTTTACACTAAGTCTGCTAGACCTTTATGGGCACTTAGAAGTAACTTCTTAGAAAAGTCACTTGTGCCAGTTATGGAAATGGACAGACCTTAAATGTTAGTCTTGCTCACTTAGTTATCAGGTCTATGGAATACCCGTTAAGCATCTCTTTACAACTTCTCCTTAGTGTCCTGTTTGTTGTACTGTGCTGATGGAGTATCCAAAGGTTATTAAATTATATGCATTAACAGGAAGGTGAAATCAGGGCTTTTTACAGTGGGTTCAAAGAACTCTGGTCCCTACCCATGCCACGTACCTATCTGTATTTATCTTTTAATATCAAAAGTGTGTAAGCTGGCCAGACAGAGTTTGACTTAAAGATCTGTCTAGCTTGGTGTGCAGTTTCTGACACTGGCCAATAGTGGATGCTTAGAGTAGATGATAGAAACCAGGATATGGAAGAATGCAGCTATAGATTTAGAGTCTTCTTGAGCCAGAAGTTTCATTCATATCACTCTATTTAATGGCATCTTCAGAATAGAAATAGAAAATTAGTATGTTTGCTTCGGTAGGTGTTCTGCAAAACTTCGAGCTGGTAGGTAGGTGATAACCCACGCTGAGTATGCTGGAAAAGAACTGTATAGGAACAGGTAGTCATATACACCTGTCTCTTTTCAGCCTCTCGTCTACTATTGTTCACCATGAGTGTCACATCATGTTTCTCTACATGACCAAACCTTATAGACCGAAATATTAATTTTTGGCTTGGCAACTAACAACATCTTCAGAATGACTGGCCTTCCCACTTTTCTGAAAATAAGACTTGGTAAAGGAGAGTCTCAAGGCAGTTGTGAAAAATGAATAGGTACTTTGAAAAGCTTGATCTGGATGTTTAAACTAACTTTAGATGATTACATTGTTAAACCAGGTGCTGTGGATAAATCATAGAATCATAGAATATCCTGAGTTGGAAGGGATCCATAAGGATCATAGAGTCCAACTCCTGGCTCCACACAGGACCAGCCCAGTCAGAGCAGATGACTGAGAGCATTGTCCAGACACTTCTTGAACTCAGCCAGGCTCGGTGCAGTGACCACCTCCCTGGGGAGCCTGTTCCAGGGCCCGACCACTCTCTCAGTGAAGAACCTTTTCCTGATATGTAATCTAAACCTCCCCTGTCACAGCTTCATGCTGTCCCCTCGGGTTCTATCGCTGGTCGCCAGAGGGAGGAGATCAGCGCCTGCCCCTTCACGCCCCTTCACTCCCCCTTGTGAGGGAGCTGTAGGCTGCCATGAGGTCTCCCCTCAATCTGCTCTTCTCTAGGCTGAACAAGCCAAGGACTTCAGCCTCTCCTTATATGTCTTCCCCTCTAGACCCTTCACCATCTTTGTTGCCCACCTTTGGACACTCTCCAATAGCTTTATGTCCTTTTTGTACTGTGGCACCCAAAACTGCACACAGTACTTACACCCATAACCCTATTATTTCAATTTGAGCCTTTTACTGAGGGTGAAGTCCTCTATTAATCATGGGGTAGTTAACTAGTCAGGATTTAGTGCCCTGTTTTCAATGGATAAACAAGGATGCTGTAACGTGTTCTCCCCTGGACGTCTGTTTATATGTCTTAGAAATACTACGAACATACACCAGATATAGCCTTAAAAGAAGGATTGGCTAGAAGGATGGGCAGGAGGAAGGAGACGCATGGGGAATTCATCAAGAACTTTTATAAAAAGTGAGTTCTCTAATCCGTAGTTTTATATTGGATGTACTGTCCAACTAAAACCAAACCAAACCCAGAACTGTTTATTGGGTTGTTTATCAAGTCTTTAGTCAAGAGATTGCTGCATTTTGATGATGTGTGCATAATAAATAGCATTGCAGTAAAAGGCAACTCATAATAAATCATCTAAATGAGAGTATTGGGAATAACTCTACAGGACTAGACGAATATTTATATAAACTTACCCACTTTTATCCCTCTATTATTGAGGACGAGGGCAGTACAATTAGACTGCCTGGCTTTCTTTGCTGTGTTCTGTCAAATGCATATTATTATTAGAATACTGCACAGAAGTTGTAGGGATTCTTTGGTTCTTTTTACTTAATGTCCTCCCCAACGCAACAAACAAATATAATACAGAAAATTACAGTAAGAAAATTTCCAGGCTATGAATATGAACTCTATTCAATTTTCAGCAAATGCCTGTGTTGCTGTTCCCATACCTGCAATTTCATTCTTTTTTCACTGAATAGCATTAACGGTGCTGGAAGCTGTGTGTGCTTTCTAGTACAGAATATTTGAATACTGGAGCAGAAATGTCTGATTTCTTGGCAAAGCTAGCTGATTGCATCTGTTTGCTCTATGTTTCTTTCTTGTCCAAATATTAGATGTGAGCACAACTTATAATTCAAAATATTTGATGATTCAGAGGTCAGTAATGGTGTCTTTCATGTGTGAATTTTAAATTTCATCCTTACTGCTTTTCCTGGATTTTCCTCACTATAAAATAGATGTTTGTACAGCCTGCCCTGGCTTCTTCTAATCCGCTCCCCTGTGCCAGGGAAAGGGGAGTGTGTAACTTCATTAGTTCCTGTTCAGAGAACCTCTGCTCTTGCTTATTTCTCTACTGGCCAAAGAGTCCAGGCAATGTTTTGAAGAGTCTGTAAAGGGTAGTCATGGAAAAGCTGATGGGTTCCATGCTGGTGTTCACAATCTGTAGGTCTGTGTCTCTGCTGGACAATTGTTACACATCTGCAGGTCAAAAACCAAAGGCTGCTTACCACTGGTTTTCAGATTTTCTCTATTATTATTTGTCTCTGGTAATAAATAGAGCTCTTTCTCACAAGACCATTTTCTGTGTGGCTTTTTGGAAGACTAAGGAGAGCCTACATCATAGGTGATGAACTCCCTTTGTGAAAAAGTATTAGAATTATCAGCATGTATCAGTAGGACAGGGTTCTCTGTTTCAGGAATAAAAAGCTTGAATTAAAAAATTGCATTAATGTAGTATTTATTTGAAAATAAAACCACTTTACATTGATCTACTACAAGAGCATCTAGGGCTTCTTGTGGATACTAGGCAGCGTCATGCTTTAAAAAAAAAAAAAGAAAAAAAAAAAAAGAAAATGTTTGGTCTGTAGTATAACCAAACAAAATTACAGGTACTTTACACATGGTGGAGATAGAATTGTTGTTAAACTGAAAGGCTGTGCCAGAATTCTGCATTGTGCAGCAAAATTGCCAAATGTTTTGGCATCTTGAAAATAATTCCACATTTCATCATTGTACAGTTCCCAAATCTGCTGACTTCTGATTGAGATAGCTCTTAGTGCTGTGAACTGTTTCAGACAGTGCCTTGCGCATGCTCACATTTAGGGTATTACCTCTATTATCACAGCTTTAATAAGGCTCAGCTTCCTGAAAGGTGAGATTCTAAAACACAGTTCTGTGACAAGTTGGATTTGTCATTACAGAAATGTGATGTACCTTGATCATCTTTGGCCCTTGCATAATAACAAAATCTGTAGCCTGGTAACTTTTTTGCTTTTTGTATGGTGCACAAAGCTGAATTGTGCTGAACAAAAATGAGTTATAAGCATTTTGTAAGCCTATCTTGGATTTTAAAGAGATTCCTCTAAATCTGTGAATCGGTAATTTCGGTTTTGTCTTCTTGGATCATTTTGAAGCAAATGTATCAAGCTCATAAAGGAGACATTTCTTTTAAATGTAGGGTCATCTCAACTGATTTTACTCGATGGGTTTCCTAAAGATGCTGAGTACCCATAGCCCTGCAAGGCACTCATAAGAAAAATGAATACTTACCACTCTCCTGAAAACATAAATTATATGCAGAAGATACATCTGTATCCAGGCTGGAGCACTGGCTTACTCTCAGTGCACACCACCATAGAAGAGAGAAGGAAAATACGAAATCCCAAGTACTATCTCCTGGATAAGAACAGTGGAATGTAAAATGATTGATACTGGAAGTTAGGCAACATGCTGGTATCACTCTTGCCAAAGTTACTCCAGAGTCTTAATTACCATGAGGTGTAAGGGACTTTTATTTCATTGAGTTTCAATAAATGACCCATACTCTCCCCTTTCAGTACAATTTATGTGTGTTATAGAACCATCATGTGGACCTTTCTAGTCCAAACACTTCCATAGTTGGACAAACTATTTATGGCAAAAATAAACATAACAATTCTGAAACGAAGAAGGATCTGTGCTTTGGTCATGCAAGTTGTCCTCTGGTCAGCTGCTGTTTAATAGGTGAGGAGTTACAGTCACCATACTTGTGAAGGCCTTAGGGTGGCATTCCTTACAGACTGCTTTTTGCTGTTCTCTGCAAACCAAAATGCTGGGAGGCCTTCACTTCATAAAGGATGCTGTTGGGGAACGGTATGAATTTGTCTGCATTTGGGGAATAGGTGACAAAATAATAGGCGGAGTTGATTTCTTGGGTTTCATAATGATTAGGTCCAGTATTATCAGGGGGCACAAATCCACGGATCCCCTGTGTATCATGTTTAGAAGTAGCCACATGACTAGTAAATGTTGAAATGAAAGGCAGCCCTGGACAGGTCATTTGAGGATGTGCAGTGCTTCTCTCATGGCAGTGCAGAACAGTGCGCGGAATGCGGAGTTGCGCTGCTCGTAGATGCATTAGTTGTATGGTACTGCCATGGGAGTTTCTGTAGGCTGGTGAAGTTAATGTCTGGTATGTGTCCCATACAAAGTAGGGAGTTTGACCAAGTAATACAGGATGCCCTATATTTTACAAATCCTACATGATATAAATAACATATTTCCCAAGTGCTTAACCAGCACAGCAGAACAGTTCTCAGCCAGGAGTCTGCAGTAGCCCAAGGACTACTGCTAAAGCACACGTGGAAAAGATAGTTTGAAAAGCTAAGCCTGCTGTCAGAAGATGTAAATTTGCTACACCGGGATTTGCGTCTCTGCTGGAAAACATAACAGTTCCTCATATGCAGGAAAGTTGAAAACTACTGTTATATTGCCTCTCATACTGCTTGTGGCCTTAGCTGTCTCAGCCTGGGACTGAAGTAGTGTTGATCCATGAGGGACTAATTAAGCGTGTGCTATATGGTATCAAGAAATCTTTCGTGTTACAGTACATGATCTGCCACTGACTCGTTCTGAAACAAGCAAGAAGGAGCAGCCACCTTCTGTTGTCTCACACGAAGGGCCACAGAAAGGAAGTTAGTGTTCATCCACTGACAGGTATCAAGGAAAATTATTGCAGAATTGAAGCTTAGGATTGTTTCCTTCGGTCAATGGACATAAATTTAAAAATGAGATGCAAGGAAAGGCTGGAGGTATAGAATGTAAGAATGAGGGAGTTCAGGGGTTGGAAAAAAAGCAGGTGAATGATGTCTGTATCAGTCGCTAGTTTCACTGTTTTAAACCCCTCCCTCAACATTTTTAGATGCATATTTCAATTTAAAGATCTAGAAATAGCCTCCTGCCATGACTTACTGAAATGATAATCATTAGGATGCATGCATACCTGTTGTGGCAGCAAGGAGCGCAAAAATATTCTCCCATTAGATCTCCAAGAACTTGCAAGAGTAGATGTGGAATCAAACATTTCCCGTTATATTTAAGGAGGAAATTGTGGTGGAAATGGCTGTGATTTAGAAGTAGTGGGGAAAATGCTGTCAGATGTCATGTTTCACATTCATAACAGCATGTGAACAGGAAATCTCTCTGCTTGAGCTCGTCGGGCATGGCAACTGCTAAATAAAGACAGACTCTAAAACTGTTACGTGCTCTGCAGGTATCCATCTTTATTTGGGTGTCTCACTTGCAGTTCAAAGAACTTGTAGCCAATCTGTTTAAATATCAATTAAGAAAAATGTCAAATCACAACGAACTCTAATCTAGGGCTAACATCCTATGCAGGATAACAAAAAGTTTGGTTTTATCTAGGAAAATACTGTATTAGCCATGAGTGCAGTTGGAATTGTCCAGATAAGTTTCCATTGTGCTGGTTGAGATGGCAAATGTCATGTGGGGGTGATACTCGTGTATGAATAGAAAAATATATTTTTCCCCAGGGAAAGAACTCTGTTTAATTAATTTTTTTCCATAAATGACTGTAACTGTCCAAAGGTTTTAGACCTCCAAAAGGTACTCTAGGTAAAAAACATGATATAAACCTAATGTTAATGCAGTAGGAAGACTTGTCAGTTAAGCAGTCAAAAAAATCTCTAAGTTCCTAAATGAAGAGTGTTCTGATAAACTGAGAAGTCCAGGTACACTGTTGCCTCTTTAGAGAAGGACTTGTGGGTCTGCAAGCTTGTCCGTTTTCTCCCCAGCAGTGAAGATGACTCTTATAAGGCCATCCTTACTCTGCGTGACTTGACAACATAATTCGTGCTGGCTTTGATCAGCGTAACAATAGGAAACAAATTCAGACACAGGACTAAATGTGGATCTGCAATAGGTGTCTCTGTGTTTTCTCTAAAACTAGGAGATAATTGTGGTTGGAGAAAAAAAAACGTTAAACAAATAGAAAGTCAGTCCCATCCTATGGCCAGTGATAAATGGGGTGATGTGTCATCTGCCTTCCGAATGCAGCCTAAATGGTTTTGGGCAAGATAGTTCTAAAGACGAAGCTGTTCACACTTTAAAAATATATGTGCTGTTTAACCAGCTGGACATAACTCTACCTAGTTTGATTTGTATTCCAATTTCCCCCCTTTTTTCAGACAACTTTAGCAAGACATAAAGCATGTTGAACTTTGTGCTCAGCCATCACAGACGAACAGGAAACAAATAAAATTGCTACAGAGTAATTGATATTTTCTGGAAACTGTATGAAATGTCTTCCAGAAAAACACCCCAACAATAGCAGAGCTTGCATCCAAATAATTTCTGCTCAGTTGGCATGGCATTTTCATTTTATTGGTGTTTTTATACTGGAAAGTAGAGGCTTGTTGCATTTTTGAAGGTAGTTGTGAAATTGATTTTTTTTTTTTCCTTTGTGGATGCCCTAATGGGAAAAACACTGAAAGGGCAGTACCCATAGCAGAAAGGCTCTTGAGGGATTTACATTGAAAAAGCCTCATGCTAGACAACCTATTGTACCTGTTCTTTTTCCTTTCTCCACAGAGAAACATTTGACTGCTTTTTCTGATTTTACCCTATCCCCAGCCTACTCACCCTTGACCTTGGCTCTCAGAGTAGTCCTAATGGCTATCAAATTTTACAGTTTTCTTGGGCGCAAGCGTCTTGAAAACATCATGACAACTTGAAAGTCGTAAAAACTGCACTGTGTGTTCCTCTTTAATTCGTTAGATCGTAACATTTCCAAGGTCACACCATCTAAAGAATAAAGATGTTAACATTTATGAGTCCAAAAATAAAGTATCTCAGGAAGAACCAGATGTAACAAAGGATAGATTTTAATTTGTTTTCTCTTATAGAAAAAATGACTTATGAAGCTTTTCATGCGAAGGGATTTTCAGAAACGGACTTCACTCTGAGATGAAGGTCGAGGTTTCCTTTGGGATAGAAAAAAAATTGAATGAATCTTGATATGTCAATATTTTCTTCATAAAATCTGAACTTGTGAGTAGATGCTGAATTCTCCTATCACAAAACTCACAGAGGGAAGCGGCATTTCCAGCAGGTCAGCTTGAGTGGAATTGAAAACATTTTCCCAGCTGATTCTTCATGCATCTAGCTGGGTTGACTCTCGCAAATTTTAAGAGCAGAGCTGAGCAGACTTCAAATAATTTTGAACATATGGAAATGTGCTGATGCTAAACTCCTTGTGAGAATCTAATCATTTTAGTATTCTTGCTCGGATTGAATGCTTTCCAGAGAGCTGAACTTTTGGCAAATTTGGCCTGCACTTATGCAAAATGGTCTTTAACCTATGTGTGAGCTTTTTTTCTGGCCTTCAGATCCGAAGCTGGTTCCCTTCTTAAGGAAAGTGCAACTGGATACAAGAAACACAAATGCCTTAGGTTCAGGTTAGCCAGTGTGTGTGTGTGTAACTGCTGAAAGTATATTAAATGTAGACTCTGCCAAAGAAACAGAGAATATATAAATATTCCCATGTTGTTTTTATTTCTTTTAATGTATTTTACAGTCCCCAAATCCAGTCATTAAAAAGAATAAGATGCGTATCTGATTATGATCCAGGGCTTGAACTTGTTTGTATTCTTGTCAGTGTGCATGTTACTTCATTTCTGCCTGTTTCTTTAAAAGTAAAGTAATGGTGTCGATGCTACACTACTGCTTGTTCTGAATTGGAAGCAGGAACAAGAAATTTAAGTGCTGATTCTGTCTCGCAAATCTCTTTACTGTGAGTCCTGGGAAATGTGCCTTCCTGGCTCCGTGAAGCCAGTGGCAAAAATGCCTCTTGACTTTTGTAGGGTTGGGATTTCACCTCAGGGCATTTCACTTTTGGATATTATAAGGTCACTTCTTTCCCAAGTATCCAAGATCAAGTTTGCAGTGATGAAGGCAGCTCTGTTTGGGCTGTAGCTCTATTCTTAATTGTGTAGGATTTGGAACCCTAGGGTAGGGCTTTTCTCTTGTATTTTTCTTTAGAAATGAAGGTAGTGCATTAGTCCTAGGAGGAACAGTGACCAAAACTCAGTAAAGAATCAGTAAACATTTTTGAAAGCTTTTAGGAGAGAAGCCATAAAAGTACAAAATATTACCACATGGAAATATGTGTTCCAGCATTTTGCAGTGTCCTCTGCTGCATACCAGTTCTGGATAAGCAGTCAACATGCTGCAATTGCAGAACTGGAGTATGACCTTTTTTTTTTTAGCAGAAGATGAGTGATAATAGAGAATCCTGCAAGTGGTATGCTTTGTCCTCTGTAGGGAGTTAGCAGCAACCTCTCATGGAGCAGGAAGGTAAAAAACACAGTGTCTTTGCTTGCAAGTTTGTAAGGACAATATTATTTACTTTCTCTTTACTGCCTCTTGGCAGTATTTTTTTTAAAGCAGCTAGATAAATAGAGAAAGATGAAGACCAAAATATTTTTCTCTTCAGATACAGAATAAATGTGTGGATTTATCCATCAAGATACACTTACAAAGAGTTTAATATTTATTTTTCTCGCTATTTTATGGATCCAGCTCCTTTAGGAAATGTTCCACATCTGCATAGTATACCTGTGTACTAAGATTTGTTTGTAGTTCTCAAAATTAGAAGAAATTGATGTGGACAGACAGCTTCCTTTGGCTATTTATTTTAAAATGTCCAAGCACATAAATTATTCCTTTCAAAGTCAATTGAAAGTTGTGTTTACTAAATTAACTCCAGATCTTTCCCTTACATTAATAGTCAAGAAATACTTAAAAATCAACACAGATTTTACCCAGTCCTACTGCTATTTTGAACATCATCTGTTGCATTGTGAGTGTTGGGCTCTGTGGCCTTGACAGATGCGAAGATAAAGGTTGTGCCAATGTATGCTTTCCCATTTTCTATAGAAATCTGTGGAATTAGACACTAAAAGCTGAATTTGGCTCATTGACTTTCAGGCCTCAGCCATTCTTCCTTTTGCATATTAATAGCCATAAGGCTTCTGTGACAATTTAGCTGTGACACTGATCCAAAAGTCATTAACTCCATGCAGACTTTTGCTTCGATTTCAGTGACTTTGCCCATAATGATCTGTAGCTGTGCTGACAAGTAAGTTTTGTTCTGTGGTTGTAATGATTTTTGGACGCTCAGGTACTTAATGGATGGCAACTGGTATAATGAAGAGTGGGAATGGATTTTGCTGGAGACGGATTTTTGTACTTTCCTGGCATAAAGTCTATGCCACCTTCTAGCAAAGATTGTTAATGCTTGAAAAGATGGCTAGCACACAGCAAATTAATTTCATTACACTGCTGAAAATTTTTAGACAAAATGCAAACTAGCATTTTCCTCACTCTCTTTCATAGTTTAGTTTGTCTTTTGGACATTAGTTGTTGCGTGGTGATGTGTCTTCTATTCTCTGCTGAAACAGGAAGCTGCAATACTGTGTTACTGGAAGTAGAAGAGATCGATCCTTGTTTTATTTTGAACGTTTCTTAGTCAAATTGTATGTGCTTCTGGAAGAGCTGCTTCTCTGCATGGTGACCTCGTGAAACTTCTAAGAGTGCCATCCCTTTGTTGCAGAACACACAAATAAAACGAATTTGTGGTCTAGTGTCACTTTCACTTGTAATAGTGAAAGAAGAATCAACCCCAATCTATGTAAGGTAGATACAGGTCCCCTCAGGCAAAAAAGAATTGGGTCAGTTAAAGAAGACAACTTCAGATTCTCTTCCTATAACTGAAATACAGTGATGGTAAATTACAGCACTGCTCACGGTAACAAACGCTCAGATTTTCTCAGATACTTTTCAAAAATTTTTAAAGTGTTCTTGGATGCTTATATAATAATTGCAGTCTCATATGGTATGCACTCTATAAGTAACATCACTGCACCGTGTTGAAGAGGACAACAGGAGAGCTGGCGGTGCTGTGTTCCCGAGGGTTGCTGAGACACTGTTATTTCCAGGGTGTGACAAAGAGATTCACCTCTACTTTCCAGAAGGAATTATGATGTAGGTTCCAAACTTCTTTCACCTTGGTAAATAGCTGAGCCACTACAGCTACTAGTCTACCCTAGTAAGCAAGCTTCTTTTTATCTCTTTTTTTCCCCGATTATTTTCTCCTTTAAAGCTTTTAAAACAAGCAATTAATTTTAGAGATATCCCAAACCAGTTCCAGTAAGAGATGGTCAAAACTAGCTAACCAACACCTGAGGATGTGGTTGTATGCATCCAACTCTGGCATTGGGAGTTGCTGTCTCATTTGAACACAGTCAGCTCCGATAGGCTAGAGAGTTGGGCGGAGAGGAACCAGGTGAATTCAATAAGAGCAAGTGTAGGGTCCTGCACACAGGGAGGAATAACCCCAGGCATCGATACAGATTGGGGGTTGACCTGCTGGGAAGCAGGGCTGCAGAGAAGGACCTGGAAGTCCTGATGGACAAGTTAAGCATGAGGCAGCTGTGTGACCTCATGGCCAAGAAGGCCAATGGTATCCTGGGGACCATTAAGAAGAGCGTGGCCAGCAGTTCGAGGAAGGTTATCCTCCCCCTCTGCTCTGGTGAGGCCACAGCTGGAGTATTGTGTCCAGTTCTGGGCTCCCCAGTTGAAGAAAAACAAAGAACTACTGGAGAGAGTCCAGCTGAGGGCTACAGAGATGCTGAGGGGACTGGAGCGTCTCTCATATGAGGAAAGACTGGGAGAACTGGGTCTACTGGAAAAGAGAAGACTGAGAGGGGATCTCATCAATGCTTATAAATATCTAAAGGGTGGATGCCTAGAGGAAGGGGCCAGACTCTTCTCAGCGGTGCCCACTGACAGGACAAGGGACAACTGGGACACAGGAAGTTCCATCTCAACGTGAGGAAAAACCTCTTTACTGTGAGGGTGACAGAGCCCTGGCACAGGCTGCCCAGAGAGGCTGTGGAGTCTCCTTCTGTGGAGATATTAAAAAACCCACCTGGTCATGATCCTGTGCAACCTGCTCTTGGTCATCCTGCTCTAGCAGTGATTCTGTGTGTATGTGTGATTATTATAAATGGTCCTATGCCTTCTTAATCATTTTGGTGCATTTATTTTTTTTCCAGGTCTCCTGTAATTGCTGTCATTGTAATACCATATGAAATTAATTCCTCTTAGAGAGGAAATAGCAATATTTTTTAAGGTGTTTTCTTCACTAGACACCCCAAGAGTTGCCTGTCTGCACAGGCAGAATTTATGTGAGTGAAAGCTTGGTAAATATTTTGCCAGCATAGGTAAAACTTTAGGTTTCTTGTTGAGAACTAGATTGCAGTAAACCTTGCTAATTCAACAGTATGTCCACCTGTATCCAGCACAGCAATTTCATGGTTGAATGGCAACATTTCTCTGTTTCTCTTGTTCAGTTTTTATGGTATGGTAATTCCTTCATGGTGAAAGGCAATATTTAGTGGTCAAACACTAAAACCCTTAAGGATAGTTGAAGCTACAAAACTAGTATGAAGAGTTAACTTTCTGAGTTAGATGTGTTTGGAGCCAAGAGTGATTAACACTCAATTCTATCAATTTAGGGGGAAAAAAGAGTAATAGGACATGACCTAACAGAAAGGAAATGAACATAGCTGGCTCCTGCAAATTTTGAGTTTTACAATAGATAAAATTAAAAGCAAGCCTGCAGGTTTTATGTGTTTGAATGTACTCCTATGCTTTTATCACTATATTAAGCTTACTAAGAAACCATATCCTGCCATGTCAGATGTAACATTCTGCCTGTAAATTATAGTTGTTCAGCTCTTTCACTGAGGTGTTCTTGAAAGAGTGTCCTCCTCCAGGTATATGAGACGAGAAGATGGGGTGGTGTTCACATTGTTTGCCGGCATGTTGTCTGCTTTTCTCTTGATGCAGCTGGAGCTTGAAAAAAGTTTAACGTTTGGACTTTGAAGGCTTTGTGCATGCTTTTGGTGGGGTTTTGCTTGTTTATTTGTTTTTGTTTTAAGAAATCAAGTCTTAAATTCACCAGTCTTATCCCCTTGGTGTTTTACTAGCAATACTGGAGATACAGGCTGCCAGATGAAGTCTCTTAAATAGTAGTGTGGTCTGGGCAGGGAAAGAAACACCAAAAAACCTACAACATGGTTCTTAAAAATAGGTAGAATATTTGGCTCCACTCCTAGTTTTGTACAGTTCTTGGGGTACTAAAGGGAGAAGTAATCTAATCCTTTTGCAGAATTTAACGTAACTGGAACTCCTTGAGAGAGAGAGATGAAAAGAATCTGATCCTTTTGTTATTCTTCTGGTTTATATATCTGTTAGATTGTGCTTTCTGCAACTTAAGTATTTGTATACCTTGTGCTGCTAATCACAGTACAGTTTATTAGAAATAAGTATTATATAAAGGGCAGGCATTCAAAAGGCTTCACATTTCTTTGATTTTTGTCCCTTTTGAAGGCTCTCCCATTGCTTATGTGAACAAATAGTCTTATGTGATTCATCGTCTGGAAAAAAATGAATTAATTGATCAGCCCTTGGCAGTTTGATCTGTTATGAGTAACGTAACGACTGATAACCCTTTCCTCTGAATTCTCTCTTCCGAAGAAGCTCGGTGCTGGATAAAAGTTAAGAGCAAATCTTCAAATGAAGTTACCGTTTTTCCTCAGTGTCCTGAAGGAACTCCCAACACACCTGACATCAAAATCACGTTACATGCTTTCTGATTGTTGCCTTGGCCTGTTAAAACGTGGCATTACTGCAGAGCTCTATTTTTGTCTCTGTAGCCTGAGAATGATAGGAAGTTTGTGGAAATATTAATGAATAATTATGGAAGCTACAAATACCTGCTAAGTGGAAACCTCACTGGAGCGCTTTGGCAATATGCATGCAGGGGCACTGGGCTGCAAATGGAGAGTGGCTTCTCGGGGACTTTGCACTGCTGTGCTGCAGGTGTGTTGGGAATGAGCCCAATACGCAGTGATTGACTTGCTGGTTATTGTTTTCAGGAAAAATAACAGACATATCTTTTTGTTGTCATGCTGAACTCCAGAAGGTAGAGCACATCCGCAGGCTCTGCTGACTCCACGCTTGTACAACTAATGGATGGAAGTTGTTAATGAAGGATGGGAACTTTCTGAAAGAGAGCAGTGGTTGAAAGACTAGAAAGTTCACACTTAAGCAGCAGGTTGTATTTTTGTTAGGAAGATCCTTTCTAGAGCTTCTTTTTTCCAGCATTTTTGTGGTGCTGAATGCTGAGTTACAAAAAAGCTAACTGGTTGTGCAGATAAAGCCAAATTTGTAATTCCTGTTTCAGGCTGCTGAGGAGATTGTAGAAGGGGAGCTTCAGAGCTGTTGGAGGGAAGTGGGTGGAGACCTGGGCTGTTCTGAGTTTAAAGTAGGTTTCTGGAAGGGGATGACCTGAGGAGAATGGCTTGCAAAACAACTTTGAGGAAGCCTGTCCCTGCTCTGAGAGACCAAACTTATCAGAGGATTGTGCAAGGAGAGACAAACCTTCCCAGGCTCAGTCCAAGGGCCAGAAATGCTGAAAGCATTAGGTGACTCAGTCGGAACTGGCTTTTCAGAAGAATTGGGATTTACAAAACTGCCTTGCTGTCTTGGGATTGCAGCTGGGTATGATACCAGGTAGCAAAGCTTTTCCTGGGGTACTTTGAAAAGTTAAAGAAAAGGGGAGATGAGATGGAAGGCTGTGTGAACGTGAACCTAATTCAGAAACATCTCAACCACCTCTGCAATGGAAGGCATGTTTAAAATATACAGCCAGGATAGCTCTGATGTACTAACAGGTGATTTTCTAAAAAGATTACTTTATCTGTTTATCATGCATTGTCTAACTTAGGGACAGTAGCTGGGGTTTTTGGTCTAGTACACCACAGATTTAGAGCTGATAGTTATCAAACTATGAGGCTGTCTATAATTATTTGTGTATTTTTAGTTGAGTGATGTGCCCCACTGAATGATTCACAGCAGTGACTGTGATGCTCACGTTCCATGTGTAAGCCAAAGTACAATCTGTAAAAAGAGGAAAGTTTGCAGTTTCCTCAATGAGTAAAGAAGTGATTTTTTTTTGTATGAGGAAGGGAAGATCATAATGGAATTGTTTGTAGTTGAAGCAGAATCAATCTCTTATGATTCAAAGTCCTCTTTCAGATACAGGCCCCTGTAAAAAAATAATTAAAAATAATTAATTCAGGCAAAACCACAAGACACCTGCATAGATGAACAAGGAGCTCCCAGACAAAGTCAGACAAAAAAAGGGAAGCCTACAGTGGGTGGAAGCACGGGCAGGTAGCCTGGGAGGAATACAGACAAACTGTTCGAGCAGCCAGGGATCAGGATAGGAAAGCCAAAGCCCTGACAGAATTAAATCTGGCCAGGGATGTTAAAGACAACAAGAAAAGTTTCCATAAATATATCAGCAATAAAAGGAAGATAAGGGAAAATGTGGGCCTTCTCTGGAAGGAAACAGGAGACCTGGTTACCCAGGACATGGAGAAGGCTGAGGTACTCAATGACTTCTTTGCCTCAGTCTTCACTGAAAAGGGCTCTAGCCACCACACCAAAATCGCAGAAGGAGAATGCAGGGTCTGGGAGGATGAAGAACTGCCCACTGTAGGAGAAGATCAGGTTCGAGACTGTCTGAGGAACCTGAAGGTGCGCAAGTCCATGAGACCTGATGAGATGCATCCGTGAGTCCTGAGAGAACTGGTGGACGAAGTGGCCAAACTACTCCCCATCCAGTCCCTGCTGACTGGAAAAGGGGAAATACAACCCCCACTTTTAATAAAGGGGAAAAAGGGACACCCAGGGAATTACAGGCCAGTCAGTCTCACCTCTGTGCCTGGTGAGATCATGGAGCAGATCCTCCTGGAAACTATGCTCAGGCATGTGGAAAATAAGGAGGTGATTGGTGACAGCCAAAAGGGCTTCACTAACTAATGACAAATCATGCCTGACAAACTTGCTGGCCTTTTACAGTGGGGTTACAGCATTGGTGGATAAGGGAAGAGCAACCTGGACTTGTGCAAAGCATTTGTCACTGACCCACACGACATCCTTGTCTCTAAATTGGATAGATGTGGATTTGACAGATGGACCACTTGGTGGATAAGGAGTTAGTTGAATGGTCACACTCAAAGAGTTGTGGTCAATGGCTCCATGTCCAAGGGGAGACCAGTGACGAGTGGCATTCCTCAGGGGTTGGCGTTGGGATTGGTGCTGTATAACATTTCTGTTGGTGACATGGACAGTGGGATTGAGTGCATCCTCAGCAAGTTTGCCGACAACATCAAGCTGTGTGGTGCGGTCCACATGCNGTGTGGCTAGCAGATCGAGGGAGGTGATTCTCCCCTTCTACTCTGCTCTTGTGAGACCCCACCTGGAGTATTGCATCCAGCTCTGGGGTCCCCAGCAAAGGAAAGACATGGAGCTGCTGGAGTGAGCCCAGAGGAGGGCCGTGAAGATGATCAGAGGGCTGGAGCACCTCTCCTACAAGGACAAGCTGAGAGAGTTGGGCTTGTACAGCCTGGAGAAGAGAAGGCTCAGGGGAGACCTAATTGCAGCCTTCCAGTACATGAAGAGGCCTACAAGAAAGCTGGAGAGCGTCTGTTTACAAGGGCATGGAGTGATTGGACAAGGCATAATGGCTTTAAGGAGGGTAGATTTTGATTAGATATTAGGAAGAAATTTTTCACTGTGAGGGTGGTGAGGCACTGGAACAGGTTGCCCAGAGGTGTTGTGGCTGCATCCTCCCTGGCAGTGTTCAAGACCAGGTTGGATGGGGCTCTAAGCAACCTGGTCTAGTGGAGGTTTGGCAGTGGGGTTGGAACTAGATGATCTTTGAGGTCCGTTTGAACCCCAACCATTCTGTGATTCTTTGACTATTTGTTGTTGTTGCTATACATGAATTAATATAGAAAATTATTATAGGGCTTATTTGAAAGGTGTCAGGGAGCGACAGACAAAACCGTACCACATTATCAGTAGTAACTTCATAGAGCTCAGTGGACTGTGACAGCTATTTCAGAAATGGTGTTTTTTAAGGTTTATTGTACAGAACTACACCCTTGTGTATTGCCAGGAATATACCACCTCTTCCTTGTTCTGAGAAGACTTTTTTTTCGTTCAACAAGGAATACTTTTCTCTTGTCTTATACCATATCAATAGCGTGTTTCAGATAGTTATTTGTTACAACAGAGTCAAAGGTTGTACTGCTCGTTGTCACTTACTCATTGTCTGCTTGATTATTTTACAGAGAAAAGACAAGAGCTACATTTTAAGTATAAAAAATGTACCAAAATCAGGTGTTTCTTTTTTAATTTTGGGCAACATGTCATTGTGATGATACTACAATTATTTTGGGAAGGAGTGTTCTATACATTGGCTTGACGCTTTTCAGTCATGTAAGATCCTGATATATTCAGTCAGTAATTCCCTGAGTCATCGCTTGGATGAAATATGCAATATGAGTACATAGAAAGAGTAGGAACATGCATGTATTCAAAAACCATGCCTCATTGGAGAAATTTTTCTGTATTCTTAGTATTCTCTTTTTACAAAAACCTCCTTTTCCTCTGCTTGTGTTTTAGATATCGACGAGTGTGAAAATGACTTCTACAATGGGGGTTGTGTCCATGAGTGTATCAACATTCCAGGCAACTACAGGTGTACATGCTACGATGGGTTCATGTTAGCCCACGATGGCCACAACTGTCTTGGTAAGTAGTGAATGCTGGCAAGAAAGTTTGGTTTCATGTTTGTGGTAAGGCGGCCTGATCTGCTTGCTGCATTTTGTCATCTCTTATGCTTTCAGTAAAGACTCAATCCAGATCACGGTGAATAAGTTCAAACCTATCTGTGACACCAGTGTGATTTAGACCAGATCGTTAAAGTTGGCACTCTTAAGCTGAATATACTCAAATCAGTTTGCCCGTCTTTAACACTGCAAAAATAAGCCCTTGTCCTCCAAAGCCTGTGGTGGATGTTTGGGCTTATTTTTAACGAAAAATAATCTGTCCACTTGAATATATTTTGCCTGTTTCTTCCAACTTTTGTAATTCCAGTTGTATCTCTAGAGCTCCCCCTCCCCTTTTTTCCCTTTTAGGGTAACATAGCTCTAAGATATGCTGTATGAACATAAATTACAAAACGTTAAAAGTGCAACTGTTACGAAGGAATACTTCTACAATGAAACAGGGCAGAAGAAACAATTACAAGTAATAGCTGTTTACAAAGGGGAGGGACACAGTCCACTAACTATACAAAGCCATGTTCAGAGTTGATCTTAATTACTTCAGCAGTCTGAGGATTTTGGAATCTGTTTTTATGATTCATGTTCATTGCTCTGGTTTGAATAGGTTTGGTTTATCCTATAAGTGAAAAAAGTATGTTTTGTTTGGAAATTTCTTTACACCAATTACCTGGAAATGAACTTTGACCACTATGTCCAATTTCCCGTACCTGTGTACTTGGTAGTCATTTTAGCTAAATCGTAGTTCCTAGGGACTATCTTTCTCAATATTCCAAATATTAATTGCAATAACCAGTGTTTGGTACAGTCCCAAATTCAATTCAAGGTGATGTTTATAAAACAACGTGGAAAAGGAGTATTTTTCTTCCGTGTCACACACCACCTTTACTTTGGTAAAGACTGAGACTCTGGAATAAAAGTCAAGAAATCGTGTAGTGATCCAGAAATAATAAAGTCCAGTAACACCAGTCTGCACTCACTGAAGCTATGGAACAATTAGAATTTCAGAGCAAGGATTTGGTTAGCCTTTCAGTAGAAGTATTTCCTACTGCGTTCATTTTCAAACTGAGTAATATTTTTTAAATGGATTATATATCCTGACTGTTGACAGGCGTTTGACTCAAACATCCAAATTTCATTTATTATAGAACAGACTAAATACATTTGCCTCAACCTGAGATGGTCAAATGATTAATTGTGCAAGAGGTATTTCTTGTACAAAAAGCAGCCAGCCTTTCCTTTACAAAAGAAAGGAAAATTCTATTTATACTTATGTTCGTAAATATTTCTTAATAAAACAAAACACAAACATAATCAAATAGTTCAACTATTTGGAATTCAAATGACTATGCATCTACATTGCTTCAACCAGCTTGCTGTTTTCAACATTGTTTCCCATACTATGATTCCCTTAGTAGTAGGGAAAAGGAGATTAGCAAATATGAACAGCAAAAGGAGTGACCTGATAAAGCATTCAGGAGATCTGTGGGATTTGTGTGGACCCCTGATGTCTGTGGTGTTGCTCTCTGGTCATGAAACATACAGGCCAGATCTACAGAGGTAACCAAGGGGAGACCTTATTGCTCTCTACACCTACCTAAAAGGAGGTTGTAGTGAGGTAGGTGTTGGTCTCTTCTCCCAAGTAACAAATGATAGGACAAGAGGAAACGACCTCAAGTTGTGCCAGGGGAGTTTTAGGTTGGATATTAGGAAAAATGTCTTCACTGAAGGAGTGGTCAGGCATTGAAACAGGCTCCCCAGGGAGGTGGTGGAGTCCCCCTCCCTGGAGGTGTCAAAAAGTGTGTAGACATGGCACTTCAGGACATGGTTTAGTAGACATGGTGGTGTTGGATTGACAGTTGGACTTGATGATCTCAGAGATCTTTTCCAACCTTAAAGATTCTATGATTCTATGAAATTTCTAATTTTTTTTTTTATTTCTCTGCAGCCACTTGTAGGCCTTCTTTTTTTCCCCCCCAAAAAAAACCTCCAGTAATATAAACAGATGGCTACAGTTGAAAGTATTGATCCAAAGCTTGCCAAGAGATCTTTCAGGGTTTTTAGAATCAGTGCCTGTCCATAGTCATGGTCTACTCTGAGTTGACTTCTTGTGTTACTCCAAAAATGTTAGGAACCATGTTGCTTCAAGAAGAGGTTCAGTGAACAGATGAACATGGGAACAATAGCAAAGGACTCCTTTTCTCCCAGTGCGCAACTTTAGGACACTTAGAAGAGGTCACAGTTGCCTTTCTAATTCTGAGGCCACAGGCTGGGGAAGTTTCTGTTCCTCAATGCAGCTTGAATGTTTGCAACTAGTGAATGGTCTTTGACATGTCTCAACAAAATAGCTGCTTTCACTTAAAGGCACTGAAAAGGGAATCAAGGCACATTCCTCTTTCTTCCTTTAAAATCTGAGTGACTTTACTGAGGATGAAAGTGTCTGGTTGTAAGGTCCCAGACTGAAGTTTTTAATCCTGACAGTGGCCGTGCAAATCTTACTATGACTGTTGTGTGCTAACTCAGATTTGAGACATCGTTACTAGAAAAGAGAAAACTTCACTTTTCTGTCATCGTTTGGTCCCTAGCTGGTTGCTGGCATTACGTTATACATACAGGCTGCTGGGATAGCCTGTCTGTGCCAGTTAGCACAGTATTGGTTTTATTCTTTTTTTCCCATGAGTCTTTTCTCTTCTGGAGCAGTTATATTTCCCTTCACTTACGCTACCAGAAATGTGTAAATGCAGTTGACTGCTTTTAAGAGGATGCAGTGAGGTCTCAAATAAAAAAACCCCATTGTATTTGCACATGTTTAAATTAGGATTTCTATAACCTTCTGAAAAACTTTCCTGATGAGTAACACTTGCTTAATTTATTCCAAATATATTCTTTTTTTCCCATGAGGAAACTGGGCATTGAAAGATATTAAAATTTTGAGGAATTCACTGTTTTCCACCTGTTCTGGTTTTTTGAGAAGCCACTTATTTTTCATGGATTATAAAGAGACAAAGAACTCTTCACAAGATTAGTGACAATGTTTTTCACCAAATGAAGATTGCTAGTTTGGTACCGCATCATATATTCTATGTATCACAATTATGTTCCTCTTAGAAAAGGCATGTAACGTTTGATTGGCATGCTGAAATTAAGTTTGTATTCACATTAAGTAGGGCTCTAGTGGATCTTGTATAGAATTATGTCATTTCCACCAAAGTTTTAGATAAGCCTATAAAACTCGCAGTGGGTTGATTTTGAGAACACTGCCTGAACCATCTGCTCATACAGCTCCATGGATGTGTACGTGCTTGGACAGAAGATTTGCTAAGAGTGACCCAACCTCAGACTACGCTATTCCTTCTTCTTCCCCATACTTTGGTTTTCCAGGCATTACTGTTGGTGTCCATTTTGTCAGCATGTGGGGAGACAGACAGGAAGAGTTCTTAGGGGGCAATTCGACTGCCAAACATGGGAGTCTTAGGACAGTGAAAACACCCTGGAGCTGGCAGATGCAACATAAGATCATAAAATCATAGAATATCTCAAGTTGGAAGGCACTCATAGAGATCATTGAGACCAGAGAGCTACAGGAGTAGATCTGGAGCACGAGATGGAGGCTAGATGCAATAACATTAGGGATCTAAAATAGCATCTGACTCTGATGTTTAGACAGCTGAATTGATCTCTAAGTGACTTGGGCCTCATCTTATCACACACACATCACCAGAAACCTTTGTCTAGTGATTTTAAATAGAAGACCTAGGGATGGGACCCCAGGACAGTTCACTGATAGCCTTGAAGGCCATCTAGGAAACAGGTTGTAATGGACAAGATTGTTATATCAGGATTTCTGCATCTCTTGCTTGAATGAAGTCTATGTAAAATCTTAAGCCATCTTTTGTTGTTAGGGTTTACATTCCTTTTTAAACCTTCGCTGGATGTCTTTCCAGTAATGTCAGCATAGCAAGATGATTAAAATCTTTATAAATAGAAAAGTCGGAGTATTCACAATTAATTAGATCAGATGCAGCTGACAGGTTTCCTGAGTTCTTGTTTCAACATTTCTTTCTTTCTAATCAAATGAAATTTCTTATTTGTTTATTTGTTAGGAGGAGGTGTTTGGTTAAGAATTCATGGTTAAAATTTGCACTGGAATATGTCCAAAACTGTCCTCAGGGGAACTCGACTCACTTTCTATTTGACATTTTTATTGAGGAATTTCTCAAATATAACATGAAATGATACCACAGAGAATTCAAACTATGATGAGATCCTTGTCTGGCTAAAAATAATTTATTTTAGCACTGTAATCACTTGAAATAGCAGTAGTTCTTTCTCAAAATTGCTCTAAATTCTGCTCAGTGGATGCAAGACTAATATTTGGTCTCATGCAATAGGTTTTCTTTATCCTTCTCATGAAATATGTTTTCCCCTCTCATATATGAAGTAACAGTCTGGGAGTTTTTTTATGACCAATTAGCTCACCGGTGCAGATGTTCTTCCCTGTTTGATCATTTTTTTTCTCCATGATCTTACTGGTAAATTGGTTTTCCTTCTTTGTTTCTACCACATATTGAGATACGCTATCAATTTTCATTCTCTCTTGCCTTTAGGAAAGATTATTGCATAAACGATCACCCTTCCTATTAGTGCCAAACACTTCACCTATCTCATTTGTAGTAAATCAGAGTCTGTTCTCAGATATCTGGTAAAATATGTGAATCTGTGCTACAAAGTATCTGGATAAGACTTATGCCTTTAAAACTGGTTATTGAAAATATACTCCCTGCTCTGAATCAGCATGACACTTTGTCATGGTTTAGCCCCAGCCAACAACTAAGCCCCACGCTGCCACTCGCTCATTCCACCGTGACGGGATGTGGGAGAGAAACAGAAAAGTAAAAGTGAGAAAACTCATGGGCTGAGACAAAGGCAGTTTAATAGGTAAAGTAAAAGCTGCGCACCCAAGCAAAGCAAAACAAGGAATTCATTCATCACTTCCATGGGCAGGCAGGTGTTCAGCCATTCCCAGCAAAGCAGGACTCCATCACATATAACAGTTACTTTGGAAGAGAAAAGGCCATCACTCCAAACATCCCCCCCTTCCTTCTTACCCCAGCTTTATACGCTGAGCATGATGTCATATGGTATGGAATATCCCTTTGGTCAGCTGGGGTCAGCTATCCTGGCTGTGTCCCCTCCCAACTCCTTGTGCACCCCCAGCCTCCTCACTGGTGGGGTGGGGTGAGAATCAGAAAACCCCTCAACTCTGTGTAAACACTGCTCAGCAATAACGAAAACATCCCTGTGTTATCAACACTGTTTCCAGCACAAATCCAAAACACAGCCCCATACTAGCTACTACGGAGAAAATTAACTATCCCAGCCAAAAAACAGTACACACTTAAAGGTGTTCCTAATTTGCTTAGGTTTTTATTTTTACTCTCTTGGTTTATATTAAGTAAGGAGACTCAACTTTTGCATATATGTAAGTGCATTATTGATTGGAGGCCAGTTGGGTATATTTGTCCTCTGTCTTTGTGTCCTCCTTGAGTCTTTCAGTAAGACAGGTAACAGAGGAGGTAGATAGAGCCCGGTGTTGTAAGCCTGGATGTTGTACAAAGTGACCTACACAATGGATGGCAATGCCATAGAGAAGGCTTGAGAATTTGTCTTACTTTCCTGTGAGAATTTCAGGGGAGCTTGGCATAGCTGCCACAATGGCAACTCCGTAATGTACCCAGGAGGGTAAAAGAGAGTTTCCTGGGGCTTTTTAGTTCACTTTCAAGCTATTGGGATAGGAATTGTCATATGGAGGAGAAACCCTCTGCTCCTTCAGCTGCAGTAAGGAGCAGCTGGTGGGAGACTGTTCAGTTTAGGGCATTGCACTTGGATGAAGCCAAAAGAGCAGTGAGAATGATGAGTGATCTAGAAAACATAGACTCAGAATATCTCAAGCTGGAAGGGACCCATAAGGATCATGAGGTCTAACATTGCTAATGCCAGAAGAATGAGAGGAAAGGTATAGTTTTCTTCTAGGGAAGAGAAGATGAAAAAGAAGACACAATGGTCATCAAATCCCCAAAAAAGGCTGCTGTGAAAAATTACGTTTTTACTGTTTTGTTTTTGTATCCCAGCAGAAGTTGATGAGGTAATGCAATACTATTTGGTTACTCCACCTGGGAAATTCAGAAAGAACACTGAATTATTTTTCCTTTCTCCTCAAGGACTCTCATGTGGAGTACCATTATTTTGTATTAATCTTTCTCCTACCGTATAAAAATGTAAGCTTCCTGGGAGACTATTATGTGCTGCGTTGGTCTGAAGCATCACCAAAGCAGAGTTCTGAAGCTTATCATGGCTTATTAAACCTTGGGATTCATCCAGGAAAAGTGTGCTAGAAACCTTGCTGAAAGCAGTTCTTACTGGTATTCCTGACTAAGTCTTACAAATTTATTCAGCATCTGCAAATAGAAAGTGGAAGAGTGTGCCATAACTATTCGGATCAGAAAGCAAAGAGCCTTGCTTCACAAAATTTTCTTGCCAAAGGGCTCACATATCAGCTGATACTCCAGCTATTCGAAGCCTTCTGGAATTTATCTGTCTGATCAGAATGTGAAAAAATCAGGAATGAAGAGTGTACGAGAATATGTAGCAACAAAAGTTGACTGTTACTGGGTCTCATGTAAGAAAACCATGTAATACCTCCTTCACATTCTGCACTTCAATCCTTTTTTTTTCCTGGAGGCAGACTTTAGGGTGTTCTTCCTAAAAAATTGACACAAGTAATTGTTTATTGTTTGTCAAACCAAATCTGGGCATGAAAAATATTTCAGGTTAAAGAATGGAATTGCATGGAGTGATGATTTTCTTTTGCTTACCTACTCAGATGTAAATATGACTAGCTATGAAGTACTACTTGTCTCTGTTTTGTGTGGGGTTTTTTATTTATTTATTCGCTCCTTAGCGCTGATTTGTGATAGTCTGGCTTTAGTAGGGAGTAAGCATTGCTTTTTTGCAAAAAGACTTCTTGCTTCCAGGTTGCACTCATTTAACTCTTTCTCCTAAAGATTAGTATAGTTTTCATTAAGTCCTCTGCTCTATGACTTCTCTCATTAGTAAGTGTGCTCAAGAAGATGTAAACTCTTCATAGAAACCATCAAAAAAGATACAAAGGAGCATGGAGAAAAAATTATAATGTATTCAGAGACATTTGTTTTTAGTTTTTTCTGTAATATTCATTGCTGTGATATAGGAACATATGTGAATACTTTGTAAATACTAATAGATTTTTCCTCAGAAAATCCTAAAAGGAAAAGAAGTGTAATTTTCATTGTTTTATAGATGAGGAAATAGGGCAAACAGATTAAGTTACTTCTCAGTCTTCACACAGGATGTCTGGATGTCTGCAGCATAGCCAAGAATAGAATCCTTACCCTTCCGAATCCCTGCTTACATGCTTTTATTTCGAATGTTCTGTGTAACTTTGTTATTTTTCTGTAAGAGAAACCAATTACTAAATTTGGACATCTATACTATGAAATTTCAATTAAATCTCTTGTATGTCAGACATCTCGAAAATAACTACAGAAGTAGGTTTTGATGGTCCAGTATAGTTCATGGTTTGTCAGCAGTTAATCCTGTGTCTGATTGAGAAGAGTTCTGGGAAGCAGAGTGAACTTCTGATTATAAATCAAGACAGAAATGCAATTACTAGTGTGCATTATAGGTTCCATGGAGCTCTCTGCAAGAGCTGAATGTTCAGTGTGGTAGGCAAAAACACAACCAGAGTGTCAGCTGTGAATTCCATAGCAAAGAAATGAATAGCAGCGTTTTGGTTATGACCACAATCTTGAACATGTGCTTTGGGCAGAAGGCCTGATTTTCCAGCCTGAAAAATAGACAGTACTGTTTTATTTGTCTTTTCTCAGATGCTATTTTGTATTTCTTGACAAAGTGACTAAGTCATGTGGAAGTCTCTGTGGGAAAGGAGAGGTGGCACTTTCCTTGGAGCAACTGAACCTGCTCCAGGAGTACTACAAGTCTGCCAGTTCTGATTGGTGGAGCAGAGCAAAAATCACAGCAAGGCATTTGAAAACCTGCAGCTAAAGGAGAAAATTATGAGACAAAAGAGGAGCAGGTGGTCACAAACCTCAAAGTAACATCTGCCTCTTATAAAATGGGCCCTGGGATCCCAAATCAGTATAAAAATTAGGCTCGTGTTTGAAATTGTACAATCATAGAATAGTTTGGCTTGGAAGGGATTTTTAAAGGTCATCTAGTCCAACTCCCCCACAAAGAGCAGGGTTATCTTCAACTAGATCGGGTTGCT
>VWZZ01000396.1:0-38127 GCA_013399095.1 Psophia crepitans
GCCCCGCCGAGGAGAGGCCCCGCGGCTGGGAGGCTCCGCCGCCAGCAGCCCCTCTTCCTCCTCCGAGGGCCTGTGACGGGCAGGTGAACCCTTACTCTGCCTTTTGGGAAGGGAGCTCCAAAATCAGAGCGTGAGAGAACCCGTTTATATCCTACAGCTAGTCAGTCTGTTCATTTTACACGTTTTTTTTACATTTGAACAGTGCATGCAGTTGAAGGATTATGAGAAAGGCTGTTTGTATCATGGTGAGGGGCTGAATCGCTCATAACGGTGAAGGCTCTCAGTTTGGGCACGGAACTGGCTTATTTGCCACGCTATCAGGAGTTACCAGGACTTCATGTAGCATACGATGTAACAGCCCAGTCACAACAGGTGCCATTTTACTTCTGAGTAAGAGCAGAAGTCACTTCAGTCACATCATCAGGCTAAAGATCCCCATTCCACAGGACTAGACTGCACTATTACTGTACCCTCCAAAGAACTACTGTAATCTTGTAACATTTCAAAGCTAACAAAGCTAGATACAACTAAGGTCTTACATTAGATTAGCCCTGACTTTACTCCTTTCCATTTGTTAGGAAAGGAAGCTTAATAGACCAAGATAACTTTGTGCCCAGCCACACTGATTAGTATTCATTCACTTACCTTGGACCACATCCTATATATGTGCTCCTATTCTTAATGCCACCTTAGCATGTTAGTCTGATTTGTTATCTTGAGAAGAATAATTTAGATTTTGGAAAAAAGAGTGATGCAACCAAGCATCACATTCACGTATCTTCAGGAATATCTGTGGCACTTAACGCCCACGGGATTTATGATTTCAGTATTTGGCAGTAAGGCTTCTGCAACAAGTATTTTTTTTGCAACTGCACAAGCAAGTTTACTGCTCAAGTGCATGCAGCTTTCACTTCTGATTCACCTAAGTAGCCCTGGGCCTCAACTTTGTTATTGCTCACTTTTAAGCAGGACAGAACTTGTTTACTACTTGAGGAGCTGAAGTTAGATATGAGGTCTTGGCCTTTAAGAATTTAATCTTCACAGGTACATAAAGATCACAGGGTTCTAACTCACTTATTGTTAGGCAATAGTTCCTTACCCATATCCTCAGCTCTGAAGTTCAGGACTTTATTACAAGCCATCTTTAACCATGAAGCTACATGGCTTTGGTGTAACTTAAGGCCATAGTCAGGCACTTTGAGTTCTTACAGTATGCACATAATCATTCAGAATACAAATATTAACATGGCTGAGCACATCTGAGTACCAGATTTTACAGTGCCACCCCTTCTTTTGATCTTAATCATATGACTACAAGCTCATGGAAAACTGGCATATTCTCACTTCCATTCCATTTAGTGGGAGAAACTAGGGATGAATATTGAAGGGAGTTTGCTTTCCAGAAAGCCCTGTCTTCCACTCCTATACTAAGTGTTCAAACTGAATGTTGGATTCCCAGAAATTTAGCACGAACACTGTCATAGTTTTGACCAAAGCAGATGCAGAAGTGAGTAAGCAGACACAGTCCATGAAATTATGCACAGCCTTTGTCAGTCACATCTGTGCTTCATGTGCTGGGCACTGTAGTACTGCTTAAGTTTGAAAGACTAAATCAAACCACAATCCTCTACATACTAGTAGAGTCATGAAGAGTGTACGGAGTATTTTACTACTGCAACATAAAAAAAATAAGTGTTAGTATTTCCATTCTAATGGAGCTGTAAAAGGCCTTTAGGAATTGAGATGTCTACAGACAGCTCAGTAGACAGTTTTCAGAAATGCAGCCTGCATTCCTTTCAGGTCTCCTGATGACTATACATAAGAACAGTAGACAGTATGCTCTTTCCACAAGTTTAATAGAGTTACAAAAAGATACCACTGCTCTATATGCAACACATGGCTAACCACATACACCGCATTGTCACTAAAGTCAATAGGGCTTGATGTACAGATAGTGATCATTAAGATTTTCTATGAAGGTAGTGTCAACAGGACAAGCTTTCCTTCAAGTAAAAAAGTTACTGTTTATACCTATAGCATGATCCCTTGACTCAGATGCAATGACTTAGAGTTCAGTAACTGATGCTTGCTCTTTATGTAAGGCATACTAGTTTCCACTCAGACTGAGTTTATTTCTGCTTGGAGAAATACTCTTTACTTTTCTGAACATCAGGCTTGATTGTGTCACTGCCAGGCTTCCAGCCAGCTGGGCACACTGAAAAGATAAGAATGTTTAAGTCTTACCAGCTGCTCCTGCAGAACATGTTTTACACTACATTAAAGCAAACTAGCATCTCAAAACACATATACATCTTTGCAACATAAAGAAGATGAATTATATTCATTTTTTTTTTACTCATTTCCATTTGTTCACTAGTTAGTAGCACTCAAGGAACCAGGTGTTTGCCCATGGAACAGCAAGCACTTTGCACATGCACCCTTTCCCACCCCGCTGAAAAGCTTCATAGAAGCTTGACAGGACCCCAAAATAACACTAACTCCAGCAGCCTGGGTCAGGTGGCTTTACAACTACTACAGTACACTTACCTCCTTGGATCCAGTCAAGACTATGCTCTAACTTTAATCAACTACAGCCCCATTCTCCCATTTAATGAGCAGGGAGAAGAACAGTTAAACTGTTTTCCTATATGCCTATCAAAAGCCCACCAAGATGCAGAGGTTGCATGGCTTCAAAATTGCAGTGACTCCTGAGCAGCATTTTTTGGACAGTCTTCCTTGGATACAGCCATGCAAGGCTTAATGCACACTCCACACATGACCTGCAGTTTTAGCTATAGTATTCTCAGCTTCAGAGCATTGCTACACACCTTGTTCTGGTCTATCCTGGTTTAGATCAGACCACAGTCTTAGTTCTGGAGAAAAAGCTTTTGCCAGTTTTTGACTACTCCAGGGCAAAGTAAACCCCAAAAGGCTTTATTTGCATGACGTGTGACTGCTCCACCACCAAGTATTAGGGATGTCTCCTCAGCTGACACAGGATGGCATGCCAGTTCAGACACAACTCCTCCCTACAGGCTATAGTATAGGCACAATAGCAGCTTGTTTTAATAAAATCTGCTATTGATTTACCAGTTCTGAAGCAAGTTAAGTATGACAAGCAGTAACACCTGACATTAATGACAGCTACCTACATAGCAATTTTCAGTTTCTATTACCTGGTTTCCAAAGGCTTCCAAACCTTTCATCTGCAGCACTGGTTTTTTAATTCCTGCAGAAAACCAACCAGCCTCAAGCGCTTCATATCACCCTTGAACTATGGGCACAAAGATGCTCATCCATGTTCCCCTCACTACATATGGCCTCCCTACTCACAGGGAAAGAGCAGACGACTCTGGGAATTTAAATACTTTGTCTAACAGACCATCTAACAGTGCATTAGTACTGATGGTCTCAACCTACCAAATTGAGAGCAGTTTCTAAATTATCCTTATCCTCACAGGCTAAGTTACTAGAATAAATTAGGTTGGAAAAAAACCTTGAAGATTGAATCCAACCATTAGCCTAGCACTGCCAAGTCCACCACTAAACACCATGTCCCTAAACTCCAGGGATGGTGACTCCATCACTTCCCTGGGCAGCTTGTTCCAGTGCTTGACAACTCTTTTGGTGAAGACCTATTTCCCAAAATCCAATCTAAACTTCCCCTGGTGCAACTTGAGGCCATTTCCTCTCATCACTTGTAACTTGGAAGAACAGACCAACACCCACCTGGCTATAGCCTCTTTTCAGGTAGTTGTAGAGAACAATAAGCTCTCCCCCCAGCCTCCTGTTCTCCAGGCCAAACCACCCCAGTTCCCTCAGCTGCTTCTCACAAGACTTGTGCTCTAGACCCTCTACCAGCTTCATTGCCCCTCTCTGGACATGCTCCAGTACCTCAATGTCCTTCTTGTAGCGAGGGGCCCAAAACTGAACACACTATTAAAGGTGCCAAGTATAGGAGAACAATCACTGCCCTAGTCCTGCTGGCCACACTTTCTGATACCAGCCAGGATGCTGTTGGTCATCTTGGCCACCTGGGCATACTGCCAGCTCATATTCAGCTGGCTATCAACTAACACCCCCAGGTCCTTTTCCACCAGGCAGCTTTCCAGCCACTCTTCCCCAAGCCTGTAGCGTTCCATGAGGTTGCTACGACCCAAAAGCAGGACTCAGCACTGAGCCTTGTTGAACCTCATACATGTTCCTCATTTCTGTCTCAATTATTTTCTGTGTCTAATTGAAAGACAACTGCTATGTGCTCAAGACTTCCAGCACCAAATTGATTTAAGTTGTATTTCAACATTAGTAATATTCAATGGACCATTAACTGGAATAGGATAAATGTGAGACTATGGTGTCCTTCAAGTAACTTTAGAGAACCAGCAGCATTTCAAGATGCACAACTACTTGCTGTGCACAGATCAATACACATACTTTGTACCCTTCAGTAAACCTTGATTTAACCTGCCTAGTTAATACTAGTTCTCTAGAAAAACATTTAACATTAGAAAGAGGAAGAACTCTTACCTTCTCCATGTTTATCTGTAAACTGGAAGGCCTGGACAAGTCTGAGGGTTTCATCAACAGAACGCCCAACAGGAAGATCATTGATTGTTATCTGCCTCAAGATCCCTTTCTCATCAATTATGAACAGACCTCTAAAAAAAAAAAAACCAATATGCACAGCCCTAAAGTTAAACACAGCATTTGAAGTACTGATTAGACTGAAGTGAGTTTCAAAACCTCACATTCAGTATTCCATTATGGCAGCAAGTTGTATTATTGACCTCTTCCTAAAAACCAGTACCTTTGGTGGTATGCATGGCACTGAAACAGCAGCAGTTAAAAGCCTAACATTTAGCAGGAATTAGGATGGACAGGAGGTAGGTCAAACACTAATGCAGGAAAGCAACACCTTCTATTTAAGGAACATACTAGTGGAAAAACAAAGTTGAAGAGAAACCCAAGGAAAAAGTGAAGTGCAGAGGCGTTCTTAGATTCAAAGAAAAACTGCACACACTGTTCTCTAAAAACTCAACCCAGCAATCGGTCAGTCAGTCCTCCGAAGTCATGTTAAGTTAGAAGTTCAGCCCCCTCAGCAACTTCCAACTGAACAGTTGGCCAAACAATAGCTTCAGCTTGCTGCAGGTGTATATGCAAGCTCTGTGTTTATCTGACATGCTCCATGTATTGCAACATAAGACTTAACAGCAAGTTTACCTTCTTGCACATTACCTGTATGCAATGCCTTCATCCTCTTTAAGTACTCCATATTCTTTGGCAATGACACGTTTTGTGTCAGAAACCAACGGTATTTTCATAGTACCCAAACCACCTTGTTTCTTAGGAGTGTTGATCCTAAAAGTAGATGTTTAAAACATTAAAAATACAGGAAGTTCAGAGTAAGGCATAAGGTACAACAGAAGCTGATCCTTTCTCCAATACTGCACCCAGTCTGCCATGAGGCAACGAAAGAACTGAACAGTATGCTCAGTTCTGGCCAGAAGTGCCTGGCACTACCGGTACTTCCCAAGTGCCTTTATTTCATGCTTAAGTAAGCAAATTTGAATACACTCGATTCAATTCCTGCAATAACTGAGGCCAGGCAGAATATTCTGTTAGGTAAGAAGGCTGATTCTTACCAGGCAAGGTGACAGAAGTGAGAGTCAACAGAAGCTCCAATTATTTCACAGTTAATTTTCTTGAATTCATCAGCTCTGTCACTGTATGCAATAATTTCAGTTGGACAGACAAAAGTGAAGTCCAGGGGGTAGAAGAAGAACACCACGTATTTTCCTAGAAAAACAGTATAAGCAGTTTATCTCTTACCTTTGCAACAGTTGTCATATTCAATATCAGCCATACAAATACCAATACAGGAGAAAGGGCTTGATACTGCACTACCTTTGAAGATTAAGTTGCAGATGCCTCCGTTTTGCCTCAGTATATAGATGGCAAGCCCATGAAGCACCTAGGGCGTTTACACTTCAGCCAAATACCATTTACAACACCGTTCAAGACCGCTTTACGGCTAGTAACATAGAACCCACAGAACCAACTGAAGACTCCAAAATCAGACTGTCAGATTCAACAGGGAATGCCTGTCTCCCGGGTCTACTCCCATAGGCCTGCCCAGAGGGCACCTAGTACCTACAATAGAAAGCTATGGTTGACTACTAAGAGTGCAGAAAAGCCACGGGTCTGAAAGGCTATAAGCCAAGTAGACATTTTCATTGAGTCAGTGACTAGTCTATATCTACTCACCACCCTCATGCAGCTTAAGGGCTGCCACTCACCGTTAGAAAAGTCTTTCTTAACACCATCCACATTAGTGCTTGAATACTTTAGGCTTTCCCTTTCATTTTAATAAGTTTTTTGGTAAAACAAACATTTTGCCAGTACTCTAGAGAAAAATTTCATTGGTTAGAGGCAAGAATCTACTCTCCATTGCAGAAAGCCTACAAGAAAAGATCTTCTTGGCTCTTGTGAGACCCCATCTGGTATACTGCATTCAGCTCTGGGGCCACCAACATGAGACCATAGCCCTGCTGAAGCAAGTCTAGAGGGCCACAAAGATGACCAGAGGGCTGGAGCACCTCTCCTGTGAGGACAGAGTTGGGGTTGTTCAGCCTGGAGAAGAGAATGCTCCAGGGAGACCTTACGGCAGACTTCCAGAGCACCTGAAGAGGGCTACAGGAAAGCTGGAGAGGGACTGTTTACAAGGACAAGTAGTGATTGGAGAAGGGGGAATGGCTTTAAGCTGAAAGAGAGTAGATTTAGATTAAATATTAGGAAGAAATTCTTTACTGTGACAGTGGTAAGGTAGTGGAACAGGTTGCCCAGAGAAGTTGTGGACACCCTCTCCCTGGAAGTGTTCAGGGTCAGGTTGGATGGGGCTTTGGACAACCTGGTCTAGTGGAGGGGGCTGAAACTACATAATCTTTAAGGTCCCTTCCAACCCAAACTATTCTATGGTTTTATGATTTTGCTGTTCCACCAAATACTTTGGAGATGTTGCATCAGTCTCATAGTATGATAGCCATGACAAATAACTCTGATCTGTGATTACAGTTTTGAGGAGTTTTATGCTAATTAGAAACAATTAACACAGCTGGGACATTCAGCCATGGTGCCAACAGCTTCCCAAGCATACTCCAGCCATCACTAAGAACCACTGCACAAGTTGTGTACTTCAGTCTACTGCCAAGTGGTCACTATTACTTTGAAACCAAATCAAGATGTGTCCCTTAGATGCCCTCTACTCCTGGATCTGGCCAGATTATGGCTGTGCAATTAGAGAAGCACATAAGCTTACCTTTATAGTCAGAGAGTTTGATGTCTTTGAATTGTCCATCTGGCATTACAGCCGTGGCAGTAAAGTCAGGGGCTGGTTTTCCAATGAAAGCCTTTCCTGCAGACATCTTGATTGATTCTAGATAAAAGAACAATATACTTTAGATAACAGTACACTTGAACCTGGAAACGAGCATTTATTCAAAGCATCTTAACAATTTAGATTGAAAACCAGAGACAGTTTATCAGCACTTAATTTTGCAACACAAGGCTTGAGTGAAATTACTTTTAGCTTTGTCACCTGGACAGCCCAGTCCAGACACTAGCATTTTTTCCTAAATCAGCACCACAGTAAGATGCAGTTCAGTAACCACAGCCTAGATATTCAGACTAAGCCACTACATAGATCCCAGCACTTCAAGATCTATGGCTCATTAGTATCTAAAGATACAGTAATGGTTACCTTTGACCAGCACCAGCTCATCCGTCTGGAAAAGGGATAGCATTCCAAAGTTTTAGCAGTATTCAGTAAGTCTAGAAAGTCTGGGTTTTAGAACTCTTGATGAGGAGACCCTTGTTCAAGTTAACAGGGGAATTTAAAGCCTCAAAACTTTATCTTCCTGTTAGTTCCAGAATAAAAGAACTTTTGTTAATCTCCAGAGAACAGCGCTCCACATAACTACACTTTAGCCTTTCAAACTATTAAACCTTGTTGTCTTTGCAACCACAAAGACTGATGGCATACAAGGCAATCACATTCTATGCTAGAAATAAGTTGCACCAAGCCTTAAACCTATATAGCCAGGTCATTTCCCCTTAACCCAAGTCTACTGAAAAAGAGTAAGAGGGCACACAAGGACAGGAGAACTCTTACTTTGGGCTGCCTGCCGTAAAAGGGTACTATCTTGTAACACATGCTATACAGTATTTTTGCTCGGTCTGGAAATGCAGTATATCACTTCAGAATTCCAGTTACTTCCAGAGCATAATCTTTCAAATACATAACTTACAAACCTTTTTTCTTCAACTCAGTCATCTTAAAAGTGATCTCATTTAACTCATTCTATACACTGCTACAACCACTAGCTGTCTTGGAGGAAAAAACCTCCAAAAGGTTAGAGGAAGTCTCATGTTGCTAAGGAAAGTTGAGATTCCAGGATTCTTCCAAGTCCTGCCTGCAAGGCACCAAGTCCATCCTAGAGAAGCTTGAACACCTCATTTCTTGGCTCCATTCCCTTTGCCAGCCACTTTCTTCCTGGAGAACTAGCCCAGAAGTCAAACATTTAGCCTTCAATCTAAGTTTAGAGTCTTTTCATGAAGAATTGTACCTTTCAAAGTTTCTCTTACATACCCTGACAGTAATCATCTACCTCTCAGTTCTCACTGAGAAGTACCAACCTGTTCAATGCTTCTAACTGCCTTTTGCAACAGAGCTCTTTACCCCCATGTCCATCCAAGGGTTTAGTCTTCAAGTGCAGCAGACTGGGAGTGAATCTTACCAATGAAGGTGGCCAGAACTTCAGAGCATTCATAGCTTTGCACTAAAGCAGCCTAGTAGGAAGACATCAATAATCCCCCTGCCAAGCCATGAATGCAGGTGCAGTTCTGTAAAAGGGAAGGGAGAACAGCCACTGCACAGTGTTTATTTAAATGCCTCCAACTAGCACACTTTATCTTATAGGCAATAGGTGTTTTGTCCAGAGTGCGTGACCCCACATTTTGTGACTGAATTACGTTCTTTTCCATTACTCAAGCTCAAGGTCATCCTTTTGCGCAGCGCTATGCCTGTCCTCCTATATTTATTTCGCTGGCAACCCCCTGGAGTATTTTACTAGATATTCAATGTCAAATAAAAACTGTCACTGCTCTGGTACTTCCCCTTCCTAAACTACAGGTTAGTGCCCGCTTTTCATGCAACATGAAAGTCTCTATTATTACTGGCAGATTTAGTTGTGCTGTACTGCAGCAGAGTCATCTGCTTTCCTCAGAGCACCTACTGCAACTCGCCAACACTTCTGCTTTTCCATGCAGGTTTAGCATGTGTTCTCACATGTTCTGCTTGGATTTTTAGCCACAGCATTTCCTAACCCACAGAGGAACAGACCACAGACTCAGACTTTTCTTCTACAGGAAATAAGAATGGATACTGCAAATCAAGGACACTTTAATCAGGTCAGAATCTCTTTCTATTGCTCATAGCAGCACGCAGCCTCAATTACCTTCAAATTGCAATTATAACAAGCCAGGCCTTCACTCTTAACTAGTAATTCGTACCTTTAGGATACGGCGAACAAAAGCGAAAGGCCATTTAAAGACACACCATCAGCCTTCCACTTCAGCCCGTCACAAAGACGCGGTTAAGCCATGAGCTGCGGTCAGAGCAGAGCCCCATCGCCACGGCTGCCCTCGGTTCGCGCATACCGCAGCCAGCGCACGCAGACCACGACGCTCGCTTCAAAGCATTCACCTGCGCAGGGACAGAGGACACCTGCCCCCTTGCGTGCCCCCACCAAGCTGAAACCAGCACTTTTTTTCGAAGCGGGAGGCCGTGGGGCGAGGCCGCTCCGCTGCCGGCAGCCGCGCTGGCGCTCCCCCTGCGAGATCGCCCCATGGCCCTCCCCGCGCAGCACGCCACGAAGAGCTGATCAGGGCCGGCGCGTAGGGAAGGGTTCCATCCTCCCCGCCCCTCAACAAAGAGGTGAAAACTAACCACGCAAAGCAAGCGGCAGCCTTCACAGAGCGCTCCTTAGGGGGCAGGATGCAGAGAGCAAGGGCTCGCCCTGAACGCTTCGCTCAATACCCATCCACGCAGATGGGGGAGGGGGAAAAAAAAACACCCACCAAAAAAAGCCACCAAAACACCCACACCAAAAAGCCCCACGCTGTGCAAAGCCCCCAGCGTCAGCCCAGCCCGGACACCGCTCCGCGCCAAGAACGCCGCTCACACTTACACAAAGAGCCAACGACACACGCCTCGCCACCCCAGGAAAGCCCGAACTGCGGCAGCCCCCTCCGCACCGCCCCCTTTATAGCCGCCCCGATCTCGCGAGGAGACGGGNAGAAGCAAAAGAATTTGAATAAATTGAGATAATTTGGTGTTCTGGGAGGTGCCACGGAAATATCCAGTGTAATGGTTGTAAACATGGGAAGATGATTCAGACGGCTTGTTGCAAGAAGAAATTGCTTTTTTTAATGCCTTACTATAAGAAAGCTATAATTATTAGAAGTCATCAAAGAGGCAGAGGATACACAGGATTTTGAGAGAAAATAAGAGATGTCTGGCATGTGATTCAGGTGAATAGGAGTTGGCCCTTGACTTCATTATCAGTAAAATCAGACCTATTAACAAAGCAGTATGCATTCACAGGGTCATATAGGTGTGGGGTCAAAACTTCAGCCTCTTGTCCTGCATTACCAACTGCTTCCTCAACTTGACACTAATTCCCAAGGCTTTCATTGATTCTTCCCCATCAATGAGAAGACTGATCCAAGTCATACAAGTCAGCAAAAAAAGCTGAAAACTAAATGGAGTCTTAACCTCTGAGCTTCGGGGTGTCATGGTTCAACCCGGCAGGCAGCTAAAACAACCACACGGCCGTTCGCTCACTCCCCACCCCAGTGGGATGGGGGAGAGAATTGAAAAGAAAAAGGTAAAACGCATGGGGTGAGATAAAGACAGAAAAGGAAGTGAATAATGATGATGATGATAAAAGAATACACAAAACAAGTGATGCACAGCCCAATAGCCCACAACCCAAAGCCAATGCTGAGCTACCTCCTGAGCCACACCACTTCCCAGCCAACCCCCAGCTATACACTGAGCATGAAGCCATATGGTACAGACTGTCCCTTTGGCTGGTTGGGGACAGCTGTGTCCCCTCCCCGCTTCTTGGGCACCCCCTGCCTTCTCCTTGGCAGAGCAGTGTGAGAAGCTGAAAAGTCCTTGGCTGCTTGGCAACAACTAAAACATCAGTGTGTTATCAACATCGTGCTCATCCTGAATCCAAAGCACAGCACTGTACCCGCTGCTGGGAAGAAAATCAACTCTGTCCCTGCCGAAACCAGGACGGGGGTAGGATGGAAACTCTGGGAAGTTACAGTTATTCACTTCAGGGAGTTTTGCATCATTCTCTGAGCGAAGCTGCTCTGCGGGACGTTTAGCCTGAGTGAATCTTTATAAGCATTGTGTTTGGATCCAAGACTGAATTGAAGCAGTTGGTATTTTTTGAGGACCAAAATTTATTGAGGACCTGAATTTAAATATAAAAGCTTTATTAAATAGTGACTACTAAAGGCCATTAAGGACATACCGATGACAAAACTGCTTGCTTTAGTCAAAAGCGATGTATGTGTTTAGCAGCTGATTTTTACTCCTTGTCTGTTTTGCAGTTTATAGTTATGTTTCTCATACCTGTTAAAACTTGATTATAAATTGTAATGAGGAAAGAACCACAAAGGATTAACAAACTTTAAATGTTTACGGTCGACACCACTGTGTAGTGTTGCTGGGTGACCATACCCGTGTGGTGATTCACCCAAAAGTAAAATAATAAAAGCAAAATTAAATGTATATGTGTACTCAGAAAAAACCCCACACTCACCCTAATGCAAATACTTTATCTGCTGGTGTTTCTATTTTTACAGCATACTTAATCTTTCACAGAAAGAAGTTTGCTACTTTCTTAACATCAATGCTGTGATGACAATTGAGGTCTGTAAATTGAGAGATGTATATACATACCTATCAACTCAGGCCGTGAACCTGTGAACAGATTAGCCCCTGAAAGGTCAGGCAGTCCTAATTAAAACCTCGAGAACAATGCAGTCTTACTGCCACTCTAGCATGTTTACCAAAACACAAAGCAGTAATGACTTTCTCATGGTTTCAGACTCCTTAAACGCTTGTAATGCTCATTTCTCACACTTTCAGATGCATAATATACCCATTTTGCATAGCTACCACAATGCAGTTTGTTCCGGGCTTGTGCCTTGAGCATTGCATTTCCATTCTTATGTCCACGGCCTCATTATTTTTGATTAGTTTCTGAGCGAACCTTTCCAAACATCAGCTTCTGGAGGTTTTGGAGTGATAAATAGTCAGGGCCACTCCTTGTTCAGTGCGCAGATCGGTTTCTGTAGCCTTTTTCAATCTTCAGATGCAAGATGCTACTTAGATTAAAAAAAGATGAAGTTCTCCAAGAAAGAAAGGCCACGTCTACCCAAGCAGACGCTGGAAAGACAGAGTTCTCTCTACACCTTGCTTCTCCACAATCCGTTCTTCACACAGCGGATTAGCTGCGGTGTAGTGTTCTGCTAAAATAACTTCCAAACAGGATCAGCTTATACCTGATCAGCATGGAGCATCAGAAGCCCCAGTGTCAGCCTTCTTGCACCCATTCATACGGCCACAGTACATAGTTTATGTACTAAGAGGAGCTGGCTAGCCCTGCAGTACTGGAGCACTGAGACTACATGAAGATGTCCCAACTGGTAGCCGTGCCAGATTTTACATGTAACATACACAGTGTCTCCCATGTATCTTGGTTGGGAATGGGTCCCTGAGGGGGAAAACAAAACCCCCGCTGTGTGTAAAAAACCAAAGAAATGTGTCCTATTTCAGAACACTCCCAAACATTTGGATTTCCATGCTTTTTGTAGCGAGAGAATTTGAGGATTTTATCTAAGTGTATCCAAGACTTCTAGAGTGAGATGAACTAAGTTGGAACAGTAGTGTGAGCTGGGCTTGGGCAATGCTGGGCATGCCCCTTGAGCGTACCCATATCAATTCTGCGGCCAAGATGATGTGTGCGTGCCTTCTAAAGCCAGCACATTAGGACATCATCACGTGTGTTCCGTAGAGCTGATCACGCACAGAAAGCCTGCTGAATCCTGAACATGCCGAACTTACTGTATACAGGTGGTACCATCAGGGGCACAGTAAGGGTAAAAACCTGGCCATGTGGGGAGATTTTAATTTGACACAGGCAAAAAGTCAGCTGAAAAGTCAGCAGCTGACATGTTCCCAAGCTGTGGGGCATTTGTGCGCAAGCAGCTGGTGCACAATAGTCTTAATGAAAACAATTACATATCATTAAACATACAATGCACATATTCGCCTTCATTGCTTTGCTCAAGTGCAGACAGTATTTCTAGGTCAAAATGTCTTGCAATACCTCTTCCTTCTCTACATTTCTTTTTAATTAACAACCTTTATTACCTTATGTTTTGATAGTCACTGCCTTTTGATTACAGAATGTGTTTAATCTTCTTTACTTTTTTAATTCCTATGACATTATCAGAGGCTGAAGTTTGTTACTAACTTGTCTTGTTCTTGCACCGTCTTTCCAGTTCCCTGTATTTCATCAAACCAGGCTGCACAACAGAAAAATCTGGTCATGTGAATGCCCAAGAGATTAATTAACCTCTGTGCCTTTAAGCCTCTTGAGCAGTTCAAGTCGGAACAGCAAAGAAAGAATCTGCAGCAGAATTATCTTTCTAGAAATAAATAACCGCCTCTTCAAGGCCCTGGTGGATACACGCTGTGCCTTATCTCTGATCTAATCTTGCTATTTTCGAATTCTGAACGTTTATAGATTACTTACAAAATGGAAGCCTGGAGTAAAAGTCAAAACTGATCATAATTGTCTTTACTTGCCTCGAAGATGAGGTGCAGAGTCTTCTCGGTTACAGGCCAAAGTCTGCTGCTGTTGGAGACTGTATCTTTGACTCCAACAGCGAAGGAGATTGTAGGTGCCCAGAAGCAAACACTCTGCTCACACCAGTCTGCTTTAATCTTAGTTTCAGTCTTGCACAAATAAGGAAATGAATTCTTGGGCACCTGCAGCGCAAGGAGCCTTAGTCCTCTCAGGAAGTGCCGCTTCTTTCTTTCTTTACGCACCTTTTAGCACAAAAGCTGAAACAAGTGTAACCGGCTTTGTGCTTCCCTGGATTCCTGTTATATAGGGCTGCACATAAAACTGGGGAAATTCTGTCTTCCTACCGGTAAAATCAGCTTCAAGGCCCAGACGAACAGCACACAAGGAGACTTTTATGTAAATGCCTATTTTATCTGTCAGGTTGGCACTTTGCAGCTTCCCTCCGTGTGGTGCGGGCTGTCACATCAGCGATTTATCACTCAGGCCCTGGGCCGCGAGCAGGAGTGCGGGCAGTTTGAAATTCCTGATGGGAATAACAAAGAGAGGATAATGCAGATGAACAGGGCTAACCCGATGGACTGCCCGGCAGCAGCTCCGTNGCCGGGGCCCGCGGGACCCCCTGCACCCCGAAGAGGGGGAAAAGCCCCGCCGCGCTGAAGGGCCGCGGCGAGGCCGGCCCCTCCGCTCCCGCCCCTGCACGGATTCTCCTTGCTGGATTTGGGTTTTTTTTTTTTGTTTTCTCTGGGAAGGGACAACCCCGCGCTGTTTAAGCCGGGTCACGGACCCTTCGCGCAGCGCGGCCGCGGGACCCAGCGGGGAGGCCGCACGGCGCTCTGGGCGAGAGCCCGGACGCGTTCCCGCCTGGGCCGGGCCGGGCCGCCCGGCAGCAGCTCCCGGGCGGAAGCGGAAGCGCCGGGCGGCAGCGCTCTAAGCGGGTGGCAGCGCTGTAAGCGGGCGGTGGGTGCTGGGAGGTAAGTGCTGTGGCGAGCAGTGGGGCTGGCGGGGCCGCCTTATCGCCTCCCGCCGCGGGCCGGGCCCTCCCCTCCCTGGGCCGCCACGATAAGGGGCAGGTGGGCGCGTTTGGCGCCTCCGGGGGAGCCGGAATAGGGCGGGTTGGCCCTCACTGGCGTGGCAAAAGCGATCCAATAGCTAGGGGCTTCCGTATTTTCGGTATATGCCTATCTGTATGTTTATACATGTTAATGTAGCGCGTATGTATGTGTTTTGCTAGTGGAAGACTCCTTGCTTTGGATTAAAACCGAGTTGTAGCTGCGGGTGGACGCGCGGGTGCAGTTGGTGCTGCCCTGGCTGTTAATGCACCCTCCTGGCCAGGCAGCGTCCGCTGCCTCTGCGTTACGCTGAGCTCTAACTCCTGTGTGAACGTGGCGATAGGTGGGCGTCGTTAAGCCAAAAGCACACCTTACTTGTCCAGAGTTAGGTTACTCCTATGCTTATTTTTGCCTTTGCCCCACCAAAAAGAAGCGTCCATCTTTTTAATGAATCAAATGACGATGGCTCGCAGACGCCGTAGTTCTCTTGCATCTCCGTGTTAGGGGAAGAATCTGAGTGGAAAGTATTAATTAGTGTATTTTCTTCTAGCGACTCTAGCTCTGGCATGTTGCTGTTCTTCCAGAGGCTGTAGTTCTGCTTTCTCTGCACCATTACTGTAACAGCAGTTACATGAAGCAAGATGGTTCTTAGAAAATGTGCTGATGCTAGTTTTTGATTAAACGTGTACCTTGTCTTCTGGGCCGGAGTAGTGCACTGAAGATGATTGTGTAACATGGCCGTATAAAGGGTACGGTGCCCCAGTTGTGTCATAGGCCAATGTGAATCAAAAAGCCTCAAGTCTTTAGTTGTATTGTGTGATGCAAGAAGATACCTTTATTTAGTCACCTAAATTCAGATAAAAAGCACTCACTTGCATGTGACTGGCTGCAACATTGCTGTGCAGACTCAGAATAGAAGAGGCTTTCCACCCCCCAAAAATGAATGAATGCCAACAGTTTGGTTCAGGGATGATTGCTTTCAGCACCAGCATCTGGACTTAATACAGCTCAGTGCAAATCCAGAGCTGCTAGTTTAACTGTTGTTTTGCACCAGGAGGTGTCAGTCAGTTACAATCCTCGTAAGAAAGGCACCCAGGCTCTCTACTGTCTGTTAGAGCTAACCCTATGAAGAGGAGGGATAGCATTGATGTCTGACATCCCTTCAGGTGCTGGGATCCCTGAGTTGTGCAGCACTGAACAGAGCTCCTCTGATCCACACGCAGCATGCTGTGCAGCCCCTGTCCACAGAAAGGGTTACCCTGCTATTAGGGATTCCCTTACAAGAAAACAATTTTGTTCAACATTTCTACTGTTGAACAGAAATGATGCTTGCAGGAGAACTTCCTGCTTTTTTAGATAAAGGCAAGGACATGCAGGTGGCTTTGTCACATGTACCAGGTGGGAGCTGCCTGCAGGCTCCCCTGTTACAAGGAGCTGCTGAGCTTATCCTGCAGCCATGGGTTGTGCATCCCACAGCACAGGCATGAAGGCCACGCTGTACGTGAAGCACAGCCTGGACCTACTCAGGTTAACTGCTATGTGGGCCAGCAGCTCCTGGGTGTACAATGGCCTTCAGGTCAGGATCGCTCCAACTACTCTGTTATGTCTCTCTAAAACAAGCGTGTTGTTTGGTGTTTGCTGTAAATCTACAAAAATATGGCCTGAGAAGCTAAGAAAGAAATTGAAAATATAAACTTTCGATGTGAATACATCCATCAGCTAGGACTTAGTTATCTAAGAAAAATGATATCAACATGGAGAAGGCAGAGCTATTTTGGGACAGTACGCTGTGTGAATGCTCTACTTTGAAAGCATCCATTCCTCCTACATAGTCAGCCATTTGACCAACATTGCATGCTTCCACTCTTGGTTTTATTTATGTTTTCTTGAAACAAATAACATTAATGAATTTGGACACAGCTGAACTTGGGAAGTAACTTCCTCAGCTTCTGCTAAAATCAGCTAGTCAGCTTTGGAGCTCATCCTGAATGTGGTTTCATTTTAGCAGTTTGAGCAGAAATGTCGACTGTGAGGATGTTGGGACACACTGTAAAACCTTCCTTCTGATAAAAAGCTTTGCCACTGTGAGCAGGTCACTGCAGCAGCTATAAAGCCAGCAACAAGTAGTGGAAGATCCCGTTGGACCTTTGTTCTGTTGAATTTCTCAGGGAAGATGCTTGGGTATGATAGTGCTAAGCATGAGAGAGAAACCCAGGCTCAAAGTGATAACTGATTTTGCATAATCTTTTTTTTTCGTTCTCCCTTTAGTAACAGAAGAACGTGACTGCCCTGTGAATTTGTGCTACACCAGGTGTGTGACACTTTCCATAATGGCAATGCTAGCTGTTGTATTCTGTTTGTACTGTGCATCTCATGCAAGAGTTGAGCTCATAGTCTCGAATTTCCATCAGACTCCACAAGCAGATTTTGGCAGTGTGGGAACAAGGAATCTTTCAGCTCTTCAAAAGACAATGGCCCTTTCTGACTAAGCAGGGAGACAGAAAAGAGAAGGAAGACAAAGTTATTTTGGGATTCAGTACATAAATGTGTAAGGACCTACTGCATTTTAGCTCACTTTGCGCACAGCTATTTCAAGTTCTGTGTCAGAATGATAAAAAAATACGTATTTGCGCCAGTTTTATTTGATCTGAGGTGTTATTTCTTAGTGTCCACATTTGAAAGTCTCCATTTTGTCCTCTCTGCTAGCCCCGACTTCACATCAGAGGGGGGTTTCTTAGTGGTTTTTTTTTAAAAAAAATAATCTCATTTGGTAGCATTTGCCTGTTGCGAGTATATAACAATTTGTAAACAATTGTGTGTGCTGCAAAGGAAGCCAAAATGTTTCTGGCTTTGTTCACAATGCCAGCCAGCCTTGATAATGAGCTGTAGTTCAGCTCTGAATGGGTGAAAGTTTGGATTCAAAGGTGACAAAGCACGTATCTGGCATAAAAAGATGGGAATGGTCCTCCAGCAGTAATGTTCTTCGGAGCATTATTTTTTTTATTATTGTTCATTTTTCTGGGCTATGCTTTCATAAATGCCTTTACCATTCACTCCTAATGAAAACCCTGCCTGTGTCAGGCCTTCAAACCTTAACCTGCAAACCAGTTGTTTGTGACAAAATGTGCTTATCCCCAACTGCAGGGGTAATTAGAGCTTGGTTCCTGAGCCAGCTGGTAGTTGGTAAAAGAGAGAGACTTAGTGCACAGTAATTCCATAGGACTTCTGCACTAAGGGCAGACAAACATTGCTTGATCCCTGCTGCCTCATCAGTACTTACTGCTGATTTAAAACAAAAAAAACCCACCCAAAACTTGTTTTCACCTGAGCTTCTCTATTAATTGTCTGTTATTGTAGGATGCTTATTTTTGTACCTCTCCACTCTGAGAAATATCAAACCTACATTGTAGAGGAGAAAAGAGTAAGAAGGGGAGAAAAAAGGCTCTAGTCTCTCCAGTGTAGCTATTCATCTTGTTTGTACCAGTAAAAACTGTAAAGAACCTACTTCATCTTTATTCTAGCGTCATGAGGACCTCTATGATTTTATTTACTTATTTTTGCATAGAAAAGGTAAATTGTTGCAACTTACTGAATATCTGCAAAACTCGGTTTGTTCTTCTTGTTCTCTAGGCAAAAATGCCTGCAGCGTGTGACTTCGTTGCACTCCATACTGGGCAGAAGATGCCTCTCATAGGACTGGGAACTTGGAAGAGCGACCGTGGCCAAGTAAGCAGAGAACAATACATTATTGTGCTCTCAACTGGTATTTATGTTTGTGCACCTTTTTTGAAGATCTTAGATCCTCCTGGTCCCTTCACTTGGATGGTTTTAGACTTAGGTTCACTGAGGTCAGTGGAATGTATGTGTGCATTTGCATGACTAAGGTCTTAAGGCACAAAAGCAGGAGCAGCAGATCCCTTAAGACTTGTTAACCCAGGCCTCAGGCAGTGGTGCTCTGGGAGATGAATCCAGAAAGAGACCAATGAGTGGGATGAAGAGCTGAGACAAGGAAAATGTTGTAACTGTAATACGGTGCCTGACTCTTCTGGGAAATCCTCAGGCTGCCAGTCTGACCAGGCATCCCTCTGGCTTGGGCTGATGACTCAGTTGAAAGCATTATTTTGGGAGGCAAGAACTCCAGTTGGGCTTGTCCTCAGTCCTGCTCCAGTGGTCAGCCTATGTTTAGCTGAAAAACAAAGAGCGTGCTTGGGTCCTCGCTCTTTTAGACTAAGAAGGCTAATGTGTCATTTTTGTAATACATCTCCCCCTTGTCTCTCTTTTCCATGCTGTTTCATTTATTTAAAAGATAATCTCTCCTTGGGGCAGAAATTGCCTTTTACAGCAAGTAAGTGCAGCATCCAGCAGGAATGTCCTCTTGTTTGGTGGAATTCTTTGTTGTTATTGTTGGTTTTAAAGTTGTTTTTAATGCCTTTTGTGTTAGCTTCATGATGGAGTATGTTGGATGACATTGTGCTCCTGACTGAGAGGGAAGGTTAAAACCCTTCTCATGATGACCTGTTGTACTATTAGCTCATGCCAGCTGGAGGAAAAGGTGGGAAACAAGCTATAAAAATTAAATCTATTCAGATTTTGTTGTTAGGCTGCCTGTCCAAACAACTGTTGGGGCAGCGGAGCTGTTGGGAAAAGAAACTGTGCTAATGCGGAAGCTGAGTTGGTGTGAGAGCTTAGTCAACCTCTTAACTGAGGACAAGGGTGAATGTTCAGCTCTGTCACTTAAAACATTAACTGACAACTGAATTAAGTTTATTAAATGTGGGAGATTAATTAATGAATTGCTGTGCACCCAAAGCAATTTACTGTGCAGTGTGCTAAAATAAATGCCTGAAATTAAACAAACAAAATATGAATGCATTGTTTTTTGTGCACTGACTGTTCTGAGGAAAGTACAGTCTTATAAAACAACCTGGAAAGATCCTGCTTGTGCATAATTTAAACCTAGTTCAGATGGATTTTGCCATAGTAAGCAGTACTTTGAGCAGCTGAACCCCACGTGGGATCCAGAGATCTTCTCTGGGATCCCATGGAAGTAAATGGGAGTCACTTCTGTGGAATATTTACTATCTTCAAAGACTTATTCCTAGAATGTATTGAAGACATGACCTAGAAAGTGCAGTGAAAATTAACAGAGTTACTGAAGTTTAAATATTGGATTTCCACAAAATAAATAAATTCATATTTATCACGCTTCAAAATTGTTTGCATTTTTTAAATGGAGATTTATCAAATTCAGCAGCATACCAGTAATTTGGCAGAGTGTCCAAATGATTTACCCTTAAAAGGATGTGACATAGTTCAGAGAGAATAATTGTTATTGTGAATTAAAGACTAAGGGCCAAAAACCGAGAGAAGTAGCAGAATAACTATTGATCATGTTTAATCTAATTGTTTCCCAACTAGAAGCTATTTATTGAAAAATGTTTTGTGCAAGGGCTGCCTTAGAAACAAGAATGGAAGCAGATGGCTTTTAGATTATTTCAGGTAAACATTTTGCAGATTGTAATTATTTTTTTTGCCCAGTTGCTTTTCAGATTTGACCTTACTCTCTTGGTTAATTTCTTTGTTATTGCTGTTACTGTTCCTGATCCTAAACAAGCCTTGTCCTGGTAGTGAGATCTTAGCAGTCCAGTACAAAGGTGTCATTGCAGCCCTAGTGACCTAGATGGTAAGAATGAGGGGAAGAAACTGTCAAATCTCAATCCACATTGGAAGACTTACTTAAAATAATACAATATTTCCTATCTTACATGATGAAATGCTAGAAGAGAAATTTGTTTAACATGTTACCATGGAAACATGGTGAAGGGCTGTTGAAAGGAAGGGAATGCAGTACAGAAACTTGTGAACTGGCAGCATGAATGAGTTCAAAGAGAAGTCCATTCAGGCAGCAGCATCAAGGATACTAGTAGTATGTTTTTTTTAAATATTGGACCTTGATTATCTGTAATCCTTTAATGCTTTGTTCTCTTCCCTCAAGTGGGCCTTGCTTTCAACCTGGAGGATTGATCCCTATCAGATGAACAGTCTAACTTGCTGTGGCAGAGGCTGATTCTGTGGGGAAGAGAGACGTGGGGCTGAGGGAAGCTGTATTTTTCTGTGTGAAACTTCAGAAAAGCCGAAGAGGAAAGGTGTACCTTAGAAAACCAGCCAGACTGGGGACTGGGTGTCTTGTGACAGGATTGCAGCTAGGGAGGAGGCTGTTCAGTTCCTGAAAAGTTTGTTAAACAATCCAGAGAATCCTTGTTACATACACAAAGATTACTACTACTGCTATGTATTAAGGGAGGAACTTGAATTTCCCATCTGAAGGATAGGAGGCAAAACTACGTTAGGGAATGTCAGCTCTAAGCTGGCATTACTTGGTGGTCTGAGTGGTGGTCTGAGTTCCTCTTCAGCAAATTACAAACTGTGATATAGCAGTGCTTATGTTCCAGTCATACTGCATCTGAATATCATGTGGACTGATGATCTGGTGGTTTGGTTTTTCTTCCTATTTCCCGTCAGCTAATGTACTTGGACTGCTAAAACGTGACAGCTTTGCAGGAAGCAGGGGAGGCTGTCAGAGCCTTTTCTTTCCCGGTATTATTGACCAGAATCATTAAGAGTGAAAGGCTGTTCATAATGGCTTGGGGCTGTGCAACTCTGTGTTGCTTGGAAGTATAAAGGTGGCTTGTTAGTTTTTCGCCTTGTCATGGCCAAATCGAAGAACTGAAAATCTAGTAATGGATATTATAATGAATTCGGACTTACAGATTCTGTTTCTGAATCTGCCACAGATTGTTAGCACTATCGTGTTCCTCCATCTTCAAAAACAAGAGAGGGTGGGTGGGAAGGCCAAGTCCCTTGCTGGGATGTATAAATGGGAGTGAGCGTAGTTCCTAGGGCTTTGCTATACAATTAAGGGAAGTAAGGGTTCAGCTGCAATACTGCATCTGTTTCGGGGCAAACCACTTCAAGAAAAGCATGAACCAACTAAGAAGACAGCAGCGACAGTGATGCAAGGTCTGGGACAGGTGAATTGTGATGAAAGATGGAAGCGCCTACAGTTACGTGGTCAAGAGAGGTTTGAGAGGAGGCATGCTGACACTTTCCAAATGTGCAGAAAGCGTTTACTAAAGGGAAGCTAGGGATTTCATGTCTGTGAGGAACAGGATGTGGAATTGAGGCCATCTTGGTTAGACATCTAAAAGGCTTTGAATGTAAAGATACCTAAGCATTGGAAAAGACTGCCTGTCACAGGAAAGGTTTTGACAAATGTGTCTAGGGGTGGTTTAGACTTACTTGTCTCGGCTGTGGGGCATGAGGCTAGACTAGGTGATGTCTCAAGATTCTTTGAGACCTGCTTTCTGTAGTTAGGGGTTGCTGGGTTGGTGAGTCATGCTTAAGCTGTGTGACTCAATTTGCCCAATGCAAAATGAACTTGGTAGTTGTTCCTTCCGTAGCAGCAGTGCCAGGCTAAGCTAAAGGGTATATGGAAAATTGGAAGGATCCTTTGTCTATTACTACTTCACAGTACCAAATATCCAGAAGCATATGAATCTTCAGGTGCTTCTGTTGTCACCCCTCCTCCTCCCCAGCCCCCCACAAAATTCATGTACCTATCTGAACATAATCTCAAAAATATAAAACTTTCTGTTAGAACAAAGTACTCATCATAGGTTTACATCTGTCTGTTACTAGGGTTTCTCCCCACTCCAAGAAATGTTTTTTTGCACATTTTCTCTTGGTTATTTGCCCTTTGCATGGAACAGGAGCTCTCTGTTCACGATGGAATGTCTTAGTAGGTTGAGGGTAGTTTGCACAAATACAGATGTTACCCAAATCCAAACCTTATTGAAATGACCAGTCCCAGTTTTTCAGTGCTAGAAGTTTTATCGAAACATTCTGATATAGAAATATGGCCTCCTTTTTATTGCTTTGCAGAGATGTGTTTGAAGTGTCTTATCCCTAGTTTTCTGCAAGTGGTGCCTAGTTTCATTTTATGGCAAATTTTGAACCTGTTTGGATTAAAAAAATGTATTATCCTGATAGGGGAAATGAGGGGTTAGTACAGACAAAGAACTCAGCTGTTTTTCTCTCTGCTTCTGCTCCACAGCTCTCACCTGGGAGGGTGGATATTGAGTCTTAGAAGTCTTTAATGTGTCTCAAGTGATTTCAGAGTTACTATGACCTTGAGTTGGTAGTGACCTTCTGAGGAATGTCCTTGTCCAAGTGAAACAAGGACTGTAAATACCATCCTGTTACAGAAAGGAAGAGCTTACTTTGCTGTTGTAACTGAAGTGCTTTGTCATTCTGGCTAAGGGAAACTGGTCTACGCTCCAGTTTTCCTCTCAAAATGCCAAAGAATGCAGTCAGAATATCCTGTGTCTGCCTTTACTGCAGTCCTTGTCAAGAAAAATAAATAAAATCCACCAGCAGATCTTTTTCATGTCTTGTTCCCCTTCTCTTTCTCTAGTGTCTGAAAGCAGGACTATACATGTCTTTAATTGGTGTTAATAATTTTGTCAGCTTTAAAGTTGAAAATGCCAGTACTTTGATTAAGTTGAAAGAAATCAGTCTCTAGCTTTTGTGCACATACTTTTTTTTAATCTCTTCACAAGAGAGACATAATCTCTACAAATAGATCAGGGCTCTATTGCATCAAGCCTTTTACACAGTAATTTACAATCTCCCACCATCTCAAGAGACAGGTCGGAGAAGAGTAATGCGTAGAAATCAGTGTACAGGAAAGATGTACTCTTACTGTAGCACTTGAGATGGGCAGATGTAAAAGAGAACATGTGCTTACTGTCCACTGGAAGCTAAATAAAATAGATTTTACTTAATGCTCATCAGTGTAACAGGAGATGACTACACTGATATCTGTAGTACTTCTTGGTTCTTCCACGATCACCTTTTGAAAATCTTTATTCAAAAGCTATTTAAGAATTCTCAAAAAGATGCCATTCTGTGTTCCCTTCTTTGGCTTGTAGGCTCGCTCCATATCTGAGGCCCACATGTGAGTATGTTTAGTGTTTGTGCTTGTTAGAGCTTTCAAAAGCAGAAACAGATTCATAGTGCCTTGATTCCCAGGCATCCTGGCTTACGTGTGACAATATGGAGGAGGGGATGTGTTGCTGTTGGCAACACCTTTGTTGTCAGAAATGGGGAAAGCGAAGTTGTGAGCTTCATCAGGAAATCCCCTGCAGGCCATGGGTTAATATTCAGCAATATAGTGACTTTTGTTGTTGTGCAATCAGTGAGAATGAAGGAAAAATGTGCCATAAAATTGCATCATCATAGAAATTAAGTGTGAGCAGGTGAACCAAACCCGAACTTTGGCAATTCTGGAATTAGAAACTAGGCTCTTCCTCTTCTGAGAAAGAGATTTTCTAGGCTTGACTGACATTCATTCATTGGTTTGTTAGTTTCAGAAAGGTTGTCTTCCTAAGCTGTGATTTATTTGAAAACTGCTTCTTAAGGCTCATTTTGTATTTAAGAAAAGCGTGACAACTCTGCTTAAGAATGAATCCCTATTCCAGCTGGCGAGTTCTTGCGTGCTTGGCCTGTGTGAATGATCTGTTTTCTTATTACTCTTGGAGCATCTATTAACAATTAGCTCTTCGCTCCTAAAGGCTGTGCTGCAAAGGACCATGTCCTACTCTGTTTGAGTCCCATGACCTTATGTAGGTCTGTAGTTTGGGGGGTGTTCCTCACGAAATCTTTAACAGTTTTAAATTATTTTTTTTTCCCCCCCAGTGATGTGTCTGTTTCCACTGGCTGTGTTGGGTAATCTGTTTCTGATTACAGGTGAAAGAAGCAGTGAAATACGCCCTAAGCGTGGGTTATTGCCACATTGACTGTGCAGCAGCTTACAGCAATGAAGCAGAGGTTGGTGAGGCTTTCCAGGAATGCCTTGGGCCCAACAAGGTAAGAACACAAGAACCACCACACTGACTGTATGTTGTAGCAGAATTTACAACTGTGACCTGAAAGTAGACTGTAAAGTTAAGATTTGTGGCTTTTCTTCCTAGTCTATCCCAGCTATTTGTTACTAATTAGAAGGAGACATTAAAGATGGCTTCCTCTCCTCTAGAACCACCCTGACCGTCAGGAGTATTTGCATGGAAGCTACAGAAAATGCCTTTTTTTATTCCCCCTGCCCCAAGTATTGCAATTTGAGTGTTCAAAAATTTGAAGTTCCCAGAATCACTGGTTATAATGGAAAATATTTGCCATGATTTCTATGAAAAGTTATTGTAGTTTGCTAGCCTAGAATAGCATGATATGGTGGGTTGCCACAGCAGATTTGGTGACTGTGGAGTTGTTTTTGTTATCGATCAAATAGAAGTGAGTAAATACATACTTTAAGAAAACAAAACCAAACCCAAGAGTGATTGCACTTGAAATTTTGGTAACTGTGACTCTAGGGGCTGCAGTGAGAGTCCGTGGCCTAAATATAAAATAATGTGACAGACATTCCTATGGATCACCTCAGGTAGAATCTTGAATTCATCTCCTTGCTCTTGTTGGCCCGAGGGGACGATTATCTGTACAAGCCTCAGAGCCTCTGGAACGAAAGTTCTTAAGTTCCTGCTTTCCTGCTGCTCTTGCCTTGGCTTTAGGGTAATCTCTTTGTTATGTGATTAGCTTGAGAGAGGCTGTTTTCAGCTTGCCCCAGGGATTCCTTCCTACTAGATATGGTAACTAATATAGGGAAGCATAGGACTCTCTTATTCAGTTCATATTAGCTAGCTAACTTAAAACTAGAATTTTTAAAACATCCTTTTCTTTCAACACAACAACCGTATGTGAAGTGCAAAAATAACTGAATGGTTGGAGGAGAGAAACTAGGGAATTAATTATTCCAACTTCCATAAAGTATAGACTTGAGCGAAATTTGGTCACACGTAAGTCAGTGAAGTGCCCTCCGATGGTGTTCTGTGCTTCAGCTTGCCAAATATGATCTCCCTTTTGCATTTTATACTTCCTAATTAACCAACTCTCTATTTGTTTAATTGCTGGGTCTTATCCTTCCGGTATAGGGTACAGGGCACTCAGTTCTTTGTGCGTTCCTTCCAGAACGTAGAAACTCAAATGCAGAGGTTTGGGGAAACCTCTTGTGTTTATTTTCCCATGTTCTTTCCATGAGAAGCATTCTTGGATTAGAACGTGTGATGAGTATAGTGAGTTAGCTGGTTGTGCCTGGAATATGTGAGTTGTTAAATAGAAATTACAAAATTTACATCTGAATAAGCTTCAGTAATCTTTCTTTTGGCTACATCTCACTTAGTAGTGGCTTTAACCCTTGAACTGGAAAGTTTGGAAAAGTGTGTGTATGGAGAGATTTGTTTTGTTTGTCAAAAATTTCTAATAAATCGCTGAGTATTTGGTATACTTAGGACTTGCCAATGTGCTTATTTCTCTCACTCTTCTCCATCCAGTATATTTTTGAAAGGTTTAATTTGTAGGTTCCACGTGTTACCTTTTTTTTTTTTTTAAAAAAAAACCACCCAAATTGTTCTCTCTGTTTTAAAGCTAGTTGGGGAATTGCTGCAGTTCTCTTTCTGAACTTGTTCCAGCGAATTTTGCTTACCTCCCTTTCTTAAAGGTTATTAAAAGGGAGGATCTGTTTGTAACATCAAAGCTCTGGAATACCAAGCACCACCCAGAAGACGTAGAGCCAGCGCTAAGGAAAACACTTGGAGATTTGAAACTGGATTACCTGGATCTGTACCTCATGCACTGGCCTCACGCCTTTGAGTAAGTTCTAGCTGGAAAGGGCACAGAATGCTGAAACCCCAGTTTTACATAAGTGGCTGATGTTATATCCTGAGGACCTTCTTTCTGAGGTGTGAATTTCTTCCTGTGTATACTGCCTGCAAGGTGTTTTTTGGCATGGCTAATAGCGTAGTCCTACGGACTGTGTCATACAGACACTCTTTTCTACCCATAACCAGTACACTTACTCATATTTGGTCCATTCATTCACAGAAAAGATTGTTCAAATTTCATTCTTTGAATTTCAGTTGTGTGGGAATTTGTTTGCTGTTAGATTTGTAGCATGTCTGTAAACACACAGTAGAGGAGACAAAACTTCTGATTTTATGTAGAACTATTGTAAATAGAAGAGCTAATTATTCTTATTATTTAGCACGGATGAGGTTGGAAAAATGGATGTCAAGTCTTCATTTAAAATCTTTAATTACTTAAGTTTTTAATAGTGAGAATAGTTAGGTAATGAAATTAGTATCACTAAACTTGTGACAGTTTGGCATGGGTGCCAAAGTTAGGTAGTCTAACTGGGAAAAAGTAATAAGGCTTTATGAGACAGGTTTCTATACTGAAGCTTGCCATCTTACACCAGCTGAAAATTTTGTTTGCTGTGAGGTAAAAACTTTGTTGAGATTAAAATATCTTAGAAGTTTAAAGTAGAGTAGTGTTTTCATCTAGGCACTCGGAAAGTGTGGCAGCTGGTTTTGGTTCTGTTATTGACCTACATGGAAATACCAAAACTGCTTTGTGCCTCAGTTTTACTTATCTATAGAGTCAGAGTTAAGTGCTTGGTGAAGAAGATAACACTTTTCACTTATATTTATTAACTGTACTGGAGTGGTGAAGCACGTGCAGTAGTATGGTGGTACCTATGTGAAGAGGAAATAAAAATGACTTCTTATGACACTTTGATGGCAGAAATTCCATGATATGAGGAAATTTGAGAAAAGTTCTCAAGTTGAGTGCTAAATGCACTTATCCTATGACCCCATCTTGCTTTATTTTCTTGAGGATGTGGAAATGTTTGGGGTTTTTTCCCCCTGCAACCAGTAAAAAGGCAGGGGGAGACTAAATCTCCTGACCAGATGTTTGCATGGAGACTTCACTCCACAGAGGAAACTCTGTCAGATTGAGGGGCTTCTGTCTGTTCTGCAAATTTGAGAACACTTTTTGCACTTCTAGTCATATGAACTGGATTTTACAAGCATACAACACTACAGATAAGAGGAAAGATGCTCAAGTTATAAAAATACCCCTCAGCATAACAGAATGAGGAAGTGTTTTCAACTGGAGCTGGTTTACAGGAAGAACTTCTGTTAAAAATTCCCCCTGTTGTGAAATAAGCCTGTTTTTCCATTTGATTGAAAAAAGAAGAATAAAAAATTAAACACTGCTTTGATCATAACACAAATAATGATACGTGTTTAGATATTACTAGTATTGAAATTTACTCGATGTTGTGGAAACAGTTGACAAAACTGACATTCTAATTATGCGGTTTCATGTTTTCTTATTGGAAACTGTTCACTCGGCAGTGGCTTATCAGTTTTCTGTGGTCACTACCATATAGGTAGGTAGTTCAAAGTACTGTATAACAAGTGTACATAGGAAAGGGTGGACGTGAAATAATTTTTTATAGTTTAAGTCAGCATAATGGAATTCAACAGACAAATTTGCTCTATTTGTACTCTGTCCTCCAAACTACGTCTAGGCTTTTGAGAATACTTTGAGGAAAATTTCTTTTAGTGAAGAACTAATATAATGTAAAAAATGTGGTATATGTACTTACACTTCACCTTTGATGCTGTAGACGAGGAGACAATCTCTTCCCAAAGAATCCTGATGACACGATGCGTTATGATTACACTGATTACAAGGATACCTGGAAGGCTATGGAGAAGCTGGTTGAAAAAGGTCTTGTGAAAGCCATTGGGCTGTCAAACTTCAACAGTCGTCAGATCAATGATATACTGAGTGTGGCTACTGTCAAACCTGCTGTGCTTCAGGTAAGGTGAATAAAGGACTGGATGAATACCTTTCCTGTGTGTCCATAAGAGTGAAGAATTTGCAAACCAGTGCTATGTTTATAGCACGAGGCATGTAGCTTCTTATGTACAGGGAAGGACAGAGCCACCTCTGCATGAGCAGCCACACAGAGGTGGTCTTTCCAGGCAGATTAGTTTGTTGGGGACGAGGCCTGTATCCACATTCTGTGGCCATTTATGCTTGCGTAGTTGAACAGGTTTGTAGAAGAGCTCATCTTCCTCATGAGGAACAATTTCATCTATAAGAAAGATGGACTGGGGGTGGGTGGGGAATAACTTGAATCCATTCTGTAGAGAGCTTCCTTACTTGTTGGAGGATCTGTTTGGTACATGGGGAAATTCCAGCACTTTAAACTTAGACAATCTGTTCTCCTTTTCCTGTAAACTTAGCCTACCAGACATGTTTTCATTCTTCCACTAAAGCTTTTCCTCCTAAGGTTTCGCAGAATCTGGAATGACCTCCTGTGATGTGTTTGGTTCTGATGTGCTTTTGACTTTGGTTAGGGTTATGTGTGGCTGTTTGTTCTCTAGCCACTCATTGTGGATCGTTTTAACAGGTAGAATGCCACCCTTACCTAGCTCAGAACGAGCTGATAGCTCACTGCCAGAAACAAGGACTGGTTGTCACTGCCTACAGTCCCCTTGGTTCTCCAGATCGCATGTGGAAACACCCAGATGAGCCTGTGCTTTTAGAAGAACCTGGGATCAAAAAACTGGCAGAAAAATACAGCAAATCACCTGCACAGATCGTACTCAGGTACAGAGCAATTGTGAGAGGTGTCATTTGGGACCTGGCCTTAAGTAAAGCAAAACACACAAGCTAGAAGGAATGTAATACTTAAAGTGTGTATTCTTCCCCATCGGTGGGGAGTTAAAATCACAGGGAGTGCCAAAAGAAAACACCCTTTGGTGCTTGTTTTACCTTAGGGAAGGTGGATGGACTAGATCAGAGGGGTCAGTCAGGGCCTGGATCCATACCTGGGACAGTTCGCTACCTTTTCTGCTGTGAATTAGCAGTCGGACAGTTAAGGCAGCAGTGTACCGCACTTGAGTGCCACCTACTGAATTTGCATGTGGCCAGTTGCTTGAACCCTTGAGCTACTGCAATCAAATGGGCTCCCAGGAAGAGGGGCTGAGGAAGGGACTCTCCTTCTTTGCACTGAAGACCACTTTGCTGTTTTGTTTTTATATAGCAAAAGCCAGCTAGTGGATACTGGGAAACAAGGTGATTGAGTGATGTCCAGAATGTGATCAGCACCTTGTAAAGTAAAATTGGATTTCTGTCCTCATTTTCTGTCTGGCTGTGTATCTATCAATATCACTAGCACAGTCTTGGGCAGCAGCAGGTGACCTTGCCAGCCGACCATGTTCAAGATTTTGTGCTCAAGTCAGTAACAGGCACTTGAGGGATCTGGATTTTCTTCTACTTACTAAGCAGTTGTTGTGTTAGAACTTGTATAAAATGCTTAAAGACCTTTTTTTTTCTGACTGTTTCTTGGGTTTCTAGCTTAAAGCACCTGAAACTTGCCTGCTTGTTCAAAGGTATGAACATCGTCCCCTCATTGGTAGTCCAGTGGCTATTGCCTTGCTTGAGCTTGGACATACTAGTTCCTAATACAGCACAGTGCTGTGTCAGCACCCTTCTGGGTATTTTTATTTCACATAGAAACGTAAGTGGCATCTCTGATGCCACAGATTATTATTCAGCCAAAATAAATATGTGGTTCTTGGGCTGCACACACAGAAAATTTTTCTCCTCCTCTTAACAGATGGCAAGTGCAGCGTAAAGTGGTTGCCATTCCCAAGAGCGTCACTCCCGCTCGCATTCAGCAGAATCTCCAGGTAAGTTGAAACGGAGGGAAGGAGTTTCAGCGCTGCCCTTTATGTGAGTAATACACTGTCCCATGGTTTGCAGAACAGGCCGAGGCACTCGGTTCATACTTGTTCATCAATGTATGCACACGCTTAGCGGGGAGGGTGAAGGCTTTTGGAAAACACGCAATATGTTTTAAGCAACCAAACGTGTGAGAGTGTGCGTATGTGCACATGCACAGTCTTGTTATCAGAGGGCAAAGAATGTGCTTTGTAGAAGTTAAATGAAAAATCTGTCCTGAAATTTGTGAGATTCAAATTTATTGAACAAGGGAGTCTTCTAATGATGTTCAGTGATTCTTATTTATGAATAACAGTTGCTCTGCCCTACAAGTAAGGGTGGTGAGTTTCTGCAGCAAACTGTCATTCTAATGATGCTGAAGGAAAAGAATTAGTGTGATTCACTTCTGCTTTGAAGTATAAACAGTTCACTTTAGAAATGATTTGAAAACTATGGCTTCCACTCAGTTGAAGGGAAGTCTCTGAATCACCCCTGTGATCTTTTTTAGCCCTTAATCACACAGATGGGCTGGTTACATGTTTTTAAGTTAGGACTTGTTTCTGGAACTGTTATTCCCACAAAAATGAGTTCTGCCATACAGTATGCTGCTAGAAATATCAAGAAACTCCAATAAACTCTGCAGTTACTCGAGGTTTAGATCTACACGAAAACAGAGTATTTGATTGAATAGGCAGCACTTGGAGAAACAGTCCTGCTGCTTTTTATCTTTGTGGAAGAGTGCTGTGCAGTATCAGTGTAAGCTTGGAGTTGGCAAGTATACAAACATCTCAGGCTTTAAGCCTTTGTTTTGGTGTTTGTTATAAAAGGAGTTTAATTGCAACTTCGTATTTATAAACAGAAGACAAACTAATGCTGTCTGAAGCCAAGATTCTTACAGATACATAAATTCTGTTGATGAGAGCTGCATGGGAATTCTCTCTGAGGCTCGGATTTATCGAAGTTACAGCTTCTGAAGGTGTTTGAAATATTACAGGTTACATCATAATTTAGTTGGGTTTTAACACTAGGATTTTGCAACTCTGATACAGCACATAAGTTGTGATTTTGGGGTTTTTTTTGCAAGTACAAAAGAAATATTATGTTACTGCAGCTCAATAGATTATTCCAGTCTTGTGTGTGTGTATTTGCTTCAGTTACAACTGTGCTGTTGTACTGTCATCTGAAATTAAACACTGAAATAGTCAGCAATGTCTCAGGCCACTCCTGCTGTTCCATTCTGTCCTGGATTATTATGAAGTGGAACCCTTAAGTCAGCTCTATTGCTTGTGGATCTCTGGAGAAATTTGTGGCACAAGGGGATGGTTGTGACTTACAAAGGAAACAAAACCAAGAGGCAAAACTCAACATCAATTAAATATGACACCTGTAGTTATTGAAGAAAGCCTCTTGCTTTTGTTCTTAGGTGTTTGATTTCAGCCTCACGGAAGAGGAGATGAGCCACATTGGAAGCCTGAATAAAAACTGGCGTTACATTGTGCCAATGATTACGGTAAATTTCTCATGTTTCTATTATTTTTCATTATGTGCACGTTGCCACAACTTGAGGCTTTTGCAGTTTTCTTTCTTTTACTGTCCCCATCAGAACTAGTTATAAAAACACTACATCTTCTTAGGGTGTCTAAGATGAAAGAGTTTTTCAAAAGCTGGGTATGAAAAAAGATAACTTTGAAAACTTTTCTCATATGTTTTGGCCACTGATGGCTCTCTCAATTCTCATTACTGACCTGTCCATGGGCCTTTAAGCCAGAGTCCCATCTTACTTCACATGTCACCAAACTCCTGCTGATTTGTTCTTCTCATGTACAAGCAGGCTAAGGTCCATGCCATTTCCCCAGAAGTACTCCTTGTTCCAATTATCCCTTTATACCATATTTGTCTACACCAATTTGTATATTTTATACCATAAACCTCTAAGATCAGTGAAGACTCAGGGAGCTGTTAGATCTCTACGTCCATCGTGGAAGTCACATGAGGGAATTTGTCCGCTCCTCTCCCCTTTCAGCATCTGTTGCGATGACCTTCTTCCAGTGTAAGGATTTCAGCTTCAACAGTTGTATTTTTCTTCCCAAATCCATGAGCTGCAGCGCGTCAGTAGTTTGCTCTGTCACGTGAAACCTTACCTCAGGTGCCAGGCTGTTTTTAGAGAAACCGATGCGTTTTAAGTGTTGAAGTTCCTCTTGGTCTTTCTTTTCTTATATTAAAGGATGTAACCTGGTTTCTTTCCCCTCACTGCAGGGTGGGGGGGAAGGCAGTGCCTCGTTGTCTCCTATCTTTAGTGTCCCTCATTTCTTATTGTCCTGCTTCTGGGCACACAACAGAGAGCTGTTGCCATTCCCTGGTGCATCACCAGCCAACATGGCAACCGTGCTATGATGAGTCTGAAGCGACTGATCCCTTCTCCATCGTACAGTACACTGCATAGATAGAGTAGGTCTCTGCAAATTTGGAAGCTGTCAAGCATACCCTTGCCTCCCCAGCAGTTTGTGTGCCTGTAAATTATTCTTCAATAGTCAGTGGCTACTGGCTGTAGGAATTCTTCGGGGAAAGCTTTTCTGCAGGATTTATCATTGAGGTTTTTTGGGTACTTGAGAGCATACCAGTGCCTAGTCTGAGTTAGAAGAGAAGTTGTGAGTGTGTGGTGAGCGACTGTCTGGTATCAAGGGTAGATAGCTTGTTACAGCTTTCACTGTTTGTCATGCTGGGGCTTAGGAGAGCTTCAAGGCCGTGCTTTTAACTCAGTGGTTGCTTCAGTGTGTGTGTAAATACAACCCCCCACATCCCTGCAACGAAAGTTATCTTTGTTTATGGACCAGGAGTCTGTACAGCAAACTGGAAGCTTAGCTGCTGATCTGTGTGAATGGGGTAGTGACAAGCACACCTGCTGCTGACAGCATGTTTCTTTCAAGTGTTTTGCTACTTCTGCTGCAAACAGAGTTGTTTTTTGTTAATGAAACTGCACAATTCATTAGAATGTAGCCTGGCTTGGCTGTGCCGGGGATAATTCATGCGCTTTTGTTACCTGGGAGACCTGATCAGATCACAGTGATTCACAAAGGAGAGATGAAATACAGTTCAAAGTGCTAGCCCGTCCAGCTAGAAAAAGGGTGAATGTGATGCAGCTGGGCTTCAAAGATATCGCCGTATTGTCAGATAACAAGACAGGAAGAAGCAAGATGCGGAGAATTAAAACATGACTGTAGCTGTAAGATCTCTAGTGGAACCTTTTGTCTCCTGCCCATCCCTTCTGGGCTTATCAGAAAGAATTTTCATCAACTGTGCATTAAAATTCCTGTCTAACCTTTCATGCCTATCTCCTCTATGAATCTAACTCATGCTGTCTGGATTTCAAAGTGTGATATGGCAGTGATATCAGAGCTCCTCCCGTAACTGACGAGAGAGTTTTTTCCCTTGCTTTACCTCATTGATATATAACCAAGTTCTTATAGTTGTGCCATGCTTCTCCACGTTGTGTGTTGTTTAAAGCCTGAGGAGAGGCTGCTACGTTGCAGGTAGACAATTTAAGTTGTCTTGTTCTTTAACAATGCATTGTCTGGATAGAGGTTGGAAATTACCTTGCACCAGCTAAAATCCAAACTTTTGGAAACACGTAATTAGCCAAGGTATATACTTAAGCAAAACTTGAATGACTAGCAAGCCAGGAGAGGATGAGGAGTGGTGGTGGTGTACACATGATGACCTGTCTTTTTTTGCTAGTTAGCTATCATGGACCTGGAACATCTTCATTGCTCATTTTGTCCCTCCCCCCTCTTCTCTCAAATTCCTGGGATAGACTGGAATCAGATACATGAAACATTGCATCTGGCAGCTGCTGTCTTGGCATGCTGCAAACAAGAACGCGTACCTGAAGAGCTGTTCTGGGTAGCGAAATATGCAGGGGGAAGAAACTCGGGGCGGGGGGCAAAATGAGGCCTTTGAATTCTAGGAACATGAGGAAGTTGTTGGCTCTTGAGAATATGAGGGAACCTGAAGATACTATGATACTCTTGTCCACAGTTTTAAGGATTGCCTTCAGCTGACAGCTTCATTTCAGCTTTATTCTAATTTAATGTGAGCGTCAGTCCAATGTTAAACCTTAACATCTTGGTTTACTGCTCTGTAGTGCCCCCAAGTGACTGATTTCACACTTCAGTAGTCACTGTAAGCAATTCATTACCAGGGATTGCAGCTGTTGCTTTGAAATCCGGGTTTTATACTGAAAGCTGATAGAGGGACTTGCTAGTGGATACGTGGTTTGGAAGTCCCTGTGATTCCCTCTGCTCCTGTAACATTTTGAGTGTTCTCTAACATCACATTTATATGTATAAAAATCAATGATTTCTCTAAGATAACTTCAGTCATTAACAGCTTAATTTAAGTTGTAGCTGTATGATGCAAGTCTGTCACTCCGGGAGGTGCGTATCTCCTTGCCAATGCTGCACCTACATTTCCCCAACCATTACAGATGAGGAGCAAGGTTTTACCTCACTTCCTGGGAAGTTGGGGGTGTTGCAATGTACTCAGTGCAACTAGAAATGCAACTTGCGCATGTGAATGCTTAGAGGTGGGATGTAGGAGCTTCTACATGGCCACGTCTGCTTTTGGGCCAGCCTGACCCTCTGTTTCATTGTCTGTGACTATCAGTTTCAGTATTCCTAGTTTACAGCTGGAGAGGCTGGTCTTCCTTGGACATGTTCTTGAATAAAAAGTGCTGTGATGGTGTTTGACACTACTAATGCTTTGGCACATGACCCTGAACAAGTTAGTCGATGTGTTTCATCGTATCCATCTGTAAAATTGGCAGCCCAGCAATTCTCCGTCACAGAAACATGGTCAAAAGCTCCAACTCCAGTAAAATGTTTTGAAGCATGCATGTTACAACACTTAATAGCACTACAAGGCAAAAGGCTTTTAACTATTAATCTGATTAACTTAATCTAATTCTTCAAACCTCAGCAGCTTGAAAGACTCTTGCTTGAGGCTACAGAAATCTTTTTTTTAATTAATTTTTAAAATTTTTCTTTCAAGAAGTGCTAAGAGGACTCGAGAGTAGAGGGAACAGCTCTTGTTTAAGCTGAAAAAGATGTTCCCAGATGTTTGGGATATGAAGATTTAGAATCTGAACCATGCAGAATTTGAAACTGAGAGTAAGAACGGATTTTTATCTTTCTGACTTGAGTCTGTTTACTTCACAGGTGAATGGGAAGCTAGTAGCAAGAGATGCTGGACACCCTTATTACCCCTTCAATGACCCCTATTAACTACTAGAAAATAAGGTGTTAGAGTAACATGCTCCTCTGCATGCTCTTCCACAAAATAATTGTTGCCACAGTTTATCAAAAAAACCTGTCCAAATAACACTTTCCTTCCTGAGTAGGTTTACTACAATGTACTTCTTCTATCTGACTCCTTTCTGGAGATAGTTTAGCTTCCATGTCAAAGCTTGTGGATTTATTACGACTGCAAGCTTGCTCCTGGAAGCATCAAATCTTTGGGGGATTAGATAATGAGTGCGGGGAGTCTAAATCAAGTTCCAAACATGTCACTGCCAGGCCAGGGCAATACTTTGGGTTTACTGCCTGTGAAGCAGTTTTGAAAGCTTTAGTTATTACCATGAGGAGAAAAAAAATATATAGGTGAAGGGATGAAAGCATTTTAAGACTAAACAACTTCTCAGCCATCAACTTTGATATCTTTAGTAGTGTTTTTTTATACAGGGCATAAAGTGACATGTGCTACAGTTGCACTATGTCCATAAACCATTCCTTAAAACCCAAGTAACCAGCCGTGCCCAGGGCTTTTTATCCACTTCAGAGTATTTGTGGGACTTAGAATTCCCTGTTTCCTTTTAATTTGCCTGTAAACTTGAGAATAAATGCATACCCTGGAGCATGCCTTCAGGGCAATCGTCTCTGTTGCCTGTCACATGGATAGGTTTCAGCTCTGATCGTCCTATTGCAAAAGCCTCAAGAACTTTTTAGCAAGCCTTGTAGAAACACCACCTGCTTTGCCCATAAAATTGCCTGGTGTCTTTTTGCCAAAGATGTCCAGTTTGAGTTCTGGAAGGTCACAAAATCAGTTCCTGACTATCAAGTAAGAGGAAAGACCTGTCAGAGGGCCCCTTCCATTTTAATGCTGCATTTTTGGCTGCTGCCGGGGTTGGTGCTTGGGAGACCCAGTCCTGGCTCCGGTTCTACCGCTGACCTGCTGGTAGCGCTGGGCGAGCGGTTTGCCTTTCTGTGCCTCTCTTTTCCCACTTGCCGTGTTTCCGTGTTACTCCCTGGCAGGGACTAATTTCCTGAGTGCTGATACGCTGTTGCGCAGCACTGGAGCTCCAGCTCTAACAGCGGCTTTGTTCTGTTGCAGTCCCGTAATGAATTGCCTAGCCATCTGAGTACGGAGGGCGCGAGGTGTTAGCACCTACCAGCGCTCTGATGGTAACGATGGCGATACCTTCTGTGGCCTTAGCAGCGGTAACGCTTTATTTTGGATTTCTCTACCTGTAAAATAGGATTAATGCTCATTTGCCTTGGTGCAGGCAGGGTAGCAAGGCAGAGTTGCTAAGGGCCTCTGGGATTTAAAACAAAGGAGCTCTTTCAGATCTGCCCGTGCCACTCAGGGAGTCGTAGGCATGACTCCTGTTTGCTGCTGGATCTTTCACTTACAGTCAGTTAAACTTCCACTTACTTTTCATTTTTCCCATTGCAATAACAAACATAGAATTAGAAAAGTAATCCTCTGTATTTAAATAGTTCAAAACTGAAAGAATTAGATTCTTATAGTTTCGATACCCTCCTTTACAGTAGGCCTACGTAGAACTACATTCTCATCCCCAGCGTAATGCCTCCTCGAGTATTTCCTGCCCTGGGCCTCGCGGCTGAACTGGAACAAACCTGTTCATCACTGCTGGTGATCCTTGTGTAAAACTGAAAGGATTTCTGTTCCTCAGTAAAGCGTTTCCTAATTCTTGCTGAATTTACCTCAGTGGAGAAAGCCATTGCAGCTCAGTCAGGGTTCTTTACTAGACTGGGCGTTTTCTCCTAAGGGAAAGAAATCCCTGTTGGTTTTTAATTATCCTAATCAAACAAGGGTGACTTTGAATACAGTTCTCACTGCAGATCAGTAGGGAAGCAATTTTACTTTGAAGGCACTATGTAGGATGTTAACAAGAGTCATGAGACGTGGCTTTTGTGGCATGGATTTTCACTTGTATGTTTGCATGTTTTAATAAATGCCGTACTACTCTGCGCGTGGCTTTGAGACGTTTTGCCCCCCTAACCGCAAGGAAAGGGGTCCTGGTGCCTCCCGAGGTGACTGACGGGGAGATAGCGGATCGTCAAAGAGTGCGGTCGGGCTCTCGGACGTGCGCCGAAAGCCAGCCCGGCGCTGGCCCGCTGCGGGGGTGGGGCCGGCCCGCCCAG
>VWZZ01000396.1:39167-50954 GCA_013399095.1 Psophia crepitans
CCCCGGCCTCTTTCAGCCGGCCGCGGGGGCCGTCAGCTGGCGGCCGTCAGCTGTGCGGCGGCTGTGCTGCCAGCGCCCGGCCCCGCGCTGCCCCTCCGCAGGGCAGGCTGTCCGGCAGGCGCCTCGGGCGCATCCCCGCTCTTCTGACTGGAAACTCGGTGTAAAACACCCAACTCCCTGCTCTGCCGCTTGTTCCGGACCGCGGGTGTGCGTGGGGATAACTGAGCCGCAAGGCGCTCGCGGTCAGCGGCGGGCGGGCGGNNNNGGCGGGCGGGCGGCCGGGGCTGTGGGACAGCAGAGCTGCTGGCCGGGCTTGGTCCGACACACGGACCGGGGAAGCCTCTGCCTTCCGCACGAGTCAGGCTTTTGTTCGGGCAATAAGCAAAACTGAAACTAACAGGTTTCTCCAGAAGAGAGTCAGCAGAGCGAGCAAACCTGCCCTCGGTGGCTGAAGGCGAGCGCTGCCTCCCAGTTCAGCTCCTGCCGTGAGGCGGGTGGCCTGTTATAAACACTTGTTGGCTCTCGTTTTCAGGATGGAAGAGGAATTGGCAGCTCCTTCCACATCCACAGACAAGACAGACAGGTGAGGTGGGGGGTTGGCTTTGGTTGCTGAAGGAGACGTGCGGGGGTCAGTAAGCGGCACAGAAAGAGGGCACCCTTCAGACAGGTGGTTAGGCCTGGAGGTGAGCGGGTGCGGATGGTGTAGGCGCTGGCAACTTGTGCTCACCAGCAACCTGAACAAATCCAGCGCAACGAAACTCGTTCAGGTACTGATACATGCACAAATACCGTCTGTTGTTTGGGAAGCTCTTAATCTGTGAGTTAGTGAGTGCAGGGGGAGCGCTGGGGAGCTACAAGTATGTGACGAGTGAGTAGCAGTACTCTGTGGGCAGCTCGCCTTGTCCAGAAGGATGGACCTTCTGGAAATGGAGCTGTGCGAGATGCACTGAGTTGAAACTGAGGCTTGCATCCATCATTCTTCTCAGAGGCCTTGTGCTGTGGCAAGTAGTAGCTCTGTAACTTAGGCTTATTGTTCCTACTGGTTTAGATATTGTCAGAGTCTGGTAAACACTGTACAGTGTTGTATTCAAGTATATTCTTTAGTTTCCATTGTCACATCAGATACATGTTCCTTGCAACAGTTGGTTGAACCTGTCTGCCTTTGGTCATTAGAACTAAGAGTTGGTCTAGATTTAAACAAATAAAACCAAACATCCCCCCCACCCTGGTAGTTTCAACCAGTGCAGTGGATGTAACTTGCTCTCTTCGAAAGCTGTCTGGGTTTTGGAAGACGAACATTAATTTTTCTGACACCAAATTTTCTGATTGCTATGGAAACTAACAATCCTGTATTTGATATTTCCTCCCCTCTCTTTCCAGTATGGACGTGGATGGAGAATCGAAGAAACTATTGGGTTTAGGGCAGAAACACTTGGTAATGGGAAATATTCCAGCTGCTGTTAATGCCTTCCAGGAAGCTGCGAGCTTACTGTGAGTAGTTAAATGCTTTGTGTATGTTGCAGCGCTTAGTTTTCAGCTTGACTATACTAATATGGTATATACAAGAAAGATTGATTTTTTTTTTGTAATATTTTTTTTTTACCTTGTACATGCTGCTGTATTTATAATACCATTAAGGACAGTGTGATCTACTTAAAATTAACTCAAGTGTTGGACAATACTATAGTTTCTTGGAACTTGCAATTATTATCACAAAAGCTGTGTAAGTGCAGTTCCCTAAGGAGGAAAAGGGATTTCATATTTCACTTTGCAGTGTATGGATCTGATGTAGTCTGTTAATTGGAAAATAATGGGATAGTGTTACTTGCTAGCAACTTTGTTGCTAGCCTTGATCAGTCTCTGAGGGTGATACTTCTTTGAGTTTTGAATTAATTTACTTTGAATGTGTACGAGAGTTCCTTACAGCAAAGTGAGAGGGGCACTCATTAGTTTGAAACAACAGGAGATGAGCTAAGAAACTGATTTTTACTGCCTGGGAATTTTTAGCTTTCAAAATCTAAAGTAGTAATTATTCGTTACTTTTGTAGGGGTAAAAAGTATGGTGAGACAGCGGATGAGTGTGCAGAAGCTTTTTTTTACTATGGAAAATCTCTCCTTGAGTTGGCAAGGTACGCTAACAGCTTCTCATTTGATGAAGAGTCTGCCTGGCATAACTGGAGTTCACCCCTGCACAGACAGGGTTACGCTAGAACTTCGTACGTGCAGGGTTGCACTGGGCGGGATGGGCCGTGGCATTGCAGCTTGTGCAGGTAAAATGCTGTTATTCCAAAAGCTAACAAACTTTTGTTCCATTTAGGATGGAAAATGGTGTGCTAGGAAATGCCTTGGAAGGGGTGCAGGTTGAAGAGGAAGGAGAAAAAGCTGAAGATGATTCTGCATTACCAACTGTTGATGGTATGTAAAGCTGTCTGTGGTGTCGTGGAGGCTCTGAGCTGTGGTTTCTTGTTGAAATGATCCAATTTCAGTCCATTGGTATCTGAGGTAGCCTGAATCATTCTATCAAAACTCTTAGCAGCCTGAAATTTTTTTTATTCTAATCTTGCTTAATTGAACGAAACTGCTAAAACTTCTGCAAGGAGCTGGTCACTGAAAGCGTGTGTAAAGGGTCGGCAGGTGTCTGTGTCCTGAAACACAGCGTTCAGACTTGCTTTCCTGAGCTTCACAGGCAATTTGAACTGCGTTGTAACCTCGTAGCAGTACAGTGTGTGGCAGGGCAGGCCAGAGTCTCTGTAAAAAGTCCAAGCGTTCTGTGACTGTTTTTATGCTACCTGCAGCTGGAGATAATACAGGAATTCCTGTCAATCCAGGCTATTAAAACACTGGCACGTCTTGCATAGCTGTGACTAAAAATGCTAGCATGCAAAACTGCACACTGCTTGAGCGGCCGCTTGCAATAATGCAGCCTGGGAAGGGGAAGGGATTTGCTTAGTTCAAGTTTCTATGTTGGTTGCGTCCTAATTCCTTGTACTTCGAAAATGGAGCTTTTAGGAATGTTGTCTAACTTGATGACAAACCAACACACTGAAGGGTCTGAGGGTGGTATTGTCAGTGCCCGTTAATGTCTTTATCACTAAACTCGAAGAAATGTTTATGCTTCCTCAATCATGTAGAAGAAGCAAGGGAGGAGTTGAGAGAACAGGTATATAACGCCATGGGGGAAAAAGAAGAGGCCAAAAAGTCTACGGAAGAGTCTCCAGTACTAACTGAGAAGGAAATCAAAGAGGAGGATGTTGAAATGGAAGAGATCACAGAAGAAAAACCAACAGAAGAAGCAGTTGCTGACAAGGAGATGGTAAAGCTTGAAGAGAAGACAGAGGCTTCTGTGGAAAAAGAAGTAACTGCAGAAGAGCAGAAGCAGCAGGTAGCTGTGGAAAAGGAGGCTGCAAAGAAGGAGGCAGCTGTGGAAGAGAAGGTGGTAGAAAAAGACCAGAAGACAGTGCCTGAAGACAAGGTAGCAGAGACAACTGCGGAGAAGGAAAGAACAACAGGAGTGTTGGACAAGGAGGTAAAGGCAGCTGTGGAAGAGGCTGAAGTTGGAGAAGCGGCTGTGGAAGAGAAAGGAGAGGTGGGAGAGCAGACAGCAGAAGTGACAGAAAAAGAGCCAGCTGTGGAGAAGGGAGAGACTGTAGAAGGGCAGGCAGAGGCAGCTGTGGAAGAGAAGGCAGTAGCACAGGAGGTGACAGCAGCAGAAGTGCAAGCAGCAGTCGCTGTGGAGCGGAAAGAAGCTGGAGAAGGGGAGACAGAGGCAGATGAACAGAAGAAGGTGGAGAAACAAGAACTGGTAGAGGAACCTGCAGAAGAGAAGCCAGGTGAATCTAAGGAGACAGAGTCCTCAAAGGAACCTGTGCCTGCAGAGGGCAAAGAGCCATCTAATGACTTGGAAGAGAAGGCTGAAGTAGCTGCTAAGGTAGAGAAAGAGGAAAAGAAAGATGACCTGATGGAAGAGGGTGAAGGTGCTAAGGTAGAAAAAGAAGAGAAAGATGACCTGATGGAAGAGGGAGAAGGTAACAGTGAGGAGAGAAGTACTTGTGGGTGGATGACTTGATGGATTTCGCTAACAATGGGTAAAAAGTGTTCCATTCAGGATTTTCTGTTTGCCTTAGAATAAGGAAAGGGCTCTTCAAGGATTTTACATCCGAGTAAAGTTTCAAGGAATAGTGAATAGTCTCAGTTTCTCTAGACTAACGCTTAACTAACTGCAAAGCAAATCTTACTTGAAAGCAAACTTACAGCCCTGTGAAAAGCGTAAGTGATGGCGAGGCTGATGGAGAATACTGAATGGATGTTCACTTGCATGCGTCTGGGTTTATTGCACTAACCTTCACATAACTTGAAGCACAAGTTGCCTCTGGTTATAACTGTATTTTAGTTTAAAACAGTGGAGCAGAAAAATAAGAACAGCTGAATACGTAACAAAGTAGTAACTTTTGATGGGGGGAAGGAATTCTTCATTTGAGTCTTTCTGGCGATAACGTCAAGTGAGAATTTGGTTGGCAAATCTAAACTTAACTTGCCCTGGAACCTGAAAGCTTGTTGCTGCTCTCTAGTACAGTCTTCCAGCTATCCAGCTTTTTCTGCTGTTCTGCTTCCCTGCTTCGTTACTGATGTTTTCACGATTATGCTAAAGTACCCTGGTAAAATTTGTACACTTTGAAGTAGTACTTGCATGGTCTTAGCAGGCCAATGCTTTCTTAATTGATGAGGTGATAATTAAACTTTGCTTGTCGGTAGCTCAGCTGCACAAGAAGAGCTTTATTTTAGGAGGGGCAAATGGTCAGGCTAAACAATTCTGGACACTGAAAGGATTTGTAGCGCTGAGCGCAGTGAATGCTCAGAGCAGTGAAGCAGCTGCCGAAGGAGGTGTCTGGACAGAGCATGACTGAACATAAACTAGAGGAGTAATCGACTCTTCATCCTGTGAAAGGCTGCTTATGTACCAGCCTGCTTTTGTTCCAGATCTGTCGGTGTGAGGACATGCTCAAGCATCCTGGCCTGGTGCCTGGTCATCCCAAATTCCTCACACCATTTAAAATGGACTTCAGCCCCCTAACATCTCTTCTGTTTTACCTTTGATCAAGCTGTCCTCATACTTACAGGTTTGGCCCTCTCAGTGGTAGGCGTGCACTTTTTGGGAGTTAGTCTAATGAGTTCACAGGCTCTCTAGTCTCCACACCATCAAGCTCCTGTTATTCTGGAATTGGTGGTCATGACATAAAAGAACTAAGTATCTGACTTTAGCAAGCAAGTCAAGCAATGCTCTAAAGCTGCTAGCCCTACTCCTTCACTGCACGTTTTCCCAAATTGGTTTCTACTGGTAGAATAAATCATGCAATGCTCCTACACAGTATTAGAAGTCAAATCAGTGCTACACAATAGCAGGTTCATTAATGACATTGCCACTTAGGTGCCTGACATGAGGAACACTAATTCAGAAGGAGTCTTATTTGTACACAGCTTGGCAGCTATCTTGCTGAAAACGCTTGTTATCTGTAGCATGAAGTCCAGCAGCTGACCAGTACCTCCAGGGCTGATCAGGATCCCATGGCTTCAGTAGGAGTTCACAATGCCTTTGTGAGAACTAAATTCTAGGTAAGTTTCTGCTCTAGATAGTACAAAATTAAGCTTAAAATAAGGACTAAGGTAGTTCCAGGCTACCTTAGTCTGCAGTGCCTAACGCTTTCAGCAAGATGGCTGCTGCTGCTGAGAATTTAATGTGTCTGTTCTTGCATCATGTCTAACCTGTCACTGGAAGGATAAGGGCTGAATATAATAGATTCTGCCTGACTCCACATGAAGCAAACGTGCTGACAAGTGATCTCATTCATCTGCTTTCCTTGTAGAGACAGAAGAATCGGAAGAGGAAGACAAAGAAAATGATAAAGCTGAGGACGATAAGGAGAATGAATTGACAGTGGAAGAGAAGGTGAGATTGCTGCACTCTGATATCAGTGCTCATGGAAGGGTGTAGTATTTGTCTATATCTCATGTTAATGTCTTTAAGTTTATAAAAACTGACTTGTGTTTTTAGTCCTGTGTGGGGAAACATTTTTCTTTGGAAACTCGTATTGCCTAAGGAAGGGATAGCATTATGTTGTAGGATATTGCTTAGCTTGATACGTGAACTCGGGCTTGCTTAGCTATGCTGAAACAAATGCTTGCAGTCTGTCAGTGAGTGGTGTGGCCTGGTGAGCGTAGGGATGGGTGGGCTTCAGCAGGAGGGCGGTGTAGCTTGTCATGGAAGTTACTTGTGACAGTTTCCTCTCTGCTTGTCTTGTTGTTGTGTCTCTAAGTTATTTGAATGTGCCTGGTCCAATAAGCCACAATTAGGGTGGAAGGTGTAGTGCTGCTTAAATCTGAGGTGTTACCTGGTGTGGCTGTCCCTACACCTGGGAAAATCTGAAGCCTACTAGTGCGGTGCTAAGGGTGCTCTTGGCTTGAGTAGAGTATCTCTGTTTCCGACTATTCTAATGGAGTTCAAAAGCTCACTTAAAAGAAGGGAATATAAACACTCTGTTCTGTTCATAAGCACCTTAAACAAATTCTTAAGATAATATTGTCCTTGGTGTGCCCTCTTCTGGAGAAAAACAGCAGCCATATCAACTACTGATGTAAGCTCATGTTTCACTTAAACACCTTCACTGCAGCAAAGTCTCAGTTGATGCAATAACCTCTTCTGCGTGGTTTTTTTCCCCCTTCTAGTGGTAAACTGTTTTACATCTTGAAATCTATTCTTTGAAAACACTGCTTAGAAACCTAGTGGTCTTGAAGTGACTTGATCACGTATCACATATATCACATCCAGTTTTAATGCATTTCCAGTCTTTACAGGAAAGTGAGGAGGATGAAATTGGAAATCTTGAGCTAGCCTGGGACATGCTGGAGTTGGCAAAAGTCATCTACAAGAGGTAAAGGCTTCAGTCCTTTAACGTGGATATATGCTAGAGGAACTCGCTGGAAATTGGGTGGTGCCATAAGCAGTTGGTGAATGTGGAGTGTTCTCATCAGGATTTGAAAACTACTTTTTTCTTGATTTTAGGCAAGAAACAAAAGAAGCGCAGCTCCATGCGGCTCAAGCTCATCTAAAGTTAGGAGAAGTTAGCATTGAATCTGGTAAGTAATATTAATTCCCGTGTACAAAGTGTTCAGGTCTGCTTTCTGTCACTTGATTTTGTACTTAAGTGTGCGGGGATGAGTTAAGGCTGTTAAGATAGACTTTGTCTAATTATGGTAGTGCAGCTGTGTGAGAAGCTTTGGAATCAATGAATTAACGTGCCCTAAGCAGGATAGTCTGTGCTCTTCCAAAACAGTGAAAGAAAGCTTTGAGTAAGCAGCAGTGTGTTACCAGATCAAACCCAGCTTTGTGTTCTGCTTTATGGACAAGGTTTGGTTAGCTTCAGAAGCCTGGAGAGGCTTTCCTTACTGAATTCTTACATGTCTTGTCCACTTTTCATGTAAAAATGCATTTTAATTTTAAGTCCAAGTAGAGTGTAACCTTTCCCTGCAGCAAGTGCTGGAAACAGTCTGACAGGTTCTGTGCGAGGGGTACAAAGTGAGGGCTGTGCTTCATGTCACTGGAACACTTTCAGTGGAGAGCTTGCCTAGATTCAAGTTGCACTCAATTCCTGGTAGTAGGTAAAAAAGCAGGACTGTAACTGAATGAAGGGTTTAGATCTTGCTTATTTGGATAGCGTGGTTTATAAAGACCTTCCATCTTATTTTTCTCCTCTAGAAAACTACACGCAGGCTATAGAAGAGTTCCAGGCCTGCCTGGCCCTGCAGCAGAAGTACCTGGAGGCTCACGACCGGCTGCTAGCTGAGAGCCACTACCAGCTGGCACTGGCGTACCACTACAACAGCCAGTTCGATGAGGCGGTGTTGCAGTTTGGTAAATCCGTAGAAGTCATTGACAAGAGGATGGGTAAGTGGACTTCTAAAACTGCCTGGTGACTGTGAGGGCTTCCACAAGTCAAAGCAGACTCTGTTTAACTGCCCTAAAAGTAGTTACATGTGCTTATTACCTTGCTGTGCAAGTGTTTGCCAGTCTGAAACTGGTAACGGGCTCCACTGATAACCAGACCTGTTGAAGCAGTGTGTCAGCAGGCGGTTGTCTCTGTGGATATTGATAACTGGGCAGCTGCTCTGTCTTGAGGTTTTTGCCATGATAACTGTTTCATCCTAGCAATGCTTACTGAGCGAATAAAGAGGGCAGAAAGTGGCTCCCCTGAAGATGAGAAGGAGATTGAAGAGCTGAAGGGACTGCTTCCTGAAATTAAAGAAAAGATAGAAGACTCAAAGGAGTCTCAGAAGAGTGCAAGAGTAGCTGAGCTGGCACTGAAAGCAACTCTGGTTAGTGTGTCCTGCTGTTCCTCTTAACCAAACATCCTTCCAGTGAGACTTGAAGTAAACAAGTAGTGGGATGAGCTCAGACCAGATCGTACAGACTTGGGGGCTCGTGGTTGCTCACAAATGCTAGAGGCTGTGACTGAGAAGGAGGCTGAGGCAGCTGATGGCTAAAGAGAGGGTATTAGTAAATACACTGGCATTAATTGTTTCTGGTGGAACTGGGGCTTGATAGGCTTCTGTAGCAATTCTTAGGTGTCAGGGTTGGGAGTTATCAGTCACCCAAATGTGAGAATGGCCGGAGCGTTGCATCGCTCTGAGCTTTTCATCTCTCCTGTGCGTAAGTGTAGGAGCAGGGCCTGGTGTTGAGACACAGAGTTGGGGTTTCTGTCCCTTTCTGAACAAGCACCTATGTGTGATAGATTCCCAGAATTTGTCCCACCTCTTTTCTTCTGCTTTTTTCTTAAGGTTGGAACTACCTCTGGCTTTGCCCAAAGTGAAGACAGCGGTTCTGTTTCCACAGTAAGTTTAAGATGGATGTTTATAATTCCTGTCCTCTCTGAGGATTGCTGTTTGCTGTCACTCATGTGTCAATGTCTGTCTCAATAGATTCCAGTAAGAAAAGCAGCTGATGGTGCATCTCAGTGTGTTACAGACATTTCCCACCTAGTGCGGAAAAAGGTGAGTCCAGAAATGACTCGTTGAACAAAGAGCTTGTTAAGAGTACTGCTGGCTTGCTCTGTGTAATGGGATTTCTTGGCTTAAAGCTTTTTTCTTAACTTAGTTCTATAATGGAAAAAAGCTCTAAAAGTGAAATGGGAAATAGCGTGTGAAACCCCTTTCCACTGGGAGCCAGTCAGTCTGGGAACCATCTCACCTCCAGGAGAGACCAGTCCGTGATGGTTCCGCACCCCGCCTGCCCCGCACAGGTTTCACTTCCAGCTGCCTTGTGCAGCTTCTGTGGGCGTTCTCTGGACAAGTGCCCTCCTCCGCTGAGGACCTGCACGAAGAGCAGGGTGATGTACAGGCCTTAAGGAAGGGGCCAGCAGCCAGGCTGAGTTGGGCTCCCCTCTCCCCAAGCGGAAGTGGAGAATGGGACTTAAGGAACAGCGAAGCCGGTCTAATGGTAGAAACCACAAACTTCTTTGAGATGGTGCATTGAGCGCTCGGTGCCTTAAAGGTGTACGTTTCCTCTGGAGTTGTTTGCAAATATAACTAAGTACTCCATAGTGGAATCTTTTCTTTTGTGTTCTGTGTGCTGCTGTGGCACAGCCCGGCCTGTGTTCTCCCAGCCTCTTGGTTCGGGCTTGCCTGGAGCCACTCTGACCTGCCTCACACAGCTGACTAAATGTTACAGATGCCTTAAATCTACCCCCAACTGTTACCTGGCTCAGCAGTCACGTTTCCTTGCTGGATTATAAGGATAATCCAGGGCTATGGGTACTAGCACCTAAATAATGTCTTACTGGAAACCCTTTGTGGTGGTAAAGCTTCAGAGCTTTGGTTAAGTCCCAGCACTTTGGTATCTGGCAGGCAGAGGTTGAATAGTAATGTGTGATGACATCTAGATGCTAATTTTCTTTTTTAAAAAAAAAAAAGCTTTAATTTTAACATAGTGAAGACTAAACAATTTTGTCCTCAGAGGAAACCAGAGGAGGAGACTCAACCAGGAGACAATGAAGCTAAGAAATCTAAACCAGAGCCGGCTGTCAATGGCAGCGGTGGTGACGCTGCCCCCAGTGGAAATGAGGTTGCAGAGAAAATGGAAGAGGAGGTGGGCAGCTGAGGCAGGGGTCTGTGCCGTGCTTGTTTTATTCTCCCCTCTGTTCAGGCATGGGTTTGTGCCTGGTAGGTGTATTTATTGTCTGCTGGTCTTCACAAAGCGTCCCAGGTGAGCTGGGGAATACTCCTCCCCGCTGGCACGATGGCTGCTGTCAGAGGGTGCTGGTGTGGGGGCTTGGAACCTGTGGGGTGGGATGCAAACGTGGGGCTGGAGTTGGGCTGGGCTGCAGCGTGGGGCCCTTCCCACCTTCAGTGCTCCTGGGTCACCCAGCCGTCACCCAGGCTGTGGTTAAGGGTGGTGTTTTAGGGTAACGTTGGGCTCTGAAGACCAGCAGAGCACAAGTGGTCAGGGAGGTCTTTGAGCTACAGAAACCTGAACTGCTGTGGGAGTTGGTGCTGTGAGGCAGTGCCTCGTCTTCAAGGAAAAAAAACAACCTTTTTCATTTTCTTTTAGACAGAGAAAAGGCCACAAGCAGAATCGGGGGCTGCGGTTGAAAGCACAGTATGATAATTCCCAAACCTTGGACACTCCTCTCCTTACAAGGAAAATGGTTTTGTATATAGTGTATTTTTTCACTTTTTGGCAACTTTTGTATGACTTCAATAAAGATTGTAAGCAAATGTTCCTTGTCTTTATCCTCCTCTAACATGCTCTACCTCCCTTCTCCTGGGGTGTGGGTACCAGTCCTGGCCCCCCTCAGCTGTGAGGGAGGAAGGTGGGTGCTGAGGGGAGGAAGGGATGGATGGTGTTCACTGTGGTCTTGTTGGGAGAAGTCTAGCTCAGGTCTCTGCCTGTTCCCGGGGTGTCAGGCCTTTTACCTCAGGCCGTTTGCATCTTTCTAGGGGGAGCTGATGGCTCCTTACCGTGACACCCCTGAGCCAGCCAGCATCCCTGTGTGCCTGGGACAGGGGAGAGGCTGTGCAGGAGCAAGTGTGTGTGTATAAATGTATAAGAAGGAAGGTCACAAAGCAGAGTGACAGGCTGAAGCCATTTATTAAAGACCAGGGGAGGACATCTTGCCATGGGTTGTGCTTGTCCCTGGGGCTGAGTCAATGTCTCTTGCGAGGCTTCCCCTGCAAAGGGCATGGGGGACGGAAAGAAGATGCTGGTGCTCCTCTGCTGGTCCCTAACCCCTCCCCATGAACGGGATGAGATGACAGGTCCCTGTTGTGGGGTGAGGAGCAGCCTCGGGGGGGGAGCCCTGGGGCTGGGTGGCTGCTGGCTTTGGATGCTTCCTGTTTGCTGCTGAAATGCCCAGAGCCTCCCTGGTGCCAGGAGGGACCCCATGGGCTGAACCCCAGCACTGTGGGGCTGCAGTGATATGTGTACAGCTGGTCCCAAGGCCCCACATGTGCAGCTGGAACACATGAGTTTTGCCCTCCCTCCATCGCAGGTATGGTTAATAAAGCCCAGATTTCCTGCTCCAGCCTGGCGAGGGGGCCCTGGGGTGGTCACGGCCCATTCCCAGCTCACCTTCGGGGAGGTTGATGCTGTGCTGGGGAGTCCTGAGTGGGAGGAGGGTCCTCCAGGGCCACAAAGGGGGCAAGGGGGAGGCTGGAAGGGACATGGAGGTGGCCGGGGGCTGTGGGGCTGCCTGTGCCCAGCGCTGGCCTGGGGGGCTCCTGGGAAAGGAGAAAAGTGGT
>VWZZ01000396.1:55190-87328 GCA_013399095.1 Psophia crepitans
CCAGGATTTCACACTCGACGTGCAATTCCATCCAACCCACTTGCAAACAGTGCACAACCACATGGATCCGTTCCGATCCAGAACATTTGTGTACGAGCTGAACTTACACCAGACACTGAAATAGCTTAGGCCACAACCGAGTTGTTTGTAAAATCCTTTTTAATCTAATAGAAATGTTTTCATGAATTTTTAAAAAAGATTTCAATGAAAACAGCTTTGGATTCAGACATTCCCTTGCCACGTTGTGAACATAAACAGCAGCATTGCACTAGGAACAAGTGACACCGACCAGTCGAGCTTCACGACTTTGTATGAAGCGGAGAAAAAAGAAAAAAAAACCAACAAAAAAAAAAGCAAACTGCTTTAGTGGAAGATAATTTGAATTATTTTCTTTAAAAAAACCCCAACAAACATAGGCTATCATCTCACCATTGTTCTCCCTCTCCCTTCTTAAAGGAAGAGTTTCTCTCCTGCAGGCTGAGCGCTGCAGCGATGTTTGCCAAGTGGAAAAAATACAGCGGGAGAAGAAACTATTTATCCCCAGTGCTATTAAACCCCCAAAGTTGCAGGTCCCTTTAGAGGAAAGCTTTTCTTACATAAGAAAGACAATTAGAATTGGCAAACTGATGCAAAATATTTATTCCAAGTTAGTTATTTTTGATGCAGTAGTTTTTCCCCCTCATACAGACTCAATGTGATAGTCACTTTTTTAAATCTGTAAATAATGTTATCAAAATAATCTTAATCTTTGAAATCTCACAAAAAATTTATATTTTACAATCCACCCTGAATATCAAGGCTGCAAGAAGAAGAACACAAACAATTCCTATATCCAAATATTTTACAGCTGTACCCAAAAAAAGAAAACCACAAACGCCTGGTTAAGTGATGAAGCTCCCCGAGCCGCCAAAAAAACCATAAAATAAAATAAAAAAATTCATGTTATTAGCATTAATTTAACATAATTAGAACTTCAATAGCCATTTTGTCATTGACAATGATTGTTTTAGCACACGGTTACCGCACGACATTACGTAATGCGGGCGGCACTGTTAGAAGCTTGTTGTTGCAAAGATCAGTCAGCCACTTGTGTCCTGCTTACAAGACTGAACTTGTGCACTGCCCCACAAGGGATTTTTGTCAAAATTTGCTAGCTGCACAAACTTCTATTAAGCATTAGGGCAAAACCAAAAGAAAAAGCTAAAGAAGCCAATTTCTCTCTTCTTTGGGATACAATTATTTCCCTTGTGCATGAAGTATCAACAACAAAAGAAAAAACTGAACAGACTGGAGACAGAATAAACTCTGTTTAGTTTATACAACCCCAAACACATGTTGAACTATGAACTGAGTTTATTGGGTTGGTTTTATTTATTTTAATTTTCTTGTGCCCGCTTTCAGGCATCGTCATCTGACGTTTCGCTGCTACTAGTTTCTGTGTCTGAGTCCTCAATCTTTGTCTTAAAAGTGCTTCTCCAGTGGAACAACAGGCTGGAGCCGCGGCCCTGAAGGAATCCGTTTTTCCCAAATCCGTTTCTTCTTCGCTGTAGGAATGAAAGCAAGTTTTAAACCAAGCAAAAGTGCAGAGAGTAACTGTCACTAACCCTCTGTGGACACCAATTATGTATTTAAGTGTTTATGTGCTCTGCACAGATAATGCAGAGTCAGCAATTGCACTACAATCTCACTTCATTGTCTTCTCAAACATCCTTAAGAATTAATTACGCCACAGCAGACCTGTGCGTGAGAAGGGAGAGGGAGAAGAGCAGTCACAAGCAGCAAGAGCTGTAAACATACCTGCTCTGATTTAATTTGGAACTCTTTGAGCTCATCCTCCGTGAGGGGAAGGTAGTTCTCATCATTTTCAGGATATTCCTGCCATCCCATTTCTTTCAATAACCTGATTTGTGAAGAAAATAAAACAGGCGTGGGAATTAAAGCAAAGGAACAGTGCCAAAGGAGAGAACATTTTCTCCATGAGGAAACGAGGTTTTGTATTAATTCACTCCAAGTTCAGCAGGGAATCTTCTGTATCTGAGACCACTTCAACAATGCTCCATGTTTACCCAGCCTTTCCCAGTGTCTTTTACAAGTACGTAATCACCAGCAGTCCTGTGCAGCAGGTAAATAACTAGTCTGGCAGAAGGAAAGCAAGGCAGGGACTTGAAATTCTGCCCAAGGGCACCGAAGGAGGAGGTGAGGCAATCAAACCAGTATCGCAGCTCAGAATCTCTTAAAACTTACTATCCCCTTACACCAGATGCTCACACACTGCTTACTCACTGAAGCCAAATACAAGCTGAGATGCTGGGTAAATATTTTCTTAAACTCTCCTCCACTTTTACAGCTTTTAAAGCAGTACAGGAGTATTTGTAGTACAAAGTGGTCTGTGCCTGTGAGGGCGTACCTTCAGCTGTCAGACCATTCCCTTTAGGACACCTGCTTGTACGTTAACCAGAACCACACTACGTTCACGCCCACTCCTCATGCGGGCAGGTAAATATCTAGGCAGTGTGAACGCAGAGGGATGTGGCACTAGAGGAGCACTGGAATTTAATTACAGAGCTTGGCAAAGTCTTGGCTCACCTGCCATCAGTGTCTTGTTTCACTTTCAATCAGACTCCACTCAGCCCAGCGCTGGTGGTGACGCCCACACCCCTCCAGCTCAGTATACACAAAGCTACCGCTGCCTGCACAGAACTGTTTTGGAAATAGTTTCCTTTTCCTCACACAGCCCAAGGACTCGCCCTGCTTTACTCCAGACACTTTATTTTGCCATTTACTCACCTGTGTTCTGCTTCCAGCGAATGAGAGAGGTTTTCCCCCTCCTCCGGCAAAGGGAGAGAAAGGCCATTCTGATGGCAGTTCTCTTCCCAGTTTTCCTTTGGTTCTGGTGTGCTGTTGCTCTCCATCTGCAGGGAAATAAAAGCATCAAAGTGTGCTCGCACAGACCCTGCCAATAGCACAGTTCCAAGTCCAAGCTTCTGCTTCTGGAAGTAAAGCCTTTTTACAGGGTCTGGACTGACAGTGCTTGAAAACAACTTCTCCTTGGCTCAGAAGGCAACACAACGCGAACGACATTTGGTGGACAGCACTGTGGTGTCAAGGGAGTAAGCCCTGGCATTAGAGTGCCAGCACCAGTGGCTTCAGAGTGAGAGCAAGAAAACTAGGAGAATGAAATGCTCCTACGGCTGCCCTTTACACACATGTTAAGCCACAGATTTACGCACTGAGGGGCCTGGCCCAAGCCTCCGAGGCTTGAGCCACTGCCCTGCACCTTTCACAAGCACCAAATTCTACTTTCCTGTGGACGTAGTTTGACAGCAAATTAAGATGTTAAACTATGGTATTGTTCCACTCCTTAGAGAATCCTTGCAAAAATCTAATTACCTTCAGGCTGTGACCTTCCCCTCCATCTCATTTATTACTTAGCTGTTTGCTTTCGTCATGTTACAGACCTCCCTTCATCACAGTGCTGCGTACTACTTCTGCTGGCACGTGTGCCAGACGGATGCAAGCCATTCCCCCCTCCAGAGCCTGAATTACACATGCTGCTGTTTTTTTCAGCACCCAACTCCTTAAATACACAAGGATCATATACACAGTAAAGACAGCGATCTTACATCATCCAGCTTGTCACATTCTCTGTTCTCTGTTATCTCGCCATTCCTATCATCTTTCAGTGCCTTCAGGAATTCGCTCTTTTTATCAGTGGTACGGCGCATCAGCTTCGTCAAGCGTGAAGAGCAGATCTCGATGGGAGGGGTGGTGCTGGAAGGACTCTAGACAAGGGAAGGAGAATACACAGACTTTCAAACTGTATTGCTGGGAAGATGGGGCCCTCTTCAGTGTCCGTGCTTACACCTTTCAAACACCCATCAGCCCTTTAGCTGGCTATTAACTCCTCAAAAAAACCCCTAATGTCAAGTTCCCATCAAAATACAGACTGGTGTTGCACATGCACTTCTTCCCTTACCAGCACATTGTTCTCCCACCTACCATTATTGATTCTCAAGTTTTTCTCCCCCTGGGAGCCAATACATACGGCCATGAATATGTTTATTTTGTTCCTTGGCAATATAACTCTCTAAAGCGATGCTGAGCCTACAACAGAACACTAAGGCAGACAACTTTGTGCAGGACTCTTACCCTACAATAACTAAGAAATTAAGGAGCTGAGGCTTCGTTCAAATTTGTGTCTTAAGCCATCCTGACAGACTTCACCGTGAAATTAAGCTATGGGGTGGCAATCTCTTTTCAGGGAGTGGTCACATCCTGAACTAACCACAACTGGATGTGAAATAGGCAGCCACAGCCTCCACAGCCCAGACAGGTCAGCATGTAGCCAGACACAAGACAACTCTGGACCCTGTGGAAAATTTGCTCAGCTCAATTCCTGAACTCAAGGCAACCTCCTGTGCTCTTCCACAGTGTTTAAGCTTTCTTAATTACCTGTGAACCAGGCAGAAGGCACGACAGTTTGCACGTTAGCACTACCCCAGCCATGACACTGCAGTAAAACCATTGCTAACCAAGAAGAGCTTTCAATATAGTCTGGTCCAGCATTTTGACTAGACATGCAAAAGAAATTCAAAAACATGTTATGTGCAAGTTCCCGATAACTTAACCTTCTGCTCATACATGGAGTTCATGACTGGGTACTCTAAGACAATGAGGAGTTTAGTCGTAAATACGGATACCTGGCAGTAGCATCTTGCATGCAAAACTGTTCTTTTTCCTTCGCTTACTTGCTTTGACTTTTCCCCCCCCCCTTAATATTGAAACAAAGTAAAATTTTCTAAAGCCTACAGTGTTTTTCTCCACCCCCCTCTTTTTTTTTTTTTTTAACTAGGGTGGGAAAGTTGCAAATTCAGGCTCTTCAAAATGAATCTCCTTTGCAAAGTACTTTTATCGTACTTACAGTGTTCTGAGCGAAGATCAAGGGAACTAAAATATTTAGCAAAGCAAAACCAAGACAGCAACTGCTGCTTGTATTTCTAATGCCAGTTGCACATGAAACACCGGTGTGCAATAACACCTTCAGGGAAGCGCATGCTGAAAGTAACGTCTTACGGCAAACATTTCTCAGGTGGCCTTTTCACATTTTGCCTAATTCAACACAGTAAGGAACAACACAGCAATTGGAACAGACCTAACCAGCGACTGTGAATATTAGGATAAAAAGCAAGCACAGGACTGAAATTAAATCTCTCAACATGGTTATTAGTTTGACTGCAGTGACAGAAGGTAATAATCAACAAAGGAGACAATAAATCAGATGTCTTCTGGTGATTTGGAATACTCTGCTAAAGCACTCGAGCGCTGTGCTAGAAGTAGCCAGTTTAATGGCACTATCTAGAACTGCTGAGGTACTAAAACTTGATTTCTACACAAGAGGTGAAGGCAGTTAGAGCTAAGCTTTAGGAACAACAGAGTCCTGAAGGGGAATGAAATTTTACCTCAATTCTGATTTTGTTCATAATTTTCCGTAGAAGGCCTTGTAACACTAAAAGAGAATGTTACGTGAAGGGGTACCGGTAGTCATTTTCTGACATCTTTTCTAAAGGTAGGTTTAGCCCTTTGAAACATCAAGGTACCTCTCAGATTTTATTTTTTTGTTGTTGTTTTCTAAACGAAAGCACTATGCATAATCTCAGATTTGTTCAGGGCTCAGTCTGTTCAGTGGGGTGGCTGCTCTAACAGAAAAGTCATCCTGTATCATTTTAAGAATTCAGACTGTATCTTGATTTGGTTATCTCTGACTGGCCTGTGGGGACACGGTGCCAGTGCTCGCTGCCACCCTTTTAGCTGTCAGCACACTGTGGTCTCTTACGAATAAAGGTGCTATTTCCATCACTTCTGCAGGAGGGGCATCATCCCCATTCCAGAAATAAAAAGGCAGAGGTTGCAGTAGGCCTGCGGAGCAAGGATTACAGTAGTATTTGCAGGCTATGGTTCTGTGTTTTCACACTGCATGTCTCCAACAGATCCAAAGAAAAACGTATTACAAGTGTTCAATTTTAGTTGGGAGGAATTTTTAAGTCCTTTTTGTTTAGTTGATTGATGCTGGTAATACAAGAAGCATTAAAGGAGGTACTGCTTGTTCTGGGGAAAACCCAGCTGCCTGCTCCTGCTGTCAAATTACTATCTGACATCTTCACTGACTAAAGTTTCATTCAAGACCTTCTCAGGGAGGGGGAATAAAATAACAGAGACTACTTGTGCTACTACTGTATGATATAAAGTGAATGCCCTTCTCTGAATCTACCTTGAGGTGAAAAAGCCTACTTAAGTTTACGTGTTTACGCTGGAATGGTGTCTGTACTGCGCGTTAGACAAGAAGGAAGACTGTCAGTAGCACGAAGGACTTGGTCTGAGGACAGACACAAGCAAGGCAAGGGAAAGGGATACAGCGTAAGATCCATTTGTCAGAGTGGCAGACGCATGCTTGTTAACAATTGCTTTTAACGACTGCTTTTGCACTCAGCAGTGGCTAAAGCACAAAAATACAGGCTACTGCAAAGTAAAGCCTGCAAAGCAGAGAATCATAAAGATGACAAAGTCTTATTTTAGAAGTAAGATCCATAAAGGAAAAAAGACAAATGCACAACTAGAAAAACCCCACTGTTACGCCTGAAACGCAAACACACTAATTTCAAATTATGTCACTTAGAGTCTGGCTTATTTTTATTCTTTTTACATATGATCACAAACTTGTTGAATTTTGATTTCCAGGAGGAGAGGAAAAAGGTTATTCAGTGTCACTTTTCTATTAAGCTTTGTGGAATTTCAAGCGCCAAACCAGCATTTTGTATATAAGCTATGAAGCGATGCATAAAAATATCGGCCAAAATGTGTTTTGTCAGTTACTGCTGAAATGTTAATAGATTTATATGCAAGGTTCCCTCTGTACTTGAGGCCAAAAGCAGAGGTAAGTCAGTGTCCACCTTGCTTCTTTCCAACACCAAAATTAAACACAGACACTGCAGTTGAAGACACGTATGCATGTTAAACCCTCTCAATCCTCTCAGAGCTCACTGCTTGTGCTGTTGCTCTCCCAGAGAAAGGGAATGAGGCAGATCACCCACCTCGCCCTTCTTTCCCCATATTAAAGAACAGTATGGGAATCAGTTTACCTACCTGTTCACATCAGTTCTCGGTATCTGCGCTCTGGTAATACCAAGTCTACGCACGCCTAGTTACGCAAAGCAATAGTACTTTTTTTTTAATATATATTGGAGGGAAATTCTAATGCATTCAGACAAACCCCAATGGCTTTACATCCAGATAAACCACATTTCTATTTCTTTTAGTGTATCAGAGATGTAGCAGAACATACCAAGAATGTACGAGTGAGTCATTCTTCAAGGGTGCAAAGGTAGGTATGTACAGAGAGGACCTTATGTTTAAGCTGCAGTAGGTGATAGCGATAAAAGTTCCCACCCAATCCCCAAATCCAACCCCTTACCTCTTTGGGAGAGGTGAGGACTGAGCCACTCGCCAGTACTGCTGGTTTGGTTACAGACACTGGACTGGTAAAGGCAGAGTCACGGCTGGAGGAAAGCGAGCCTGGTTTATGTTCACTTCTGTTGGCTTTCCACGGACTTGGCTGTATTGAAGAGAACAAAAAATACTGGACAGTAAGTGGTAAGGCACAAGGGGTTGGTTGCAAGTAGTAAACAGATAAACAAACAACATCTTGGCTATTGTATAGATTTTTTTTCCTCCCTCTCCAAGAACAGTCTCAAGAAGTTTACCTTGACACCCATTAGTTTTCCCTACCTTCTGTTTTCCCCAAATCACACATGATCCTGCTTCATGGGCACCATCCTCCAGTAAAACACCATTAGAGCTCAAAGAGAAACTCCAACATCATTCTTTGTTAATTGGAATCACCACTGAGTAACGCAATGCATCTTAGAGCTACCCACAGATGGGAAGTAAAAAAATCCCAATTAAATTCACATTTCATATGGGAACACTGTATGCCACAAAGAAAGGGTGCGCATCACTTGACAGAAAATTCCCCTATGCAAGGAAGAAGCACATCAAGGAATATTTCTGTCCAGGCTGAGAACGCAAATTATTTACTTTCTATGGTTCTGGAAATGTCCATCATTGCACTGATTTAGCAACAAACAAAAAGAAAAAGAAAAAAGAAGAAACAGCAGCCAGTTCATTGAAGTGCACGAGCACTTGCTGTTTTCCTCTGGCTACTCTCTGCAGTATCCCTTCAAATACACTGGCAATTTGGCTGACAAGCAAGACTTCAAGATAAGTTTTTATTACTCTGAATGTTATTCTTGACCCTCTCTTATCAACCAAGGACAAACACTGTGAAGTGACGATCTTTACAAAAAGGATCCTAACAGGAAGCTTGTATCAAGTAGCATGAGAAATCCACCTGTCAGAGCATTAAAACATACTGGTTCCTTTCACCCATCAGACTTCTGAAGCCAACTTCAATTCAGTAGCAAAATAACTCATGCACAAGTGGGAATCAGTTAAATCTGAGATGCAACAGGCATTGAGTTCTGCAACCAATGACAGCAGAAGCCATTATTTCAGTATGTTCTCACTCTCCATTGGGTTATTTTATTCATTTTTAAATAAATAAATCAGTAGGGGAGGCCATCAGCATTACTCTTCCACTCCAACCTAAAAACAAGAGCAGTCCATATTATTGAACGGATTATTGGGCATTGACAGCACACATCCCAAACATTCCCTTCAAACCCAGAAAATATCCCAATCTGCACAATATTGCCTGGTGCTAAAATTAGGGTGTAGAATTACTGTGACAGAAAGTTTCTCTCTGCAGATCCAATGGTTTACAGTTTAGACACCCAGCTCTTGGCTGCTGGTTGTTGTTCTCTCAGCTTCCACCAAGGGGCAGCTTAGACAAGTTCAAAGATAAACCCCTACTGCTTTCATAGGGAGACCACTAGATCCAAGCACAAAAACGAGCCATGAGTATCAAAACGAATCGTTTGCAGATTATGACCTTCACGGACTGCTTGACTACGAACAATTAGCCATCTTAATTAGCGAAGAAAGAACATCCTTGTCTCACTGCCACCACTTCTCTTCCTTTCAGTACTACTTGGTACAACTTAACAAAAACATTTCTCATTCAGTTTGCCTGTGACAGTTTCGCAATACTGCTGACTTTGACAAAAAGAATGTTTTGACCCTGCTACTACTTTACACACTGCAATTTCTGTACTACTTTCTAGAGTCTTCACAACAACACATCCTACCACAGCTGCTTTATGTCTGTGCCTTTAAAAGAGCCATCAAGCACACAGATTTTCTGCCTAAGGATATGCTGATCTCCCCACCTTTTAGATTTGCTAATGGTCACCATTCATTAAAAAAAGCGCTGTTGATGACACTAGCAGACAATCTGATAATCATTTTAACCATTAGCTTTTTGCATGTAGTTGGCAGAATTTGGTCTGAATTACGAGAAATTTACTTAAGAGAAAGAAGCTCTAAACTTGCTTTCTTACTAAAAGAAGTTGTTAACCTTTCCTATTTTCCTTTTATCTTTGAATTGCATAAAACTCGTCTCTCTAATCATAGGGAAGATTTTGTTGAAATGTTACAGCCAGCATTATTAATGCATTTTAGAACTCAAACGTGGACACCCCTAACTAATAATTCTGCTAAACTTCTTAAATATTTTCACTATCAATCCTAAAAAGTTTCCAGGGCATCTTCACATGTAGATTCTCTGGAAAAATGGGGAAGACAAAGCCTAGAACTAACGAACAAAAAAACTACTTGATTTTTCAATAATCCTGTATTTCATTCAGTAAAAGAATTATAGCACAAACCCCATTACTTTTCCAGGTTGTCTTTAAGGCTTAACTAAATTAGAGCTAAATTGCAGGATGTTACAATCTAATCTGATCTTGGCTTCAATTGTGTTTTAAACACATCAAAGTACTGTAACCCAATAAAGATTTTTCAAGGTAGTCATGTGAACAATTTGAGCACATCGTGAACAATTGGTAGCACACATTCCACTTCTCTAGCATTGCCTGTTTTGTCTAACTGAGATAAGGATTTGTCTAATGCATGAGAACACACTCATTCAGACAGACAGTATAGTCAGAAGAGGGGTTAGCTCTCTGGAGGGACAAGACCAAATGATCTTTTAACAGAGAACAACAATTTTAGCAGTAAACAGACCTCTACTGTGAATGCCACCACCCCAGAAATCACTGGATTCCAACTCCTGCTCTTTCTTAGGGAGTTGATTCCCTTGACAAAGGAGAGTTTTCCCCTCGATCTGCCCTTCACTAACTTGGTTGGAAAGCCCTGTACCTTGGAAGGAGGAGCTGCAGGTTTAGGAACCAGATTTTTGTAGACACTTGGGACAATGGTGGTGGCTTTGTTGCCATTTGCCAGGTGAGAAACAGGTGATGTAAATGCAGCTGAGAAGGCGGCGGCAGGATCCTCTTTTGAAACCTTTTTGATGACCAGCATCTTGGTAGGTTGCTTGGCACTAGGGGGGTTTTCTGTAAAAATAAAAACAAGACAGATTCTGAAATACAAATGTTCAGTTTCGTAACAGCTTCAGTATACTACTCTAAAACATATCCAGAGTATACTCCCCTCTCAATCGTACACACTACACTTCTGATTCTGGGACTACTATCAGCTGTTATTTCATTTCAGCTTTGAGCAAAGACACTGGATAAAGATGTCAACGTCCATTTTTTTATTTAACCACAATACTCCCCTTACCCTGAAGGGAAAAACCTACAGTGACATTAGCTAACAGCCTTCCACTATACGACAGATACCAGAACAGACAGTAGCGTTTTTTTGAGCAACCGTGGATCAGCTTCATTAATTCACCAACACAGCAAAAATACTTTGCATAACTTATACTTCAAAAGACAGAGTGCTTTTACAAACAAGCCCAAGTAATATTACTTGGGCCAAATTACCACACTTGCAGGAGCAGAACAATTTAAAACCAATAATAGTATAAACAGCTAAAAGCCTCTAAATGCTAATTGCAATTATATTTGAGCAGAACAATAGCTATCAGACAAACATGCAAAAAGAATACAATCCGGTACTACAGCAAGAAGTGCTTTTGAGGTTTTGTGGTTGGGTTTTTTTTTGGTACTATTTACAGTACCTAACCCAACTAATCTAGATACATTCTAAACAGAGATTAACAAACCTATAAACCCTTATTCCATTGCTAGAATGGGTACTTTGTTTCACTCAGTATTTTTTTTTCTCTGAAGGCACAGATTTGCATACCGCATCAGAATCAAAAGCAAACCCGTTCTGAGTTTAAAATAAAAAAAAGCCCAATAAACCCAAACCATGGAATGAAAACAGTTTTGCTGTATTTCTAATATGATGACCACAAGTTAGGAACTAACATGTACTTCACCCAGATCTGCTCTGCCCTTTGAATGATGTCTGCATGAAATTGTAACTGCAGTAAGACAGACAGCAAACACACAACAGTGACATTACTGCCAACAGCAGTTTTTTTTATGACAAGACAAGCACAGTCTCAAGTAGACAAAAAGGCCAAGAGATTAGTGAAGACTGGGGATGAGAACAACAAAGCAGAGAAAGCTACAAACTGTCTGCTTCACTTAAGTCTTTAAAATTTTTTTGAGCGAAAAATCTAGCCTTTAAACATCGGTTACAACCTTCTCCTTCAGCACCAGCATTTTGTGCAATGATGTAAATACCTTTACCTACCCCATACTCCAGAAGGTGTTCCTAAAGGTTTGTTCTGGCTGTTGTGTCTTCCAGCTTCTGGATTCAAAGATGGCTGTAAAAAGACAATGCAAATGAGTATATCGCATATAACAAAAACAAAAAGAAAAAAGAAAAAAGGTCAGTTTAAACATAACACTATGCTTCTAGAAACCCAGAGTACAGGTAGATTTCTCTGAACAGCACCTGAATTAAAAGAGAGTGCTTTGTCACAAGACATCTAAAAATTGTTTGTTTTATCCTTGGCTTCTGCTGTATTTCCAACAGAACTATGAGAGTGCAGCTCAAAATATAAAACACAATCCACATCATCAGTACATGAAGAATCTAGACTCCTTTCCCAAATATTTTTATACAATAATTATGCATTAACCAATTAAAAAAAAACCCAAAGCAATACTAGGTTCCTAATGTAAAGGAATAAAAAATGCATATACATTTACTGACAAAAAAAGCTACGTATCAATTTATGTTAAGCTTCAGAGTCCATTTTTCAGGACAATACTGCATGCAAACTCAGTGCTCTCTGCAGACTTACCTTTGATTCAGTATCAGAATTCAACTTAGTGGAACAACTAAGGACGTGTCCAAGCTCGAAGCAGAGTACAGAAAAATCTAAGTATTCAATGACAAGTGTTCCTGATTAGCTAACTCCTCTTAACTCTGTCCCAAATAACTTCAGTTCAAAATAAAGCCATCTTTTTCCTCTTTTTAATGAATTCTTCATATGTTGGTTACTATGGTGACAGCATAAGTCTCTAATGAGCTTCTGAAATAGTAGGCATTCCTGTTCTATAAGAGTTAGGAAAAAATGTCACACCATAGCATAAATTCCTGCCTCAGACCTTACAAATTCCTCTGTTTCAGTGCTCCATTTTTTAGTTACAGGTCAGTTTTATAGCAGAGGTGCTCACACCACAGGATAACTCAGACCAACAGACCATCATCAGCCACACAGGCCTAAAATCTACGTACTTAACCACAGTATACATTAGTTTCACCACTATGGCAAAGACAATACTGGAGTTATTTAGCAAAGCTTACTACTAGGCAGCGTGTGATATTCTCAGCTTAAAAATAAAAAAATCGAGGGAAGGAATTACAGAAGAAATAGCCACGCAGTTGGGAAAAGGTACTCATCAAGGCACTGAAGAAGAGAATAAGGAAGCACATGGAAGAAAGAGACGTCTGTCTTTAGAACAAGACAGACTACAATAGTACAGTCCCACTCAAATGTACTACACTTCAACAGGCTTTTGACAGTCTAAAGGCTTGTAGAAATCCTGAATTACAGTATTCTTGAGAAATCAGATTAACATAAATCTACACACAAACTTTTATCACCGTTCTGCAAGTGTTAACCACCCTGTGATGCAGGGTATCATTACCAGCAGAAACAGCTGAAGGAGGGCATGCAGTCATTCCTCAGGCACCTCACTGAAAAAAACCCAACAGCTTAAATCAAACTGGCTCCTGTGGCAATTTAAGAGGGCACTCTAGATTCTGGCCTGAAGCATATTTCACTCCCAGCTCCTAACTTCCTGAATAGAAGCAGTGCCATCAAACTGCCACGACAATTCCAGTTGTAAACAGCCTTCCAAAGACAAAAGCTGAGTAAGAGAGCAAAAAGCTCAAGACGATGATACACACACGCATACACACTATCACCAGAAACTCTCATTACTGGAGGCAGCAATGGCTTTAGCATTGAAGGCAAGGTCAGAGGAATTGCATTAGGTGCAGGGAGTGAGTTACCGGAACCTTATACACAATATTGACCCGGTCAAGAAGAGCCTAGAGAGAGCAAGAAACAAGACGCAAAAAGCAAAACATGCTCTGATAACAATAAAATCTCATCAGAGGACAGGAGGAAAAAAAATAAATTGGCAAGAGAAAGCAGAAAAAGTGCGTAGATCTCAAAGCATTAGCATTAAGGGATGCAAATGGTAAGGATGAAAACCATAAAGCCAAGTACTATTTGGTAAAGTCTGGAAAATTAAAGATATTCCAGTAAAAACAGAGCCAGGATGTAAGAGACTATCATACTGATAATACCACGTGAATCAGAATGCTGGATAAGAAAAAAGTTGATGAACTGGAGATACTGATGGAAGAAACAGCTCAAGAACAGATTAACAGAGATCGGAAAACATCTCTGGTAATAAATTTTTTTTTGTCATTCCAGAAGATTCAAGACAGATGGTTGCAAAGATCTGAGCACATGTCATGAACGAGCTTGGGAAGGTTATCACAAACACCAACACGTACCAGAATGCAGGAAACAGGAACAGCCGGCAGACTGAAAATAGCTGAATAGATGTACTTAGGAGCAAAAAAAGGCTTTGAAAGCAAAGCCACAAAGTCAATACAACTACTCTTCCTGTGGCAGACCAAAGTGTCACCTCATGGGGTTCGCTGAAGATCTGGCTTGTGTGTTACAATGCTGTCTTCAGTTCACAATAGCCATTTGGCAAAATATAGTGATGTGCCAAAACCCATATTCCAACAGGTCGCAAATCCTGAGGACTCTGGGTACCAATTAACATCCTGTCAGCACTGGAACAATTTTCTTAAATCTGTTGTGATCTCAAACATGGAATGGAATGCAACTCTAGATTCTCGCCACCTATCAATGGTAATTAAAATGAGATCTGAAAAGCCACTTCTCACACCTGCCACTTCTAGGGAGAAGCTACACACTTACAAAGTCTTCCTCCTCAAATTGCAACTGCTCTTTATCTTCCTTCTTCTCTTCCCTGGATTCAACAGGCAGCTTTTCTTGAAAGGCGGAACTTTTCCGAGAATGGAAGTTGCCATTCCAGTGGCGATGAACTCCAGTTCCTCCTCCACCACGCTGGTTCACACCATCATGGCCCCGTGAGGGACCATGCCAGCCAGGCTGACTGCCAGAAAGCCCAACATGAGCTCCTTTAGAAACACCAGAATCTACAGAATCATGGCGGAGAAGGGACGGCTGATGCCAGCAGTCTAAACAAAAGAAGATAAGTATGCAAATAAAAAAGTCAACACAGCGTGCAGAATAGTGGAAATATCAGGCTGTTTTTCTTGTTGTTAAGTCAGTGTTCATCAAGTAACTACTAGGCCAAACGTATTAAGCTACTGCGTGATTATACCAGAAAACAAACCAAGCTACACAATGCACGTACAGCTACCACAGAGCCCCCTTAAGGCCTGAGCACATGGCGTGAGAGGACAGAATAGCACAAGCTTCTTACAGGATATTTTGAAAAGGTACGTTTTTGGAAAGTACTGTTTATATTCTGCAGAATTCTTCATCCTGTACAATATTCCAGTATGTTTGCTCCCAGGCTGCATTCTGACCCTTCCTACTCACCTCCTGCAGTTCGGAGGGGCCCATTATTGAAAAATCCATCGGAAGAGTTGTGTCTCCTACGGCTCACCCCAAAGCGGCCCTCTCCCCGTGGAAGATGCTCTCCATGTTTCTCAAAGGTGGCTGCAGGGGACTGCAGAAAGAAAAAGGTGATGTAAAGAAGCATTCCTTAGGGCACTCCAGGAGCCTGTCAGTCCAACAGTGACATTTTGTCAATTGAAAAAAAAAACCCAACCCCTACATTCCTGTACTAGCTTTCAATACAGCACCCATATCTCTATTGCTTAGCCAATACCATCAACAGTCCCGTGAACTCAATGCGAATAGCACACAAATCAGCGTATCTTACACAGAATCAGAGAGAATCTAACACATGAATCTTACCAGCAGTCTTTGCAAATACCTACTTTCTGCAGTTAATTCAAGAAATTCTAAGACACACAGGTGCTCTAAAGAGACCTGTTTTAAATGGATCAAATATCCTGAAATTACTTTTGTCTCCTCATATTTAAGCATGAAGGTGAAAGCTGTATTCTTACTTGTTCATCAGTGTTGTCCATCATGATCTGGTTTGCTATTAAAAAGGTTTTTTCCACCATCACGCACAAGTAATGCAAAGTCCAAAACCAGATTTCCTGGGTCAACCTAAGCTTCTTCTGGAACCACTTTTAGAAAAAAGGTGAGGCATACTGCCCTCATTTTAAAGTTGAAAAGAACTAATGAGAATTTCTGAGTTTGGAGTTAAGAGCACAAACCCTGTTTATATCCTGAATTGTAAATAAACAGCATTGCAAGTCTTGACCCCCATAGATTTAGGGCCATTTCTTTAATGATTTTCTACCTGGAATCCTACTCAAGCCTCAACACAGAGACAGTGAACTACTTCCATGTCTTAACACAAAGATTGTTCCTCCTCTGAAATAAAAGGGATACATTTGTTGAAAAAAAGACAACAAAAATTATTTTCATCCTTAGTAAATTTCCAAAAGCCTTTTTAAAAAGCAAAAGAAGTTAAAACTAAACATTTTGAATTCAACAAACCGGGGCATTTTTTTTTTTGGCTTTTTATTCTTGTCATAGCTGTAAAAACGGGGGATCTGTACTAATGTTACCTTGGTTGACTGTGGCGTTGAGAAGTTAAGCCAGGCAGGAACAAAGTCATGCTGCGCCATTTAGGTCCAGTGTCTCCCTTCAATAAAATGAGGCATCAAACCTCATGGCCAGGATCTGCAAATGAAAAGAACATTCCCTGTCATCTTTTCCAAACTGAACGAATAATACTATTTATTTCCCAAAGCCTGGCCTATATGACTAGGAGGGGAAAAGCGCTGTCATTTTTCGTATTCTGTTTAAGCATATTTTTTTTTTCCCCTCTGACCAAATCAGGTAAGAACTTAAACATTCCCAGTTACTTCCTGTTTACAATTAACACACCCATGAAATTCATGATAGGATGGGTGTGGAGGTGGGAAGAACACAGAACAAACAGCATACAAAGGCCATACAATGCACAGATGTGTAAAATCAACACATGACAGAATTTGGGGTACACCCCTTCATTGCTCATTGTTTCAGTTTACAAAGGGGTGATCACTGCGTGTTTTACTCCAGAGGCTGTAAATCAAATTTGACAAAACTAGTGATAACATTAGAGACATTGAGAGCAGCTGAGAGACCTGAAAGACAACCATATACCAGCTTCTGCACGCCCAACTTAAAATTGTCTCTGGACCCACCAAATTCCATGCACCAGGGAATACCCTATGCTGAAACTGCTTTCATAGCTAAAAACCCAAACGGTTAGGAACAGAACACAAGTTGGTTGAAGGATCTTAATGGAAGTTCAACTGAAGATCAGCTGAGGCATCTCACTGAGGGATCTGAAACTGAATTGCTCTTTCCAACCTATCACAGCAATTTCCATTGCTCAAAATGATGAAAATGCCATTAGTGCTCTGTAGAACCGAGTTCTGCTTTTTTGTGGAAGGTTCTCCAGTTTACTATTTTCCTTTATTTTTCAACCTTAATTTATCTATGAACAAGTAAACACTATATAAACAAAGAAAAAAGTATATATGATCACTTACCCTGAGTTTGGCCTCTGAAGTCCAATGTCCTCAGTTTCTGTGCTTCACTAACCTTCGGGTTCCTTCCTTCTCCAGAACGCTCTAAGGCCAGCCTTAAGGCAATAGTGCGTCTCGAAGCGGAGCACGAGAGGCCGCACTTCGTGCCAACTGTGCCCTTCACCCCCCTCAGCTGCTCATTTTAACCTCTCTTTGCACTCTCACTACAAAAAAAAAAAACCCTAGGAAGGTAATTTCTATTAAAAAAAAAAAGGAACGACCACGTTCACCTCATTAAATTTCCTCTGGTTGTGGTAGTACAGAAATCAGCCTTTACATTACAAAAAGGTTTGTGAACTCTGCATGACAACATTCAGAGCAACACCATGGTTAATACTGAACAGATACACTCAAGTCTGCTGGATAATTCATGATCAGCAGCAGATCAACCTGAACACTTTGGAAGAAGGACAACGTTACATAAAAACGGTTGCCCCAAATGCTGAGATCTAAACAAGAAGCATCTGCCCAAGTGCTCTTAAAATATAAACTTCATTTTTATGACATACATCTGCTAAAAAAAGCTATAGTATTTAAAAAAATGAATGTTAGGATATACTCTGGTCTTCACGTAACTTGGTTAATGCTCCACAGAGCTAAGCATTACTTTATATAAAGCTCAAAAGCAGGCACAAATGTTTATCTCCCCGTTTTCACCATTTACATGCTGAAACATAGGTCACATGAACAAAAAAATGCCAGGTCCAAAAATAATCTCTTCTACTCTATTTTTTTTGCAGAGTGCTGCTTTTGAAGGACACAAATTATTCCACAAGAGCTTCTTGTTCTACAGTGGAGTTCACTTCTGGGTCATAGCCCTCTTCCATCAAAGAGGTGAGACAGGAACTGTAGTCACTATAAAAAAAACAAACAAAACCCCATCAATACAAGTGGCATAACCATGACAAAGTATAACTAGAGAGAGGAACAGAAGGAGAAACTGAGCAACTATAGTGCAAGTGCCAAAAGCTGTTTGATCTCTGAACAAAACCTGAAATCATCTAATTAAAAAAAAAGGTCTCTGAAAAGGGCATATTTGCTTTTGAATGATCACTTCCCAGATTTAGTTTACAAAGGGACAATACAAACAAGCTGAATCAGAATAAAAAGAAAAGTGGAGAAACTGCATACAGCTGATGAAAGGGAATCCACACTTCTTAGCTATTTTAAAACCTGCTGCTAAAATAGCAATGAGACTCGAGGCCACAGGTAGGCTTGGCCATCCCACATGCCTCATCTCCTCTATGCGCCCACATCATTCCTCACCTGCTCCAATACAGCCAGACACTCCTCTCAAGAGACTCCCAATAGCAATAAATCCATTAACTCCTCCACAGAAAATACCACCACCAAAAAAAAAAATAAAAAATTAATTTTTCTGCTATGGCCTCTTTTTCCTTGAACCATCTTACCTAAGATCGGGTTTACTGCTTCTGAAACATCTGAAAAGTTTTATTATGCTTTGATGCCATCAGCTGTTTATCAGGATCCCTTCAGGCATGCTTTATTATGCCTTTATATTTGACTTATCACTTTGTTTTCCTTGTTTGGCTATGGTTTCATTCTTTGATCAGTTTTGGTTTTCACTGCACTTGTTATGCCATTCTTTAAGCACGGTTCTGTTTGTTTTGGTTTGTTGTTGTTTTTTTTTTTTTTAAACTTTTCAAGCCAATTTTGATAGAGGCTCAAAATAAACACACACAGGGAACGGTAAAAGAATCACCACCTTTTTATCCCCTGGGTCACTCCCTTTAATAAGCCCCCTCATTTTCCTATAATTTTTTCTTTCTGGAACTAGATGTTATTGTTGTGCAGGTGAATTTGGAAAGCGGGAAACAGTTTAGGACCTAATCTGTGAGCCATGATCACGTTTCTGGAGGTAGAGTAATAACAAGCAGACTTACAACCCCCACAAACTACTAGCCAAGATGAGGCAAAATCAGAGTAGACATGGACACACACAATACTGACCTGGAAACTTTCTCAGCATCCCACCTCATACCACAAACCAGTAAGCATCACACACTGCAAGCAACAGGACTGCTAACCTATCAAGACCTGTTTTTATATTAAAGGGTAATTTTTTCAGTGTGTACAGGGACTTGCTGGAACATCTGCTGCAGACACAACAGTCTTCCCACCATGCTGAACTCAGCACAGGTACAGAAGTCCTTTAGATGTCACGTTCTGAGGCTGCTACCAAACATTTGAGTAGTAAGTAGAAGATAAAACAGGGACAAAGTCAATGCAGATGACTATATTACAGTGACATGAAAAACCGACCTAAACAAAGTGAAGCCCACACAATTCTCCGGGTATCTGAATAAACGAACACCACAGAATTACAGTTCTGAAGAAGGAACTAGGTCTGAGTACACAACAAAACCACGACAGAAGTACAATACCCAGGTTCCACTTTCACAAAAAAGGTGCCCAGTAGCTTTGGAAAAGAAAAACAAAAGGAAAGTACATAAATAACGCGCAAAACTTGTGTTGCTGCAAGGTATCTTTTTATATTTCAGTGCAATCAAAACCAACGTGCAAGTCTCTGCAATCATCCATTTAGAAAAGATTTTGCAGAAGATCCAGGTCTCCTACCCTGCTATTTTGATATCACTGTTAGTATCAGTGACCTGGGCAGTCCATTACAGAGCAGTATCTAACGTGCAAGCAGACAGTCTAGTGCAACTCCCAGGCATGACATTCTGGACTGATGTCCAAGTCTTGCAAACATCACTATTAGCATAAATTTGGCACTGCTGATCAGAAAACTTTACCCTCATTAAAGGAATGACCTCCACACCATATCAAGCTTTCTGCTCAAGTATTTTCGTACTTCTGTAACCTTTATTTTGAAAGAATCTCACTGGTGGGTGTCACAGTTACTCTGCACTGAGGCTGCAGTAGACTAAAACAAGAGGCTTAAATTAATCTCCACCCACTTCTCTTCAGGTAGTGTACAGAAGGCACTTTGGATAGTAAATTCAAAGTCATGCTTGCCCCTTCCAAAGTTGTGTTCCCTGGCATGAGCAAGGGACTACAGGCTGTATGCCAACACACTACTTGCCGACACAGCCTGCAGCTGGCTCCATATTTCAAGAGGCATACATACTGCTCTTCAGTCACCACCTTCCTGTGCATGTAGTACCACAAAAAGAATCAAGTGCATGACATTAAAATGCAAAATCTTGCTGTTAGATGAAATGATGTAAGCTATACTACTACTGAAACCCCTCAGTCTCCAGATTTAGCCCACATTCTAGGTTTCACCACCTCTTCTCACACATACTCTGAATCCTGTCCAACATTACACCTTCAACCTACTTAAGACCACTTCTATCACCTACTATACTACTGACAGCAGTAATATCACAAAATCCTAATGGGCAAGACCCAAAGTCTCTCATTACCTTCCCCAATAAATTCTTCAGGGAAAAAAAAAAAAAAGTACAAGAACAAATAGCATCAGGGCTCCCAGGATACTTTCTCAGACTTTTAAGCCAGCGTCTGTATTACAGTTTATTACCTGTCAGTGCTTCTGTGGAAATCTGTTGAATTATTTTGGTTTTAGACACATTTACACATTTTTGCCTCCCAAATGAGCGAGGGCACAGTTAACTTGTGCTTTGTGTACAAGTTGATCTGTGGCTATAAAACCGTCAGCCTCAATTCAATTGGATGTTTTCTCGTGCTACCAAAGTGCCCAACCACATTCTATTCAGTTTTTTGTGACACTCATGATTTTATATGTGATACATGTACTCACAAGTCATCACTCTTCCAAGCCAAGTCAGACTATTTGTGGAAGTTTTCTAAATACCTCTAATCATCCTTACTAGGCTTTACCATACCTTTTAGATACGTCACCAAAACTGCATAAAATATTAAAGATTTAGAAGCATGAACAATTTATACAGTGGTAAAATTGTGCTTTTTTTAACCTTTCTTCCTAATATCTAACATTGTGGGAGGTTTTTTTTGTCAGATTTTTTTTTTTAATTACTACATGGGATTGAAATGACGTTTGCCAACTACTCAGTAATAAACAAAGCAAAGATACTCCTCAAAGTATAGGTGGGGTCTGCTTTTCTCTGGTCATGCACACGAATGTGTGTGGAACAAACACTCATGCATTCCCTGAAGGCAGAATTCCCAATTTTCCCATACTGCGTTTACAGTTCAGTTGAGCTGATCTCTGTTTCCCTATGGAAAACAGCAAGGACAAAGATCATCCCCACTCCCAATTCCAGGAAAACAGCAAACAGAAGTGCTTGTCAATGCAAATTTAATGAATTATCTCTCTCTTTGTAAAGGAGTTCAAGTTTGACTTATGTCTGGAAACAAATCAGAATAAGAGAGAACAAGAATAATAATAGTAATAGTAGTAGTAATATCATCACTAAATGAGATGTTCTATAAAGGCATATCTCCTTTTAGAACAAATAAATCTGCATTAATGAGCTCTGGTGAAAAAAAAAAAAAAAGGTTGCCTGTCAGCTACCCCAAAATACTCTTTCACTGATCAAAATGCAGAAGTCTTTGACAATAGAAGTACATAAAAAAACCCCTCTGTATTAGCACTTGGGTTCTACTTGTTAACAGTGCAAGTGGAAGAAGTGATATTTATCACCAAGTCAAATAAACAAGCGAAAGTTGTCAGACGCTCTTTTCCATTACTAGATTTCATTGTGCATTTGTCTAAACAAATATTAAAAGTTTGACAGGAAATGGAAAGAATACATAAGCATACTCAATTTAAAGAGGAAGCACAGACTACAGTAAAGAAAAAGTCCAGGATAAAAAACCCCACCCTTTAACACACCATTCATAAAGCATTCTTGCTGTGTTGCAGTTGAATATAGCTGCCCAGTTGTTTCAATCCTTCTGTTAACTGTTATTTCTACTCATAACAGACTTGACCAGAGTTAATCTCTATACCAGAGAGCTTCTAAAGCTTTGATTCTCAAGCTGAGGTTTCCATATATCTGACATACATATACATGGAGCCTCTACAAAAAAAAAACCAGCATAAAAGTAAACTTTTAGAATAGAATAGAACAGAATAGAATCATTAAGGTTGGAAGTGACCTCAAGGATCATCTAGTCCAACCATCCCCCCACCACCTATTACCCACTAAACCACGTCCCTAAGTACCACATCTAACCTTTCCTTAAACACCCTTAGGGATACCCTTCATTATATATTTATCCATCAATCTAATAGCAACTGTAAAAGGTCACAAGGACAACATCTGTCTATCTCTGCCACAATTTCAGTTCACTGCATTTCTACGTATTTCTCTAAATAGACCACGTCTACTTAAAAAGAAAGAAAAAGGAAGTAGATATTTGTTTTTCTAACTGGCCAATTCAATTTGGGATTTCAGTAATATTCCTAAAGATCAGATATCAGCTGGGTTGCAAAAGCATTCAGAAAAATTAGTGAACAATTTAATGGATGCATAAGGCAGAACAGAATTTACTTCCCTCATCAGTTTTCTTTCCGTGCAGCTCTTTCAAAGTTATTTAATCAAGCAGATATGCCTAAACATACACAACAGACCTTTCCACTTAGCTACTCTTCAGAGTAGAGTGTCATTTAACAGGTGTATGTTAGTTTATGATAAAGAGTTAATACCACATGCATTCACTAAAATATGATCTCTCAACTTTTGATTCATCCAACACATGCACAGAAACAGCTGAGTCACAGCCTGCAGCCCAACCTGGGAGGAGTCAAAAGCACGCTCCTGATTTCCTTGAGGACAACAAAAAGCCCCACATGAAATTTCATTATCCTGTTTTCCAAAAGAGCAGAACATGGCTTGGTCTTACTATTATTAGAAACATTTTATTGAGTAAGATAATCATATTTGGGTGCATGGCCCTTTTAAAATAACGTAATTACACATCTTGGTTCGACCTCACATGGGTTATTAGGCCTTACACACAATTGCAGCATTACTACTTCAAGAGCTGTCACAACAGCTGGTGAGCTACATCTTCTTAAGTTGAGATCGTTTATTTGCAGTTAATGGCATGCTCACCTACATAAAGTACCTACAAAACAACCTTACTTTCATTTTGCTTTCAGCTTCCATTAATACAATTGTCTAGACACACCTTCAGTCTGTCTACACGACTGAAATATGGGCTACCTTTCGAAAGGACAAATGTAGGTGTTCCAGAATGGCACGTACAACTGGTAGTGCTCACACACCTGAGCTATTATGCACCAGAATAACTATAATACACACCTGCCATTGTACTTGTTTCTTTCCATTGTATCACACAACTTGCCCCTGCTCNCAGTTCTATTAATTAAAGAGACTGCGGAAAACATTGTTTAAATTGTATCTGGCTGCCGAAAATTCTAGTATCTAAAAACGCAATGCATCGCTCATGCAGGATTTTACGGAATTATGGAAACACGAGCCCATTAGAAAACTAAATGATGGATTAAAATGTTAATCGTGTACCAATCCAAAGTCTTCCCAGATACAGAGACAGTAAAAGTTCTTGTCAAAAATCAGCTATTACTCACAGATTAACACCCCGTTTTCCAAGTTTAAATCAAATGAATCTATCTTGCAGAATCAGCAAAACTGTTCTGTGTTCTACAAGCCCCACTGCAAATCTATATATTCCGAGATGAAAACAAGCCAGAAGCTTGTCCATACAAAAGTTTTTCCAGAGTAACAGGTTGGGGTAAGATCACATTAACTGTTACATATCTGACCCCTTTTGCAAACCAGATTACTAACTTCAGTGAACTGAAAATAGGTTAAGAAAGGTCCTTATAGACACATCTATACCCTAAGCCCCCTTCCTCTACTGACAGTCTTCCCACTGGTGTCTCCTACAATACTGCTTCACAAACAACCTGCCCACTTACCTGCTTACTTTCCATTTCTTTAAGGTCACATTGACCCAAATCCTACCTACTTCAAAATTTCTGGAACAAATATATGCACCCACCCAACCACATACCTTGCAAAGCCTGAACAGCCTGGTCTTTCTGACATCTAGATTGCTGCAAGGTCTGGGTAAGGAGATGATTTTTTTTTCTTCCTTTCTTAACAGCAATCAAATATACAAGGGCATACAATAGTAACGTAATCAAAACACAAAGCGATGTCTAGGACTGTGATGTAGGAAAGATTCTCCACAGAGTAAGAAAACAGCATTGAGAAAAACATCACCTTTAGCAATGCTATTGACTGATTTGATGGTTGCGCTTCCAGCCCCAGTTGATTTGAGTTTCTACCAGCAAGGCTACCACCACATCGCTGCTGGGTCAACAGTATCAGGTGCATCGAGGAGACCACAGAGCTCAAAGCCAACAAGCTTGTCTCTAGAAGCAAGCTGTATTTAACACAAAAGCCCAGAGCACATTTTGGAAGAGAAGGCATCTGGGGAACCTGCACAGAAGCCTGTGTAAGATGATAAGGCTCTGAACCTCAGCCAGCAAGTGCAATACATTGCAACTGAACCGTTCCAGTGGGTTTTGATGAGTGTATGCTGAGTACCGGACAGGCGCATTTTAAACATGCAAAATCTAAAAGGCTCAACTCCTTGTAAGCACAGAATGGGGACAGCACAGACTTTCTAGATATTATGCATACCAACAATTATTCCTGAATATTTTATACTCTGCAGCCACTGGCAATACTGTCATCCCTTATGCCTCTCTCCTGTGCCACTTAAGATTTCACTTCCCTCCAATGTCCCTTTAACAGTCTTTAGTACTGTTTAGGTTAGAGAACTGCGCTATTTACCTGCGATATTAAAACCTGCTCACTGCTCTGCCCTGCTGCAGGGTGTAAGGTTCCAGGGATTGTGTACAGCTCTATTAAACAAGTGTATCTATTGACACTACTGATACAAAACTAAGAAACATATTAAATAGTATTAGGCTTTAAATGTGAGCAACATTCTGAACTTTCAACCAGCTTTAGCATTTTATTATATGAGGTATTTTAAATCTGGAGAAGGTATTCTGCTAATTTTAATCAAACCCAAAAGCCTTTTTAGCTCTTGAAGGGAATAAAAATGAATGAAATTAAGAGCCTATCTGTACGGTCTGCCTAAAGCCTTAATGAACAAAGTCACTTCTACTGCTCAGTAGCATACACCAGGATAATGTTCCCCATCATAAGGAAAGAATTACAAATATGTAATTACTAGCTTATCCCTCTTGCCTACCTGTCTTCCAGAGATGCAGACAGAGCCTAAGCAGAAGTGAAACAAGTAGTTCTCCATCACCTTAAAAAAATAAACAAATGGGATGGGTGTTTCCCACTAAGGGTATTTTATAACCCAGTATTTTACTAGGGTTACTATCACTACTATAGCACATTTACATTTAAATATATTCCATTTGGAGTTGAGAAAAACATATTTGCTTTGGAAAAGAGCATCAAATCCAACCAGACTATTTACGAAATATTTGTGTCAAGGCAAGAGACTATAAATCAAATACAGGGAAGTACAGATCTGCATTCCAGATGAAGGATAAGAGAGTGGAAGGCATGTCACTTGCAAAGAGGAGAGAGAATTGAGAGTCAACAAAATAAACAGGGAAGAACATTCAGAAATAAGAGGCCATTCTTCTAAACAATGTAGCAGTAATTCTTCCCCTTGGTACCATTACCCCAGCCCTACAAGACCAGTACTACAAAATGGGAAGGGTGGTACATTCCAGTTGTAGGTACTTCCTGCCCGAGACAACAGGCCAAGACTGGGGGACTCTCTGCCCCTCCTTCCACCGGGATTATTTCCAAACCATTTTACCTCAAGACCAGGACAATCTGAAGAAACTCCACATCTATTTGTCTGTTACCAGGACATGACAAAGACATGTTCGCTCTGCGCTTTTCAGCATGTGCAGAACACCTGCACCACAGTTTGTAGAGTTTACATGTCTGCTATGTTTTTCATTCCACTACCTTAAAAGTTTTCAGCACTTTAACAAAGTATTGTCAAACATCAATGCAGAAAAATCACTGAAGACAATTCAGTTAAAAAAAAAAATAAAAATTACACAAATAATAAACATTCCATTTGTTTGGGTCTGGCTTAAAAAAAAAGGAACAAGTAATCCCTAATCTGGTGATCCAATGATTTGCTGCAGCTGGCAGATACATCCTCTTTGGATGTTCACAGTGTTTTGCTGGAGCTCTCTCTATGATCTAGTCTGTGAAACTTTTACAGATAAAATAAAACAAGGAGTTATGGACAAGGTGTTGCCCAGCTGGTATGAGCTTTGTCTTTAAATCTTGCAGAGAATTAACGTGCTGTTATTCTGCAGGTACACTGGGCAGGCCGAGTTAAACAGTGACATTCTTCTACCCTAGTGTCCTACAATAAACTAGGGAACACTAAAAAAGCATGGGGGGTGTGTGGAATCTTCAGAGGTTGTGTAGTTCATTCCTTCCTCTGAAGATTTAAAAGACTGTAGCTCTACCCTCTCCCATCAGACATCTTTGAAAATAAACTGAGCAATGCTCCCCTCCACTAATTTGTACAGTGATCTTCAGGCTGTGGAGGTCCAAAAATTAATCCTAAAATGTCTCAAAAAATATTAGAAAAACAAGTTTGTTATCAGCAGACTGGAATTCATTATGCAGCTGGTGATACCTCCACTGGAATATTTTTTGGGGGAGCTGTAAATCAAAAGAGATTAGCATACCAGCGTTCTCCAGCGTATCTCTACAATGTGTTTTGGTTATTCTTACGGCTTGAAAGCCTGTCCCTGCACCTAATGCCTAACCTAAATATATTGTGCTGCCATTTCAACCTCTACCTACTTATTTTATTCATGATGGATATGGCAAGCTGACTAACCTCTCTCTGCAGATACCTTTTAAGACATCTACTCTCCAGATCAGTACCTCACTATTCCCTGACTGAAAGGCAGCCTTAGCAGGTGGCACAGGGTGGGTTGTTTTGTTTTTTTTTTGGGCAGGGGGAAAGTCCCATAGACCACCCTGTATCCCAGCACTGCCTGGCAGGAGAGAAAGGATGTAATAATATATTCTGGGATCAAATACAGTCATGTTTTTTAAAAACAAACAAAACCCCACAACCACTCCAGTTTTACCGTTGAAGTTGTAAGCTTTTAAGTTCAAAGCACTGACGATGAAAAAATAATTATGTGACCCACCTACCAAGCATGACAGCTTGCAGGCAGAGACAGAATGTCAGAGCTGGCTCCCAGTCATACCTCCAGGTAACTTTTTTAAGCTGCTTTATAGATCACCTGCTGATGTCTGATGAAACACAACTTGTATAAAACCATTCTAGAGCAAAACAATCCGTTTTTTTCCCCAATCCTCACTCAGGGGTCCTCTCTTTAACAGACCTTGTTATCTCTTTACAGATCTTGTTACCCAGACATAACTTTCCCAAAGTATGACAGTAACACAAACTGAACAAGGTACTTTTAGCTGAAGACCTGCAACTCCTCCACAGAATGGAAAAACTGCTTAACTACCTTATTTACTGTGCTCTTTTATATGTACCAGTATGACAAGTGAATTTTCTTAACAGTGATGCCGCTGAGGCATGATAATTTAGGAACCACTACAACCCCTAGATACTCTCTCACAGAACTGCTGCCTAGCCAGCTGTTACTGGTGCGCATAAGGTAATATTCCTAAACACAGGAACCTGAACCCATCTACACCAAAACGGCCGAAATCAATGCTATTGATCACAGACCATTTCTTGAATTTGTCAAGATCATATCACCTGTGCGTTCACAGAAATATAAGAATATTTCAATGTAGGAAAGTGAAAACACCAAGGAGCGTGACCCAGGACAGGCTCCCTGGTGCGAGCGCTCTTTGCCTTGAACATACCCAAATCCAGCCTTTTTCTAGATGTTGTGAGGGGAAGCGCTCCTCAACACTTCTCAGTATTCTGGAACTTTTCCCAGCCCCACAGGCTCCCAGTCCCCTAAATACTGTAGGATATATCCATAAGGCCCAGCAAACCTGAAAACATGAAAGTCATTATTAACCTGCTTCTCTACTTTAGCAAGAGTTTAAAGTAGAGGAAAGACAGTTTTCCCAAACTAACAGTCAAGATCATAACACATTCAACACTTTCAGAGTGAGAGAGATCCCTCGCTGAGTTTTTTTTTTTTTGTTTAAGATTAGCATCAAAGGACTTTTCAGACCACCTCACGTGAATCCTGATTAATCCCTTGATGATGAATGATGCACTGGAACACAATAGCAAAACACTCCTTTCTACCGAAAAGCTGGAGCCCTATTGTAATCTTTACCATACAAATTCACAAGCAACTTTGTGAATACCAATAATTTCTGGGCCCAGAATAATACCATATACCTCCATGGCAGGCTCACCCCTTAATTTACAAGTTAGTAGTTTGTCTCAAACTGAAGATGACAAAATTAAAAGAGAACGATGATCATTGCCACGTGCTCTGTGTGTTGCAGCTACACTATGAGGGTCACACAAATATGCAGGAAAGCAGTCCAATTCTTGGTCAGTCCGTTATCCACCCCGACACACACTATCTACCCAAACCTAGAACAGATGCTGAAAATAGAACTGCTCCAAGGGAAATTAAAATTTACAATTACTCATTTCTTCCTGTATTGGAAAAAGGGGATTCCCAAAACCAAGGACATGCATTTGGACAACATTATACACACACATACACCTTTGCTTATTCAGAGCCACCAACATCACACCATGAAGCTGTGATGCTCCTTCCAGGGTGGAGGATAAGACTACAAAAACACTGAACTGGAAGCAATCACAAGATTCAAGGAGAGGAAGAAAAAAAGGGGAAAAAAGGACATTGGTATTTTTGCTAGAATGACTGTAAGTACTAGAACTTCAATAGCTCCTGGTGAACTCTCTAGTGTACAACAGTCCCTGAGGCACAAGGTCATACACTGCAAAATATTTGTTTCTGAGTGTAATTTATTGCAGAAAACCTCAGTTATGTTTGGATGCACTAGTTCAAAGGATTTTTGTTAAGCTAGACTTTGGAAGTGCAACTACTTCAGATTAGTCATTTTATGGAACTGCATACACCAACACTTCGCAAAGTCTTTTTGCTGTTTAATTACAGAAAGGTCTAAGAAGCATGAAGTGTTAAAATTCTTCTTCTGACACTTCTGAAGGCCAGCTAGAGAAGGCAGGACGTGAAATCGTTAAGCACACTTTAATCAAGACATTCCGGTTTAGAGTGATCCAGCCTGACTGCTAATATGTATGATTAATTTAACCAATATGCTTCCCTTCCCACTTCCCATCATGCTAATAGCCTTGTCTAACTAAGAATTTTTAGGTCTGCACAGTGTTTGCACATACATGTATGGGGCGGTGGACACTTCGCCACTATCAATCTCTACCTAAATCCACTCCCCAAAATGTAAATTTATCTTTTGACCATACAGTAACTCATTAAAGTTTGGCACATTTTCACAGGAACACATTAACTTACAGAACACAAGTTAAACAACATCCTGGCATTCATGAAGTACTCTAAGCAGGACCATGTTTCTGCCAACTTCACTGCTTTTCATCAAATCTGACAAGTAAAGAGAACACACTTTTCAATTACTCTTACTGAAACAAAAGCCACATACGATTCAGTCGGTATCCTGCTCACAATGTAAGTAGACATTTTGCTGTCACTTACGTAGCTGTGTTAACAGAACAAAATCTAAACCACTCCTGCCTCTACAAATAAATTAACATAAAACTTAAAAATCCCAAACTTCCTGGTATATGCACTACCTCACCAAACGCAAAATTCGGCAACCATGACCTTTCCCTGTATAAGTTATAGCAACAGCCATCCCACGGCTGTGTTTTCACAAAGCTGTATCCACGCAAGAGCAGACAGCGCTTTGCTGAAGAGAGGTGCGTTATATTTTAGGTCTACTGAACACAGCCAGCCTTTTTCCAATCTGTCCATACAAATGAACAAAGCACGCCCTGAAGTACACTTCACAACTAAGTCAATTCAGCAGCTACACAACTAACTCCAAACATCTTGTAAGGCTGAAATTAAATTTAAAAAGCAACTTTAACTCTTGAGCCAGTAGCTTTTGTTCACTTCGTAAAGACAAGAACTACTTACATCTCACACTTCTGAAGAAATTCGCAGATCCAGCCACAGTATTTTTCTGTATTAAAAAAAAAAAAGTGTTCCACAGCTCTTGAAATAAATTGTGGCTTAATTTCCTAATTTAAAACAGGAATTTGAAGAGGCACTAACATCACGTACAAAGCAGTCTCATCTGTGATACAAGGTGATCATACCCTGCAAAAATGTTTGCAAAGTATTTTTCCTGACTATTCAAAAAGTGTGCACTTCCACTTGATTTGTTATATATCACATCTGCATTCTGCTCCTCTTATTTCTGAGACATTCGCATAAAAAACAGGACTTTTTTTTTTTAAATGCCATCTGTTCCCTGCATATTTTCGCTTTAAGTCCTAGTATGATATCTGCAGTGGAAACTTCTGTGTCATATAGGATTAAGACTACAAACTAGATGAATATAAAATGCTGAGGCTGCACTTCCCTACAAATAGCTGTAAAAAAATAAAAAGAAATTTGAAGAAGAAAAAAAAAAAAAAGAGGGAACCATCACCTGGACCTTTTCTATTCTAAATACAAAACTTCAAGAAGTTCTTCTGAAGGTACTTTTCTCGAGAAACAATCAGAAAGAATGCAAGAGGAAAACTGCTCTTCTGAAATCTGGTGATTTTATTTCTTTCTACCACTGCTCTACACCTGTTTCCTTCCCAAGTCAGAGAGTGGAACTTTGAAATACCGGTCTCCAAATGGACGAGCACAGGGAACCTTTTGCTGAAATACCAGCCATATCCATTCATGAAGTAACATTTGCATAAGTTTTTTTCATAACCACCTAACATTTTTATAGAAGCAATGACAACTCTACAGTAAACTCAGCTTTGATGCCTCTTCAATTATGTCAGCTGTTTTCTCATCTCCATAACCCCCTTTGCCATTTCCACGCTTTGCTCAGTCACCTGCAACCTTTCAGAGTATTATCAACATTACTAACACTTGTGTCACTCAGGCCTCGGAGGCGGGGAAAGGCAGGCTGACTTACCTGGTCATGCTGATATAAAAAGATTTTTTAAGCAATGCTCTTAAACTACCCTACCATTACTTACAAGGATTTAAATAGCAACTGCCTCTCTAAAACTGTTTAAAAACTTGTAACTTGGGCAGACACCCACCAACCGCTCTAAAATCATTCCAAAACAGCTCATTACTGAACTGAACTGGAGCCTCTCTGAAACGATCGGTGTGAACACAGCTGTTCTGATCAGGTCCAGCTTCGGCCGTTTACGTTAAATCCCGCAAGACCTCAGGCCAACAAGGCGGAGAACAACCAGACGCACAGAAATAACTTCCACGACGGGGAAAAAAAGCCACCTCGGGCCCACGGCAGGCGCTGTTTTCCTGTGAACAGATAACGACGGGCACCTGACAAGTTTCCCAGCCTCCGTTTGCCCCGATCCCCCGCACGGGCCGGCCGAGAGGGGCTGGCTGGCAGCGGGCTGGGGAAGCTGGGGCTCGGCTGCCCGCAGCACACGTGTCACTGCTCGGCGCCGACCGCCCCCTCCCGCCGGGGGCTGCCGGAAAGAGCGGCCGTAAATCCCACCGAGCCGAAGGGAAACGGCCCGGGCCAGCGCGGCTCACCCAGTTTCGTTTCCAGCTCGCAACCAAAACAGACGGCAGCTGGGCCGGCCCTGCCGCGAACGCTCCGTTCGCCCCGGCCCGCCGCGCAAGAAGCTCCACGTCCGGCCTGCCCCCCCCCTCCGCGGGACTTCACCCCACTGCCCCGGCGGAACGCGGCGTTCCGGCCCGTCCTCATCCT
>VWZZ01000396.1:87906-132888 GCA_013399095.1 Psophia crepitans
AGCGGTAGTACGCACCGAGCTCGTCCCCTGCCGGGCGCCACCGGAGACTACGCGCCCCAGAAGGCCGCGCGCGTGCACGAGTGGCCGCGCCGCGCCGATTGGCCGTGCTCCGCGCCGCGGGGCAGGCTGGGAGTTGTAGTCCGCTCCCGGTCCGCTGCGCCTGTCCGCGTGAGCGAGGCTCGACCGCCGCGGAGATCCCGGAACCCAGAGAGCAGGAGCGGCCCGGCTGCCCCGTGCAGCAACCCCGGCCGCAGCCCCCGCGTTGGGAGCGCGGGCGGCAGCCGCGGCGGCAGGCGAAGGAGCGCGCCTTTTCGGCTCTGCTGTCCCCAGTCTCGAGCCACGCCAGAACCGGGATCTCTGGCTTCGGTGGGTGCCACGCGCACCTGGGCCCTTGCCCGCCCTGGCGGAACGACACGGGCCCCGCCTGTTCCCGCCCGGACTGCTGCGCTGAGCGCCGGGCCCCGCCGGAGCCTTTACCGGGGCGCTTCCCGGGGCACCGGAAGCCGCCTCAGCGAGCAGGCTCAGGGCAGCGCTGCTTGCGGAGGCCGCGGGCTGCAGCTGGTGCGTACCGCCGTGGTCGGGGCCTCACGACGGGCATAGCCCGCGCCCGGCCGGCTGCAGCGCCCCGCGCCTTCCCCGGCCGGCAAGAGCGGCTTCTCCGTGCCGGCCCGAGGTGATCGCTGCGGCCCGGTGGGACCCGCATCCCTCCCGGGCACAAGCACTTCTCCCTCCCGCTTCCCCCCCCGGAGAGAAGCTCGGGCTTCGGGCGCGCCGAGCCGCTCCCCTTCCCCGGAGCAGCGGGACCTTGAACTACGGAGCCCAGTCCGCCGGCGAGCTGCTCGACTTTCCCGGTTAGTTGTGTCCCCCTTCCAGGCAGCTTACCTGGGGCTGCTCCTGTGGGGCTCAGGGTGGGCTCTTTCCCCACGTGTGAGGGATTTGTCGCTTATCAGCCGCGCGCAGCCGCTTCGGCCGTGCGAGGGAGATGACCCTTCAGCGGGAAGTCGTCACCTGTTTCCTCGTACTTGGTGCTCTGACTAGAAATCGTGCTTGTAGTGGTTATTACAACTTTAGATCTTAAGTTTCCAGAGGTACCTGAAATCAGATACCCTGTAGTGGGTAAATACGGATTGAGTGCATATTTATATTTAATACATACCTGTAAGAGTCTTGCATCTGATAAAAAAGCGTAGACCGTGACTTGACTTTGGCCATCAGACAAACTCTGCTATTCATCAGTTTCAGACCTTCTCCTGAATTCTCCTGTTTTAAGGCCTCGACCAGGGAGATGTTTCCTCTCATACAACGATGCTGCTTCCACGCTCCTTTCACGGTAAGTTTCTGAAGCCGCCTGTGTTGTCTGCTTTTTCTTAAAATAGCAAAAGGTAAGACTGGAGCCTACAAGTTCAGACTAAGAGTAGCCACACATTTATCAGGCAGCTTCTCTGACAGAATTTACAGCAGCTTTTAGCCACAGCTAAGATGCTTCTTTTATAAAATCAAGTTTTAGTGTCTAATGGCCTTTTTTTTCCCTCAGTGCTTTTTTATTTGTTTTTTGTTTGTTTTCCGAGTAGTGAGGGGATAGTAGCTAGTTTCTGGGGTAACCTTGTCCTACTTCTGAAATAATTTCATATTCTACTCTGAAAGGGACTGATATATCTTAAAAATGCCTAAAGAATGCATGCATGGGGGGAAGGCTAGGTGGATATACAAACCTTTTGTAGTCAGCAGGGTTTGCTTATGCATTATGAAGAGCCTAGTTGCTGTTTGTTAGCCAGCTTGTGAAAGCTGTATCGGCTTCATCAGTTAAGTTAAAACCACCTGAAAACCGAGAGGAAGGGGAGCTGTGATGTGACCTGACTTGGAAAACTACTTGGTACGGTATTTCATAGGTAGCTTAGGTAACTGTAGATCCACAAGCTTATGTTGTAAGGTGTTCAGAAGTTTTATAATTGCAGCTCCAGAAGTTAACCGTTCCCAGACTACTGCTGTGTGGAAGGGATAAGTCAACTTGCTCTTCTCTCGGCCTCCACCATCTGCAGAGACATGGGTGTCTTCTCTCGAGATCTCCAAGCCTCAACCCACCATCAGTATATACAAGCAAGCTTCAGGCTTTTCACACCTCTCTTCCCTTCTTCAAGAAGAAAACACCCAAAGAATCCGAGACCAAGGACTTGGGCGTATTGCAACGAAGCATGAAATCACTAAAGGATTCTCCAAAGCCAGCCCTTTACTTGAGCCTCGCAGGGCTAGTTCCGTTTGTTTCTGTGCCACTGTCAATGGTCATCCAAGGGACCTACTACCCAGAACTGGCGGTTGCTCAGATTATGTACGGTGCCGTAACAGTCTCTTTCCTAGGAGGAATGAGGTGGGGGTTTGCTCTCCCAGAAAACAGCCCGGCCAAGCCAGACTGGCTGAACCTGGGTAACAGTATGATTCCTCCTCTGCTTGCCTGGCAAGCCTTACTTTTTAAAGATATCACTCCCGGTGCAATAATGCTGGTCATGGCCTTAGGGATAGCCCTCCATTATGACATTTCCCTTCTTCCTGTTTACCCTCAGTGGTTTACAGTACTGAGGGTACTGGGAACAGTGGTGATGGTATTATCACTATTAGCTACTGCAGCATTCAAGACTTTTTCTGAGGAGCAGCTACGTAACAGCAGAAATAAACATCAGAACACAAAATAATAAATCAATAGCGAAAAGCTATTTATCTGCCAATAAGATATTGAGTTCCAGGGGAAATAAAGACTTATTTGTGCTTGTAAGTCATAAGATGGCAGTGAGCAAGATGTTTATTCTTGAAAAAAACAACTTAGCTGGTTTAGGAGGGAAGGACTGTAAATGGCAGTGACTTCCAAGGCAGGCACAAGTCTGTCCTTATCTATAGAACAAAGCATTGCTCTTGAATGAAATGTTAGTCGTGTGAATTTAAAGTGGAGATTCAAATGACATGGATATGAATTGCTCTATGCTGAATTATTAAAGTATCTGGTTTAACTGTAATGCCTGATAATGTTATGTGGTGAACAACGGCATAGTCATAAACTAGCAAGGTGAAAGCAGTTCTAGTTTAGTGTATGAAGAAGCAGCAGAGAATTATGCAAAAGTTACGTATATGTAAATTCCAGTGTTGTGGGACAAAACTCCTCTCTTGAACTGGGAAGGTGCTGAGAATGCTAGGTGATTAAATGCCACTCAGGTAAGGTTGGCTTGCAGTGCTAAGCCAAGGTCAGCACTCGCAGAAATTACATCATCCAGCTGTGGTGATGGAGTGGGGAAACCTAGAAGGAGCAGCTTTGTATCCTTGGCAAGGTGCCACAAGAGAGAGAAGGTTACTTTCTGCTCAGGATGAAATAAAAAAGAATACCTGGGCCACCTGTTCTAGGTGGTGTCTGGGCTTGGGGCTGCCTAGCCCAGGAAGCTGCACGCAATGCAGCCATAAGTATCTGTCATATTCCTGAATTAAAGCGCTGTCAACTGATGATATGACACATGGACTCAGTAGCTGGCACTAAGGGATCAGATAATGGGACTGAAAGTTGTTCCTTCTCAAAACTTACTTGAGTACCTGGACATGTAGCCTGCAAACCCTCCATGATGTGCCAGTTACGAAAACACTGCAGGAGCATATGCTCTGTGTGCTTCCTAAGGGGAAGAAGATACAAACTTAGTTGTGTGGATTTTTCTTTTCTACCCCTAGTTACCTCAAGAAACCCATGAAATTGGATGTAGGCATACGTATTGTGGGCTTTTTATCTTAAGTATTCTTTAAGTGTAGTATAAGAAGCAAGAAGAAAGCTGAAAAGTGACAGCCACACATAATCTTAGGACCAACTTAGATAATCCTCATGGTTCTCTTAAAGCACTATTCTTCATTGTTCTATACAGGATAAAGCACATACCGTCACTTAAAATTTATCTGTTCATTCTGCAAAGAACAGATGTTTAGGAAACCTGCCTGTCCTGAAGACAGAGCCATCCTCTTAGATGGTATTGCTGAAACAGCAGCTATGTATGCGAGCCTCCCTTTTGTAACCTGCTAACCTTTATGCATTAACAGCATCGTACCTCTGAAACAGCAATGTATTTCAGTGCTCTCTGAATATAAAGAAAGTAAAATTGTGTTTGTGAATGAAAACAGTTCTTTCATTCTTTCCTACTTAGACATGGAATTTTTTAAAATGGGTCCAGAGAAGAGTACTGCCTTTGGCTTGATTCAGGGAGAGGTGCTGAATAGCAGAGAATGTAATCAACCGACTTCAAAGTTTCATTCAAACATGATGGAATCAGCTACAAAACCGAGCAAGTAACTGCACACAACAGCAGACTAAACCAGAAAGTTTACAGGCAGGGATCAGAAGTGAACTCATACTTCCCAAACTAATAAACTAGAGCTACTGTTAATGTTTCTTAAATGGTTCATGAGAGATCCTGAAATGTAAAAATGACAGCTTAAGAAATATTACCTATCATTTGATCCCAGAGAGGGCTATGCAAAGTTGGCAATGCAGCCAGACTTCCACGAAGTCAGTGGTTTTACACTGAGAAGATAAACATGAGTATTTTACTACAGACGTGTGTTACTTGTACCTTTTGAATACTCAACATTGATAACCTACTGGGAAATAGGACTTCCAGAAAAAAAAGAAAAAAAAAGGGGCAGTGATACAAACCATGGCAGAAAAGCAACCTATTCAAGAGCATTCCACAGTCACTTCTGAAAACGCATTTTATTATGAAAAACTGTTTAAAACAAGCTTAAACTTGGGAAAAACCTGACAGAATAGACATTAGTTCACACATGTAAGAAGTCCTTTTGAAGTAAGGGCATACAGAAGATTATAAAATGATCAGAGAAACAAATGCTCCATCGTCTAGCATGTTTTAGCCTGGCAATCTCCCAGCCCTGTGTTAGACTGTAAGACCTAGATTCTTAAGGTACCTGCAACACTCACCTTGGAGGCTTTTATTCATGTATTAATTTGTTAATTTTACACAGGGGATATTGACCTAGACAGTGTGAATGCTCCTTTGTCTACACAGCGCAGGCTTCTTGTTTTGTGACATTCCAGTTGTGGTTTTGTGTTCTAGAATAACACTATCAAAGTTCCAGCAGCCTTATTTCAGACTCTATCCAAATCACCCACAGCTGTGCAGAAAATGCAGTCGTATTGTGCAAACTTCAAGTACGTTAATTAAATGAATCTAGAAATAACTCCAAACTCCTAGTAGTATTGTTCTACTAAGCGTATCCAAATTAAATACAAACTCCTTAAGACAAAATACACTAACAGCATCACTTTAATGCTGAACGCAGCTAATTCTTATCACAAATCCTTCCATCCTCTCAAATTTGGAAGAGGCAGGATACAAGACGCAGCAAGGTGAATGTGCGTACCTTGTAGAACAGCATGTATTCCAATGCCAAGTCTTCGCATGTGCACGCAGGGTAAAAACATGTTTAACTAAGGAAAAAAAAAAAGGCAAAAAGCTTTCCTTGTATTTTTATACTAAGAGCTGTCCTAAACAGAACAGCTCATCGAGAGAACAGCATTTCCATTTCAAATCCATCGCAGCTTACACAAAAAGGAGCTCTACTGTCATCACTGATACCACTGAGAGGGAAAAGGCTGTGCTGAAGTGGAATGACATTATTAGAACTGTGAGAATAATCTTCCAGAACAGTAAATTCTCAGCCACTCACCACTCAAGTTAGTGGGGTGGCCAGAAAGTAAATATCCAATTCATATTTAGTGCCTGTCATGTCCAGCAGCAGCAAAGAGGCTCAAGTGCCTCAAGGTCATAAGGAGAAGTACAAAGTCTTCCCCATCTGTTATCTTCTCTTCCTTGTTTTCCACCAGAAAAGGACAACTAATACTAACCACCTGCTCTTATCTACAGGAAACTCCAAGCTGTCTATAGTGCCTCCTTCCAGATCATAAGGGCAGCTGAAGATGCTAGCTTTGGTGCACTTTAGAGTTAACAACCTGGTTAATGTCTCTAATGTGCTAGAATGATTTATCCAGATTTTACAGGGCAATTTTGCCATTTATTTCAGTGAGCTTAATCCAGTCACAAGAGGCATTCCTACTCTTAATAGAATACTTCCTGAGACAGACACCGGATAAGCCAATTTGCTCTGAAGGGCAAGAGTTTTAATATTTCCTTTTGCTCAGGAAAGCCCTCTGATCTAATTCTCCACTGTCTCTGCTGAAGCTCCTGTTTTAGAAGAGGTGTCTGGCCAACAAAACCAGAAATCTGAGGAGACAGATTTACTCATTCCTTGAATGAGTTTTCTTCTTTGCGTTTTACAGCACAGCTACACCTCCTTCGCAGCGGCTGGTGATCATGTTGGCGATTTCAGTCCAACTGTCCATATGAGGGTTATAAACTTCAACAGAGTCAGAGGTTACTGGAGCAGCAAAATCATGACTGGGAGCTCGGCCTCCTGAGGCATAAAGAAATCCATTCACAGCCACAACGCAGACACCAGCTCTTGGGATCTTCATTGGTGCGACTTCAACCCACTTTTCCTAATGAGAAAGTGAAAGAGTCCGCAAGTAGTTTTAGGGCAGGCCCTGATTCCGATAGAATCAGATCGTCTGAAATACATACAAAGACGACTAGGCATGCACTTCACAGGTTCAAATACGGTATGTGTACAGTACGGAGATGGTCAGAATCACACAGAATCACAGAATCGTAGAGGTTGGAAGGGACCTCAAAAGACCATCTAGTCCAACCCCCCTGCCAAGGCAGGACCACCTAGAACACATCACTCAGGAACGTGTCCAGTCGGGTTTTGAATGTCATGACAACAGTTTCACAAGTGGCAAAATCACACTAGTCACTAAAAAACAGATCATGTACTGTCTATACACAACAACCCTCCCTTTCTTCAGTCACCGAAGAAACAGTCTGTCTCCAAAACAGAGAATGGTATGCACTTTGAGGTGCAAAATAAGGAAAACTGTTCAATTCCAAAAGAAAACCAGAATGTCAGTCTGGATTATGTTCTGCTTTTAACACTAGATGCTGTTCCAAAGAGCATCATTGTCCTGGTTTTGCTGAAATAGAATCATAGAACTAATTTTCTGCACAGAAAAGCTGCCTTTTAGAGGAGACTGCAGCACTTAGTTCTGTGACAACAAAGTTGATAAGACACTTTTAGTTTGTGGCCAGCTATGGAATGCAGGTTTCCATAGTGATCAAGGTCATGAGCAGTTTTGAAATAGCCAGGTGCAAAAGCTAGGAGGGGCGAAAGCCAGGGCATGTGCCCTGAGCTGGCCAACAGAAGTATTCCATACCATAAACGTCACGCTCCCTATAAATTAGAAGATTCTCTGGGACGACCCTCTCTCTTTGATGGCTGCCGTCCCTGGAGAGTCTCGCCCATTGTCCCGTTCCTGAGGACCTACTCTCTGCTCCCAAGACCTATCCTGCCAGATGCAGTAACTGTCGCATTTTCGCTGGACCTGCCCAGCTCGCTCTGTGTGTATCAGCACTCACGGCTGAGAGAGCACAGCTCCCCATCCCTGTATGCCTGAGTATAACCTTCTGTATTTTACACTAGTATAGGTATTGGCATTAAGGGTTTTTTACTCTTTTGTTAAATCTGGTTCTATTTCAACCCAAACGTTTCCTTTTCTTTTCCCAATTTCCCCTCCTTATGTGAGGGGGGACATTGGGAAATAAAACAACTGTATAAACTGCGGCAATCATATAAACATGAGCAATGATAGTCAGGAATAATTTCTTATGTTATTCAAAAGCTTAACTGTCCAACGTGATTTTTCTAGTCGTGCTGAAACACCACTACATTTCAACTTCTGCAACAAAGGGCAACTTATACTTTTTCAGGGATTTTTTTCTCTCTCTTGTCAGATTATTGACCATCTATTGCAGAGGGGGAATCTATCCCCACATCTTAACTCTAACAAGTACTTACCAAACTACAGCGTATCTGTGCATCATCAGCATTGGTTAGCTTTGTTTCCCAAAAGCATGCATACAATCTTTGTAAACACTCCACTAGGTCAGACAGCAAGATTCTACACATTGGTTAGGATAGACAGACCCTGAGATGACTGAAGCTTTGCCTCACTCAGATTACCAGCCAGTAGTGAAAAGGAAGTGGAATTTCCAAGTTTTTCTTTTTTCTTTTTAAAGAAGGAAGCCGGCTACCTCTGCAGCATCTTACACAAAGTCGATGCAATCTGCATTTATGAAAGACAGGGACTCTACCCGTACCTCTTCAAAGGAGTATCTTTCAACAGTAGCAAGAGCATCCTGAGATTCATTCCAGCCTCCCACAGCATAGATACAATCGTTGAGAGCAGCTACACCAAGATACGCTCTTTGGGTGCCCATTGGAGCAAGCTCAGACCAACGTTTAGATATTGGGTCGTAGACATCAACAGAACGTAGCTCTACTCCTTCATTGCTCATACCACCAACAACATAAATCAAACCTGTAGAATCAGAGTTTTTCCTCTATTAGTTTTCATAATACAAAGGTTTGACAGATAAAAAATGTTTGTCACAATACAAGTTGCAGCCTGACTTTAAGATGGTTTAAGAATGCCAGAGAGAAGTCCTCCATTTGCCCAGTAGTAACAAACACAAAGCTTTCAAATGAGTAACTTGAGGCTCAAAAGCACTAGAAGCTCTGATGGAAGCACTAATTAATCAAGCGCAGAGGAGAGAATTCAGAGGCTGCAACTGCTGACCAGGCCTCAGTAAAAGGCTTAATAAGCACATCTATAGATCAAGGCTTTAGACATGTCTGTCTTGAAATTATCTGTGGCAACTCTTCACAAAGACACACAGAAACCCAAACACGGGAGGTAAATAAAAGCAGTATCAGGAAAGACAATCAACTGTTAAAGACTAGCTGGATAACCATATGGCACCCATGTAAAAACTGTTTTCATGAGATAAGACAGAAGAGAGAGAGAACTTCATAGTCTTTGAGTTCTGTACAATTAAAAATACGTTACTAGAAGGACACACAGTGAGACACAAGTTTGTTCAACTGACGGCACAGTAGAAGACAAAGGTAAAAATTCATGACTGAAAACATAAAGCTTCAAAATCCGACTATGGATGCAAACAATATTCACCTTGCATTTCACAACACCCAAAGTAGTAACGGGGCACAGCCATGCTTCCCACCACATCCCAACTATTTTCTTCAGGATCAAATCTTTCAATTGTGTTGCCAATCTCTGCTCCAACCCAACCTCCTGCAAATAACAGCAAACACAGGAAATAATTTAATGGCATGAAGCTGTAGGTTAGCTGCATTTTTAGGCATATGGTACACTGTTCCAGGACAGACAAATTCTGAAACCAGCATGCAATCTACACTGGAAATAAGTTGTAACTGAACAATAACTAATCCACAGAGATGTGGTATGCTAACGCTGTTTTGATAAATTTAAGTTCACAAATTTGCAACATCCAAGATGTAATATTTAAGATCAAATCAATTTACAAGTTCCATGAATTAACACCTTTAAAATTAACTTACCCAAAGCATAGATAGCACCATAGCATGTGCACACTCCCAGTCCAGAACGGGGATGGTTCATGGAAGCCACAGTGGTCCACTGCTTGGTAACAGGATCGTAACACTCAGTACAGTCAAAAATCATAGAGTTGTCCTCACCTGCATAATAAGAACAGGAACAGAGACAGGGGAAACACAATGTTTTGCGCTGCAAACACAAAAGCATTCTTCAACTCCTCCCAGGACAGACAATATTAGAATACAAGACCTTTCTGGCCAAAGGAGCAAAAGCCTCATTTACACCTAGAACTGAATCATCAGTATGAACAGCTTTCATCAACAGTTCCCTGAAACATTACTGAAAATAGAGAGGTGAACACCCACAATGCTACACACTTTCTACTCCACAGCACAACTTTTGAGGTTTTTGAGACCTAAGAATGTGTTCTCTGGTGACAAAAACAGTATACATATGCATTCTTTAATGATGGGCTGGTAGAGCTACTCATCACATCCTTGTGCAAACATACGTAACAAACCTTTCCGGGTAGGCAGACCACAAGTGGCCTGTCCTGTACTACTGCCTATGGGCTTCTGCTAAAATACAAGTGAGATAAGAATTGCTATTAGTGGTGGTACACAAAGTCTGCAGAATATCCAACATCTCAGTATATCAGCACATGTCCATATGATTATCTGTGGGATGTTATACCGTGAGGTGAGAACAGCTTAGTAAAAATAATGGTAGAGAACCAAGGAACCCCAATTCAATTGTTATAGTATCTAGAAGTTGTATTATCTACTGTTGCAATGTCTACTCCTGGAACCACTTACAGGAAGAATAATTTTAAAAATCTCCATCCAGGAGTTCTCCAGTATCCCTGCAACAAAGAAACCATGTTTCGGCTGTTACCTCCAATGGCATAGATCATTCCTCCCACCACAGCCACACCCAGCCCACTCCGGGCCTGGTGGAGAGAAGATACTGTGGTCCAGTAGTGGCTGAAGGTGTCAAATCGCTCCACACAGCTGAGGGCTCTACTGTCACTCCAGCGTCCTCCTTGCAGTCGGGTATACCCACCTACAAAGAAAGTGGAAAGATCGTGGCTGAGTAAGAGCTTCTTGCTCATCCTCATGCTCTTATATCTAAACCAGTCAAAAAAAATTGCAGTAACAGCTATTAGCCACTGTTAGTAGGAACTGGACTTTTCCCAAGTAGCATTGTTTCTCCAACACACAAGGAAGAATGGTCACCTTGAGGGTCATGTAACTTGTGCCCAAGCTGACCACCTCACCACAACGCTACAAACATCACCATTTGTTCTAAGCAAAACACAGAGACCACTAACAGCCTTTCCTGTCTTAAGTTGCTTTTACTTCTCACAGGGTGAAATAAGAGCATTCCCTACCAACACAAAGCTGCAGCTTTGCTGAAAACTTGCTATCTCAAGTATCCATCAACCAAAGTATCCTGAACAGAGAAAATTTCATCCTTCAGAAGAACAAGGTGTGCAATGAACTTGCAAACACCATTCCAGCAGTGAACCTGGGGCAAATCCTCTGCTGATTTGCAGCTTTCCACCCAAGGCAAATAATTTCTAAAAGGCAAATCTAGCCTTTGAATACTGTGTCGCACTGACAAGAAATGTGAATGCTGGACTTCTGTGCAGTTCTAAGCAGACAGCAGATAACATGGTAACTCAGCCAGATTAAATATTTTCCTATTTTTTACATCTTTTGAATTAAAAAAAAAAAAATCCAGAATCTCCTTCAGCTCTGTAATACGACATAGTACTACATCATTTGTTTTACAAGGTTCAAACAGCCACATTCTAACCTACTGCATAAAGGTACTTCCTTGCTTTCTTCCGGGGACGACCTTTAGAAGCTTGCAGAAAACTGCTGACCTTGTTCTCTTTGGGAGATTTACAGACTTCACAGTATTCTTTCAACAGAGTTTGCAAGGCCACCCGAAGGCTGAAATCTGGAATACCTTAAGAAAAAAAAAAAAGCAGATGAAAAAAGGCATAGTCAAAAATTAGAGACAAAAAGTAACTTGGTTCTAGAAAAGTTACTAGCTTCTCCTAAAGCAGCAGACAAAACAAGACTGCCTACTTTTATAATACTTTTTTAAAGGCATGTTTTTAAAGTAAGCTGTGCTCATTTGTTAAAAAGTAGAATTTCTTTGGGTATCATCATGCTATTAATTTTTAAAAAGTCCATCAAAATCCAGTAACACTAAATGACACATGGTTCGCTCAAATCCAAACATCTGGCATCGTTTCTCCCCTTTCACTTACTTTCTATGTATTTCAGTAGCCTTTGTGCTGGTAGCAGGGGGAATCGAACAGGCTCCAGCACTTCTACGACGTACTTCTTTCTTTTCCCCACATCCTTCAAAATCCATTGCATTGCCGCTATGAAAACCTGGTACTCGTCCTCGATGCTTAGGTCCTCGCTCCGCAAGATCTTCACCAGCTGCTCTTTTGTCAGCGCCAGGAACTCCTCCCCTCGCTGCACCTCCAGGAAGTGCCCGTGGATGTAGCTCTCGGTGAACTCCATCAAGTCGTGACAGGCGATCTGCTCGGAGAACTGGAAGAGGCCGATGCAGTTCAACGGGTCGATCTGCCCCTTCAGGAACTCGCAGCAGAGCTCCACCACCTCGGTGAGCTGCAGCATGTCGGCAGCGACGATCAGCTCCTGCACGTTGTGCTCCCCGATGCTCACCACCCCTGCGGGCACGCACACGACAGCGGCGCTTCGCTCCGGGTTGTGGCCGCCGGGCAACCGCCACCCCGGCCCGGCCGGCGGGCACCCGTCCCCGGCACCACCACCCCCCGTCAGCCGCTACCTGTGTAGATGAAATCGAGGAGCGTGTGGAAGGTGTCCGCCTCGACGCCCGCGATCCGCACCACATCCCGACCGGATTCCTTCATGCCGCCCGCGAAGAGCGCCGCGAAGTAAGGGCTGCTGGCCGCCAACACCAGGCGATGCACGGCGAACGCCTCAGGGCCCACCTCCAGCCGCACGTCGCAGAAGCTCTGCCCGGCCCACAACCGGTTGATCTGGGCCAGAAGGAGGCGGGCGTGCCGATCGGAAAAGGAGCTCCCGCCGCCCTTCGTCGCCGCAGCACACGCCATAGCGCTCCCCGAGGTGGCGGCACCTTCCTTCGCCTCCCCCGCTGCCGCCCGCAGGGGCAGCGCTGGCGCATGCGCACCGGCGCCCGCGGCGCCCGGCTCTGTTATCCTGTGGCGCATGCGCGGGAGAGTGGGGAGGGGGAAGCTGAGGCGGGTATACTTGGTGGCTGTGGGCTTCGTGAGAGAGGCTCTGGTGAGGTGTCCTGCGTGCTCAGTGCCCTTTTCCCTCAGCGGGCGTATGAGGTGGATCTGCCCTGGTTGTAGTATGTCTGTCTGATCCTTTGGCTGTGTTTTTTCCGGGTCACTTGGCCTGGTGGAGCCTGTTCACCTCTGCTGGCACACCATGAACTCTATGTGGATTCGGTGATGAGCTTTCCTGCCGGGGGTTAAAGCTGGTCCCGTGATGGGTTCACTCACCGTGCTTGGTGCTGAGGTAATTGGTGAACAGCATGTGTGCTGGCGCCTTATTCACTGCCTTCACAATCTCCATCCCTCAGCCATATTCCTCTCAGGCATGCTTTTGCAAACTGGATTCCTAGCCACCTTGATCTGTGCTTCTGAGAGAGAAACATGGCAGTGTTGGGGGCAGAGGCCACGGCTGCCATCCTCCTGGGGGAACCCCAGAGATGGGAGATGGGGGAACTCCCTGTTGTTAGGTCAGAACTGTGGTATCAGAGCTGGGCTGACCGAGGCTGAGCCTGCCCATGCACCCCCTTTTCTCTATAGCATCATGCCATGTTTGGGTCTTCCTCTTCATTCCAGCAGGGATGTTTCATCACAGTGCCCTGTGGCAGTACTGTGTGGGCCACTGAGGTCAAGCTCTGATCCTGAGGCAGAGTGTGCTTCCAATCTTACTCTGTATAAATTCACTGAGTCAGTGCGTGCCTGAGCACTGACCAAGGGATGAGTATCGCATACTGAGTTACACGCGCTCAGTCACTGGGTCTGGCAGAGCTGGCACTGATTCTGAGAGAAAAGCATCCCTCCTGAGTTTTCCGCAACTGTTCCAGCAACATGACATGCAGCCAAAGCAAAAAGCAATCAAAGAGCCTCTTGGAACGCTTCCATATCTATTTACTATGAGACTGGGAAAGAAAAACATGTCTGCTTACAGTTACAATGGTGATGGCCCCTCAGGCTTTTCTCACAATTCTGAGTTTCATTGTAATAACTTTTAAATGTGCTTCTAGAAGGAATCTGAATTGTGCTGCTCTCCAGGGGCTGTTGGTTTCTCCATTCATCAGCATTTCATTCCTGACAGTAGAGTGGTAAAATTACCTTTTAAGCTGGTGTTAAAAAAATACCCAGAGAAAATATAGCTCTAGATAGAAAAATAAGGTTTCTGCAAGCACACACAGTTGGATACATGCTGATATAATGTGGTATAAATTTTAAGCTAAGCTAATAAATGCGTTGAGATTTTTCTTTCATTGATGAATCAGTAAAAGAAACCAGACCCCTCTTGCGCTGACATTTTATTCATCGGAAGTGGCCTGTGAGTAAAAGGCTTAGAATTCTCCTAAATGCCAGTGGCTCAGTTGCTGGCTGATGTCAGCTGTTAGACACTTGGCCAGTTCTAGGATTTCACACCATAGCGCCAAATTTACAGACACAAAATAGCATTGCTGAGACTGCTAATTTTGCCCTGAAGTCCTGTCCTGTCCTGTATTAATGTGGTTGAATGGTTCTGCCTCCAGAAGAGGGCACTGCTGTTTCTTTTGTAACCACGCAGAATCTGTACAAGATGGAGCTAATGCTCCCAGATGCTACTGTGCATCTCCCAAAACAAGCTGTGGATTTTCAGTAGTAAGTCTGACAGTACAGTTGACAGTGTGAAATTGCACTGTAATGAGGAGCCTTCCGATTAACTAACACCAAGAATGACAGTGAAGGAATTAAAAATGTCTTCTATTTTGATTTAGTAGGCTCCTAACGTATTTGCCAATAAGCCAGCTGAGTGCTGACTGATATGTAGGACAGGTGACCAAAAAGGCATGCCCTGTGCTCCTCAATGTGTGCCACAGCTCACACCTGCACAGAAGTGCTGCTCTCACTGTACCAAAATCCCTCAGAGAATAATCTCACAAACAAGCTATTCAGGCTTTCTCTTGAAAAAACCCTGTGCTGTGCCAGAGCACCACGAAGAATTGGAGTCCTCCCTGTGTTATCCTACAGAGGCCCATGGCTGCTCAGATTTCCCTGGCTGAAGGCTCTTCAGGAAAAACCTTTCCAGATGCCTGGAAGATATTCTGCCGAGTGAGGTGTCTGTGCTCCCTGTCTCAAATCCTGCAGATGGTGCTGTTACTACAAGATGACACATTTGAACATGCAACAGAAATGGGTGCCTAAAAGGTGCTGCATGTGTTGTAGTTAGATCCAAGTGGGTTTTTTTTTTCCCTTTTCCCCCCTGAATTCCATAAAGATGGAAGTCTTTTAGTCTCAAAAGAAAAAAAAAATTAAACCCCAAAACCCCCACAAACCACCACCCCCGAAAACAAAACAAAATACCAAAAGTAAAATAATTGATTTGAAAGCGCAGTTTTGCCTGTCTGTCTCTAGTCAGAAGCCTGTCCATTACACCTATAGCTTTGGGGATCATTTTGAGTTAGTATTCAAGCAGTATCCTTACCATGCTTCACTGCTAAAATTCTCTCTTGCAAAGGAGACATGAAACTCAGGCCTTGAGTATTTGTAGGTACGACAAACCCCATGGGATATTTTGTAATAAGGAGCCACTTTCCATTAAAGTCAACCAGAATGTGCCAGGTCAAATTCCCCTCCCAGTTTCAATGGGTATGAAGTCTTCACGTCCTGTTCCAGACTGCAGTTTATCTCTGCACTTTGTCCTCTGTGCTAAGGCATCTGCTATAATCTTTCAATGGTACATTCAGTTGCCGTTTTAATTACTAATTACCCACTGTAGCTATTAGCATTTTAATGCTCTTGACCTATCAGATGAGAGGTGTTGGACAGCCTCACCAAAATGGAAAGGATCTTTGTGTTTTGGTGTCCAGGTCACAAAACCTTCATAGAATCATAGAATATCCTGAGTTGGAAGGGACCCATGAGGATCATGGAGTCCAACTCCTGGCTCCACACAGGACCAGCCCAATCAGAGCAAATGACTGAGAGCGTTGTCCAAATGCTTCTTGAACTCAGTCAAGCCTGGTGGTGTAACCTTCACAGGATACAACCATTTTTGCTCCACTGCCCTAAGTTTCATAAAGACTTGAACTCAAACTTCTCCCAGGGAAGCCGAAATTGCACAAATACAGAGCTACCAAGAGTTTATGAGGACTAGAAGTATCCGTAGTGCATTAAGCTGCATCTCTTACACTTCCAAGATACCTTTTCTCTGTTAAGGCCTACGTTTGCCCCAGGTGTCCCATTTACCTTGAATGCAGAAGGCAATGATGCAGATCAGCAGTCTCTGTTGATGCATAGTTTAGTGGAGTGTTGGCGTTAAGTGCTGCACCATGAGTCTGCAGCCCCTAGTGGGGGTAAGATGAGAGAGGCTGCTGGAGTCCACACTCATGCAACATGGAGGAGAGAAGAGGCTCCCTGGGTACGTTCAAGTTATTTCTCAGACAATGATGGGTAACCCATTATCACCCCAAAGGGACTGGTTATCATGTTGTCTACTCAGTCAAAAGTCTCTAATGAGCTACAGACACTAGATTCTAATTAGATACCTGCATAAACCTGTTGTCAGCTTACATTTTTATGTGATACACAAGCTTTAGTGCACGAAGAAGCTTTTCTTCATGATCTGAATGTTTTCCATCTCAGTGGGTAAAGGCATTGTGCTTCACAGTGAGACAACATTTTCCAGACTTAAACCAGGCATGAGAACACTTGCTCCTGGCAGGTTTGGGCCAGCCCCAAAAGCTATTACCTTCATTCCTGTGAGGGTTAATGAATCTTGATGATTGTGTGTGTAGGGTGGAGGTCTGAACTGGAATGGACCCAAAGATGGAGAGCAGGAGGGGTCCCCAAAGCTGGTCTTTCTGCACAGGCAGCCCCAAAATGTAGGGCTTGTGTAGAAACAAGCATCACCAGCAAGGTGGTGATGGCTCTGTCCATTTGTCAGCTGAACTATTAATGGCTGGGGAAACTGTAAAGCTCACTGAAGTGCCATGCTGAATGATTCCTCTCCCCTCCCCTCCCCTCCTCTCCTCCTCTCCTTATAAGCCTTTGTGAACTTGTATGTCTATTTTGGAATTTGTAATTTAAGTATTTTTATCACTTGCACTGTAATATGGTTACAGGTAAGGGTGATGTTAAGGTAACTGCCTGATATCAGAGTTGTCAGTCCAAACAAGTTTAGCATTCTTGAAATGGGTGTTCAGAAATGCTCCTGAGTATCCACATTGCACCAAACGGACAGAGAAGCAGGCTGTGCTGGAGTCTAGCTGAGTGGGGCAATGTCCTCCAATGACCAGCCATACCCTGGGGAGCCATTTGGCAGGCAGCAAAAGTGGGGAGCATGTCTGAGCTGCAAGAGCCTCCAGATGGAATGTTGCATTCCCAGTGAGTAATGCACAGATAATGACTTGTGATTTCAGAAGCACTGGCAATATTTCACTGCTTGGTGCTCCAGGCTTCGTCTTCACAATAGTGTTGGGTAGAAAAGGGATTGGTGTATAACAAAAAGTAAGAAAAAAGGGAAAAAAAGTAATTAAAAAAGGAAAGAAAAACACTTACCCAGTCTTAAAGTATGGCCTAGCAGTGAAAGGATTGTGTCATCTGACCTACTTGTGTGGAGAGGTTCGTGTTCTCGGTACACTTACCTAGCAGGAAGTTTGGAGGAATTCCAGTGAAACTGGGAACATTGTGCAACATGTGTGGCTACAGTTCCCCACCAGTTAGAAGATTCTTGTGTTTAAGCCATAGATCTGGAGCAATTCCAGGCAATTTGATTTAAAGTAAACATCCTGGATGCAGTGTGTCAGATACTAGCACAATATTGTTTTAGTCTTTCTCATTTCTCCTGTGGGAATAATCATCCCATGAAGAAGGAAAGTGATCTAATGAGAGAATTAACTCAAGAGCTTGAACATTGAATTAATCACAGCTGTCTGAGAGGGGAACCAAGGCAAACTCCACAGAGAGCTCACTGCATTTCCAAGGAAGGAGGCCAAAAGAATACTAAGACTCAGATAGCAGTTAGCGATCAAAACAGGGGCAGGAGAGATATGCTTTTAGTAGCTAAAGGGAAGCAAAACTGTGCAGCAGGGAGAGTTTCGCCCTCATTTCTCTGAGAAGTTAAATCTCAGTGGTAGGGAATCGCTGCAACTTTTTCTTGGAGATGTTGAAAGCTGCCAGATTGTTGGGGTCTGATCCTCACAATATCCTACCACTTACCTGAAGTAGATGATTGATTTCATAGCCTGGCTCTTTTTTCACTGTTGTCTAGAGTTGTCCTGCAGCTTCACACGGAATTAGAGCTGCTCACTAGGGTGACTTTATCAAAGGTGCAAGTCTATTTTGTCAAAAAGAAAAATGAGTTGTGCTTGAGAATTATCAGTCTTCAGGCACGTGGCACTTTTAGTCTTGCCATTAGTAAAGTCTGGCAATGTTTCAAATTGTAATCCAAATCCTAATGCTTTTTGGACTGTACTTAACTCTTTGTGTTTAAATCACCATGTTCCTGTGGATAATAAAGTAGAGCAGACACACAGCAGACCCATGAGCTGTCTAGAGCATGTGGCATTTTTTAAAATAACTCCAAGTTATACAAACATTTTGAACAGAAAAAAAAGGAAGGAAAATATCCAGAAAATGTGCATAAATTCAGCTAATCTTATTCCCTTTATTTTATATACTCATTAGATACATACCAGGAGCACGTCTGCGCTCCTAGAAGGTATTGCCCTTGCACTGACAGAGCTTGTGAGCTGATTTGATTGAGAAGATGGATAGAGTTAAACTCTGCCTGATACCCACCACATTCCACAGCCTGTGTGTGCAGTGGGGTCATTCCAGAAGCAGCGCCTCAGTGGAATGTGAGATACGTCACAAACTCCGTGAGTAACTGTTAGAAGGATGTTTGCAGGTCCTGCATCTGCCTGCTTTGTGAGTCAAGACATCCAGGGCTCTGCATACACTGAAGCCTTAAAAGATGAAAACTTCCACAGCGTAACATTTCAACTGTAAATGGCATAGGTCTGCTGTTCCCTTGCCATTATTTCGCTGAATGAATGTTTTCCTTGATTTACCTTTCCTCAGTGCAAGCGTTTTTCATCCCCCTTTTTAGAACTCTTCACCTTCGGGGGGCTTGGACTAATTCTCTGGTTAGAAAAATTGTTTTTACTTTAATCTTGTCCTGCAAAGTGCTCACAAAATCTCTACTTCATTGTCTGAGTAAACAAAAGTGTTGACTAGAATCAGAACAGAGCCTTTGGGATTTGTAACAGAAGACCTCTCTGAGATTAGTAACAACATACTCATAGTAATATTTTAATATATTTTTAACTGGTTGTGCATCCATGTTATGGTGATTTTGTTTGCACTTTGGTTTTCTCAGTTTGCTTATCAGAATGTTACAGTGAATATTGTCAAAACCCTTAAAAAGCCATACCTCATCTACAGCTTTCCCCTTTTTCTGCAGGCTCATTGTATCTCATGAAGAGAAATTAGCCTGTTTTGACATTATTTGTCTTAAATAACCTAACAATTATTATTTTTATAATTTCATTATCCTTCAAGGTGCATGGAAATGCGTTGTTTAACAACCTACGATATTTTTTTGATGCTCAGATTTTTGCAGTATTTTATTTTACAAAATCTCTCATAATTTTTGCATAATACCTTCTGTCCAAGGATCACCTTACAATGCACAATTCCATTTGCAATGTGAAATAAGGCTCTGAAACAGACTTGTCTGTGCTAGTCCTAGTTCTGCAATGCTTGCAAAGATCAGATAAGACTCTGACTCTCTCCCACTGACTCAGTTTGCTTCTCACTACTTATTTTCCTCTCTTCATTTTGAAGATTAATGAATGTTTCTAAAATGCTCTCAGTGAAACCTGTACATGAAAAATGCAACAGAAGTTGAAAATGTCATCATTACTGATGCTTACTGTTTTTAAAAAGGAAGCTATATTGCAATCAATATCCATGGAGAATTATGAGCTACAAAAATAGAGTGAGCACTCTAAAAGTACTACAGGATATTGTGGCTGGCACAACTAAACTGAAGGTGAAAACAGCAGAGTAACCTGACAAAGAAAGCCTTGCAATGGCACAAGATAGAGTGGGGAAGTTTTGTTAATAATGCTTAGTACTGAAATATACACAGGATAAAGTATTTGTATTACCAAAGGATGATGAAATCCGTTTCAGTCTGCAGCTGATTAAAGATGAGGTTCATCATCATAAGTAACATTAATAATTTTAAAGCAGCAGGCTGAGATAACCGGTACTAAAGAGCTCTAACAGAGCTATCAAGAGAGATCTCGTTTGTAATAACTCCTGGCATTTCAGTGAACTTTCAGAAGACTCATAGTATTGTGCCAATGTTTAAGGAAAGAAAATTAAATAAACAGAGCAAGCAGGACGACCCAACTAGCTGTGTTATGGTTAACGTGACACCAGTCCCAAGTAGCACAGTACAAAAGCTAATACTTAGCCAGGTAGTAAATAAGTCAATATTTGGCAATAATTTTTATTTTTATCAACATTGTCTTGTTGATAAATCCAATTTAATTTAGTGATAAAGGTTGTAAATCTGTTTCCTACAGATTAGTGTGGGAACATATTTCACAACAAATTTCACAAAACATTTGATCTACCATTGTGACATTTTGATAAAGATCTTAGGTGAGCCTAGTGTCACTAAATACAGAGACATTTCAGTGGTCTGGGCCAGCATGGACCCAGAAGCAGGGCACGTGCTCTTGAGCTGTGATGCATAGCAGGCACTTACCACATCAGGTCAGCATTAGCTGGGGATGTCGGCAATCATCAGTAACTTGGATCTTTCTTTTCCCTTGTTCACCTTCACACTGTTGTCGTAGTCTGATTTTTAGTGATTTTTGTTATTTTTAGTTTTGCTTTATCTGAGTTATCCTGGCCTTTTTGTAAATGTAAAATCACCACTGATAGCATTTCTGAGTGACACAGAGATTGTCTAAGATGTAAATTATGGTGAGTATAAAGCATCTAGACAGAGTGAACAGTGGCTTAGGAAGGTTGATGTAAGCACTTGAAACTTTTGTAATACAAACAAGTTCAAAGCAGTAAGCCTGAGAGTGAAGATCACAGCTCACACCTCTGGGACCAGGGAGCTGTATAGTGGGAAAGAGTAACACCAAGAAAAAACAAGGAATCATAACACATGGACACTGGAGGCGTGCAAATAATCAGAACAATGCTCTGGTGGACACGGGAGTGCAATTAGGGAGAAGCACGTAGGGACATGGTGGTCTCTCTGTAGGTCACCCTTAACACTATCATGGAGTAACAGCTTTAGTCTGTACAATTCAGGGAGGATATTCATGACCGGAGAAGGTATGGAAAAGAACCATAAATATGATTTAAGGAGAGAGGGAATGTTTTACAATGATATATGTAAACTAAATAGAGCTAAGATGGAGCTAATTGTTAGGAAGCGGTTTGATCCAGTGTATAAGCTGCTGAGCAGAAAAGCAATGCTGAATCCTGAAGAACTCTTTAATACAACAGACTTCAGCAAAAATGAACGGCTGAAAGCTGAAACAGCAGATGTTAGATCTGGGATAATCTCTGTCACTGAGGAAACAAATTATCAAGTGCATTGGACAATTCTCCATTATTTTAAGTTTTAAATCAAGGCTTAAAGTCTTTCTGGACGATAACTTGTATTTGAATAAAACACATCTGGATCAACGAAAGAATGACCAAGAATTATGGGACAATTTCTATGCTAGGGACAACTGAATAGTTCTTGACTCTGTTTTAGAAAAGGGGTGACCTAGAGGAAATATGGTAGCCCTGCAAAATTATTGGGGTCACAAAAGAGTTAAATTGTTTCCTTAGGTTACATCATGAGTCAGTGGGAAAGTTATGAATAGGAGCTAAATGGTCTCGGTCCCTTAGCTGCTGTAGGATCCAGTGCTCTTCAAGAGCATGCAACGACCAGTCTCATGTGTCATCCTGAAACTAAGCACGGAAGAATTGTTTGTTGAGTGTGGTTTCAAGAGTAATGTATCCAGAGCAAAGAGAATAAAGTGGAATGGGAAGAAAAAGAGCAGAGACAGTCAGAAACAATTGTGTTCTTAACAAAGAACATGAAGGAAGTCTTTGGCTGTGATGATACAGAAAAAGTTGGTGTTACAGCATTAAGAGGGGACAATCCATTCTTGAATTCTGAGCACAGCAAAATAAAAACCAGGAAAATTTCTGCCCTGATTCAGGTGCGATAAAGAAAGACAGGACAGAACAGAGTTAGTGAAACAGAGGAGAAAAGACTGTCAGAATGTTACAGAAGACCAAATTCTTATTCTTTCTTTTTAAACACTAGAACTGACAAACTGAGATAGCACAAAATACAGATGTGGCAAATATAATTCTTAAAACAATTCAGTGCTGGTAGGAATTAGTCCATTGTTAAATACACTGAGAAGCTGGTTGGAAGCAGAGCACGACCTAATGGGTCTAGCAGTTCTACTGCAGCTGTGTGAAACCGTTCAGTAAACAAACAGCCCAGTGAAGAAACTCTGCTGGATTTTTAAGATTCTCCTAGTTTACCAGGATGTGCCAAGTCAGTTTTAACTGTGGGTCAGATCCATAAGTGATGTAAGGTGCCTAGCTCCACAGCAAACACCGAGAGTTTTCACAATTTGATAATCTGCCCCCCCTCAAATTAAATCCTTCTCATGTTTGTCCTGGTGACACCACTACGAAAGGCTGTATAGAATGGCACAGACCTGTCCGCTTTGCTGCGATATCAGAGGGACTATGGATGTCTAAGTGAAAGCAGGATTTCATTCATCCTTACCTGATGTGTCCCTCTGGGACTAGTGCAGATTTTGGTTTTACTTTGACTGTAACAGTGATGCTGGGAAGCAGAATTACTGATGAGAGAAATGTAATTAGTGTCCTCCCTGACACTTCCATGTGTCAGAGATCATTCTGTTTGGAATAATTTGGTGGGAATAACTGCACTCAAAATTATGCTTCAAATTCATATTGTAGGAGATTGGTACTGGTGTTGTATAAGGTAAAAGCTCAGTGTGACAAACCATGCGTTCTGTCCGATATATGGATCCAGGGATTTATCTAGTACACCACAGTCCCCTGTTTTGCAAATATGTTTTTGAGATACAATATGAATTTTCAGTGGTCAGTAGCCAGGCTCACTGACCTGTTTCTGCCTGGAGCATTTCTTCTTTATCTGAGCAGAGCCTGGCACACGGGCACTCGTGACAGGAGTGCTGTGTGCCTATGCTAATGAAGGGTTTGGGTTGAAGATTTGGTGCATTACTGGCACGGCCTTCCAGAGGTCTCTAGTTCTCATTGTTCCACCTTAAGACAGCAGGAGCTGCCTGTGCCTCTCCTCTTTGAAAGTCAACCCTTAGACGTTAACTTCAGGCTTCTAGCTGTTCAGTTCAAGTCACAAGATTACACCTGTGCTAACCTGTCTGGGAGCTTTGTGATGCAGATGCAAAAACATCAGAGAAAGATTAATATAACCAGCCATTGATTTATTGTATTCTAGGAAGTAAGGGATAAAGCAGGCTGGCGTGATGCCCTGAGCCCAGCCTCCACAACAATTTCTCTTGTCCAGACATACATCCACCAGCATTTATCTTGTCTGTTCCCCTTCCTCTCCCTTTAGTTTCTCAAACTTCAGGAGTTTCCTTTGGCAGGCATGCTCCTCACTGCTGCTGCTGGAGGAACTTTCCTCTGAGCTTTCGGAGAGGAGGTACTTCGCTGCCATCATGTCCTTCTCATTCATTTGCAAGCAGAGGCAGGAGGATTCGCTCACCTTAAATGACTCGCCCCACATATTCTGGCACATGTCAGTCCCGTTTGCGTACATCTGTGTGTCAAATAAGAAATGCACCAATTACATTTTAAAATGAGTTTAAATTATTTGTATAAAATTGATAAACATTTATCACTTTAAAAAAATTGCTACTAGATTATGAAAAAGCAGTCTGCAGTCATCCACTATGTTGCTGTGTGCCATGCTTCCTCACTTCTGAGGTACGGTAAAATGTTATCCAGTCCCACCACTGGCAAAAGAGATTTGCATGTTGTGAGAGCAAGTAATTACACAAAGTGCAAAGTGATCACCAGCCAGCCCTTTGTTTCCACCCTGCGCCTGACAGCCCAGCTAGCTTTCTGAGTCTGACAGACCAAAGCTGTGTGTGAGAGCCTGTACAACTTGCAGCGCGTCAGGGCATTCTGACATGTCTCCGGACCTGAGCAATGCTGAAAGCACCAGACTGTTTTGAATACAGGAATCTTTTTATCTACAGGCTGGAGACAGACCAGTGGAGTCACAGCTCCACGGGATCTCGCTGTGCCTGCTGCAGTGTACATCGTGACCGGACAGGACGTCACAGACAAAGAGAAGGGATATAACTTAGAAACTGTTTGAAGAAAAGAGGCTTTCTTCAAGCATCTGAAGTGCTGTGTCCAGTGCTGCAATGCCTTTCTGGCTCAAGAAAGTGTAAACTGCAGCTTCTTGCATTCTCTGTGAGTGAATCTTGTCCAATTCTTGATACTACATAATTTTGTAAGGCCTCTCTGTCATAGGACCCGTACAGTCACGCAACAAAGATATTTTTTGCTTGCTAAGATCACATTGTGACAGCCTCCTGTCTTCCCAGCTTGAGTGTGCTTAAAAAATACTAGCTCAGGAGTTATCACGTCCAGCCACAGAGTGGGCAGGATATACAATTTATCTTGCCTGCATTTCTCCCATGTGTTTGTGGTTGAAGTTCAGTTTTTCCTGTTTCTTTAAAGGAAGCTTTAGGTACTCCCAGAAGCGAAACTAAGAATGAAGTTGGAGAGTGACGTCAGGAGTAGAAGCCTTGGGAATTAAGCAGTGGGAGAGTTAATGACTGAAACAGCAGATCAGGCAGCAGGGCTGCTGGATTCTGTTACTGACTGATTCACCTTGACCACATCACCAGCATCTCTCTGAAGGAAGCTGTGTTTCAACTGTAGTAGTACCAGTAGTTCTTGCACATGATGCTGATTCTTTAATCCTACAGTGGTTCTCTTAGTGCTGTAATTTCTGGATGGTGTGCTGGTTTACTGCCATCAGCAGCTCATATAAAGGTCTGATGGTGTGAATGTCAAAGAAGGTGCCCTGTCTTTGTGGTTGGGAGATTTCTGCATGGAAGCTGCTCTGTGTGGAAAAAATTGCTTTTAGCTAATCATTCCAGAAAGTATTAGAAGCTGTCATGTGGGTTTTCTTAGCTCTGTACACAAGAGACATGGCTGCATCCCATTGTTCTTTCCCACAGGTTCTGTTACGTATTCATGCTCTTCTACTTGCTAAGCTAGTAATTTTATTTTGACTTTCCTCCTAACTCCACTTAAAGATCCCAGCATAGACAGAATGCTGCAGCAAACAAGCAGTGCACACAGCCCACTTACCAAACTTGCCCCTAAATTACTGCAAAGGATTCTGATTCTTCAGCTTCTTGGAAAATGTTCTAGTCTGTGCACTAACATTGCTTGGGGAGCACTCAGCTGGGAGAACAATGACAAAATGTGTCTCGCTTTAGCCAGGCTAAAACTGGCTACGATCCATTGTGCATTCTTAATATCCAGCATTTGTTCCGTATTCAGCATTTGTTCCAAATAGTCCTTAAAACCTCTTGCATATGTCAAATGTAGGGCTGCCGATTGCTCCTCCGTGTGAGCTGAGAGCATCAAAAGAAAGTAAGGATCTGTCCACAGTGCTCTGGCATTGGAGAACCCTTTGTGCTTCTGGGTAACAGTAACTTTCTTTCCCTTAAGTTGAATCCAAACCAAGTGAGTCTCGTGTATATCATGTAGTTTTCATATGGGAAATGTGTTTTTTTAATTTCTCTGAATAAACTGAATCTTTATTCTTACTTAGCATGCAAGCCTATTTTTGGTGAAAAACATGGGCAGCTTAGGGTGTGGTTCCATTTAGTTTAGGAATAGCTGCGCCTGGCTTCAAGTGATAAGACCTCTGTATCTGCTGCATGTTTTTCCCTGCAGATGGTATATTTTCTTTAAGAAATAAGTACAAGCAAATTCAAGGTTAAAAGCTCCTATCTCTGGGCCAGGGACAGTTTGAACAGGGACTGGAGATTATTTACGGAGATTTTTCACTTCATCTGGAACTACTGATGATTTAGCACATCTGGGAAACTAAGCTGTAAGTTTCCGCAGCCCATTTGTTTTTTGGCCATCTTCCTGAGCCTGCTGATTAGTGTCACTTTTGCAAGGCAGACAGCAATCCTGCACTAACTGGACTGTGACTTCCACTTATATCAGTTGCTGAATTGACTTCTGGAAGCGCATGCACGTGAACTGAATTCAAAACAATGAATCTGGGATCTCTGCAAGCCTTACTATGAGTCCCTAAGCACTACACTTAAAATTTTGTTTACTTCTGCAATTCGGGTAGTTTTCATGGACTCAGTGAAGTTCAACTTAAAAATATTCAAGTAAGTGTATCAGTTTTGAGCTGTATTATATTGCCCTGATGTTAAATTGAGTCACGAAAAAAAAATAATCCTATCTGACTCTTGAAAGCTCTGTAGATCAGGTTCCAGGCAACCTTGCTCCTGTAAGTCTTATCAGTTCTTGTTTTATACACTTTTGCTTATAAAATTAGTTACCCCAACCATTAAACCTTCTCAGAAAGATGGGATGAGCTCTCAGAAAGCTTGTCAGTGCTGCTCTTTAACCATCAGAGTGATATAGAACAAAGTTAGCACTGCCTAGCCATTGGCAGGCACAACGGAGAAGACACATCAGAGACATGATAGATCTATGGAGAAGAAAAGGGAGACAATTAAAAGAATGTCAGGACTTAGGGGTTTGGAGGATGGAGGACTTGAGCGTAACAGAGAAAAGGGCAAAGATCCCTAATAGGCAAGAAAACTTTAAAATTCCTTAATGATCTGGGAACTTGCATCCCAGTTTAAAAAGACAGACAGAGGTGTGTAAAAGCCCACATTATGTAAGGAACCTTATAAAATGCATCTCAGTGTCTCTGGTATACAAACAAAGTTTATTTAGTGTTTACTTTCTAAGCCCTGCTGCGATTAAAATATTAGTGCTGCTTGAACTTTTACTTTTGTTTCACAAGTGTATGAATAGTGATTAGTATGAATAGTGATTAAATGTATATATACTTAGAGTAACCAATCTATGTAAACATAAATTTTTAAAAACTTATATACTTAAAAAGTCTGATGTAGGTGTGGCTTGAAACTGCTGAAGTAAAAATAATTCATCAGTTGCATTTTACACCCACATATTGAGGAAAAAAAAGAACTCTTAATGCCATTTTTTCTGCTTCAGTTGATCAGGTTTTCTTACCTCACCGTACAGAATACATTTATTCTTACAGTGGTTTTCTCCACGTTCATCCCATTCCCAGTCCTTCAGCCAGTTACGAACACATATGGAATCATATTTGCAGGCTTCATACCTTCATGGAGAACAGTGTGGAAGATACAGTTATTTCTCTCACTTTTTTTTCAGTGGACTCAGGTTTAACTCAACTCATGGGCTACGCTAGTAACGTTGTGTAGTTGCACAGTGCAGCTTAGCAACAGATCTTCAAGAAATGTGCACATTATCTTAGCCTGACATGTACATAAACTCTGAGCTGGCCAGGAAGACCTAAATCCCCTTGAAAACCAAACAGTTCACCCTCTATACTTTATACTCACAGACTTAAGTAAAGGGCTCATGTTCTGAGGAGTGACACTCATTTATGGAGTGCTTTCTGCTGGGCTGTGTTTGCTGATGTTACTGAGTGGAGGAAATACTGTGTGGGAGGGAGTTTCACAAACGCTGATGTTCAATACTGTGACAGAGCACAGGTATGCTAAGAGTGAACCATTGCTTGAGGGAGATGTGGGGAAAGTGTGTATTTATGAATTAATATGGGAAAGGAATAATGATATTTCCTGGGCAGGGAATTGCTATGAAGAATGTTTGCTAAAATAAGGAAAATCCACCAAGAGCAAAATCATGAAAAGTAATAGGCTGTCAGCCTCAGAACGATATTTTCAAAGAAGTTAAACTTGAAATGAAAGATGAAAGATAACAGTCTTGTAGGGTCTAGGGTCCAAAATTTTAAATTTTCAGTTATTTTTAACTTGTAGATGGTTATGTAAAAAAAAAAAAAGAAAAGCCTATAGATGGCCTGGAATGACTATGGTATTCAACTGGCTGGTTTATGTGATGGGAGATCTCATGACTAACCATTATCCTACATAATTTCCTTCCTTCCACTTCTTTTTATGTTCTACTTTTTGGCTCTTACCTTTCTGACAGATCACTTTCTGCAAATCAGTTAACATATACTTAAATTTAGTCTCAATGGCTTCAGGCAGACTATTCACACCAGTAACTGAGAGTGCCAAAACCATGAGGCACAGCTTTCAGAAAGTTAGCATAGTTCAGCATGGTGTTTATAATTAATGCCTTTGGATATATTTTCTGTTTGTCATTTCTAATCTTCAGGGTCATGTTTCCAAAACTACTTTGATATCCTGAGAGCTGCAGACTTACATTTTTAAATGAAATATGAGGTTTTCATGTGGTCACAGAACTACAGGAACTAGACATTGCAATATATGCAGAAAGGTAAGAACATGCAAAACCGCAAAAGTTTCACGTAGGTTTTCTGGGCTTTTTGTGCTACAGGCAATCTTTACTGCACAGTGCCTGGAAAATTAGGCCGCAGCCAGCATCAAGACTTCTAGATGTTGCATATTACAAGCACAAGTACTAATTACAAGTGCTTAGACCAGTATAGATCCTATAGGACCTTACCTTTAGTAGTTTTTATTGCAGTGGTGGCTGAAGTGATTTTAAACATATTTGCAGTGCGCAGAGAAACTATACAGTAAGTTTAAAATATTCCTGCCTCTTATTTTCACATTGAAGTCAGTCTTCAGAAGCCAAGATCTTTGCTGAAGGACTGATTGGATGAGAAGCTCTTGCTGTGATTTGGTGACTTATTGATCTTCTACAAGTTCAGTTTCTCAAGGTTACTCTGACACAGTGATCAGAACACTAGCGAAAAAATCCTGCATATTGTAGTGATCGCAAACCCAACACACTCATTTTTTTCTGTGTCTTCCTCTTGGTAGTGGAGTAAGGACAGAGCGAGTGGAGAAAGAAAGAGGAGTAACAGATGGAGGGTAACCAGGGCCTGGACTAAACAGGTCTGGGGCAGGAGACACGTGTTCTCAAATGTGTTTATCCATGAATCTGCTGTCAGAGGTAGGGGCTCTGCCGGAAACAGGCTGCAATTTGATAAATTAATATAATGTGACACTAATAGGCAGATCCTACCAGTTTGTGCCGTGACTGGATTTGGGACTCTAAGAATAATTGATTTGTTGTTTGTTAGCTGCTGTGTGTGCCCCTACTGAGAAAGACATACAGAGGTAACTCCCCAGTGAGAGCTGTTTCTCTAATGCTAGTCACCTTGCCTGCTGGACAGCACACCAGTTAGAAGCATCAGTGCAAACCTTCTGTTAATCTATAAACTCTCCACATACCAACATCAGATTCAGTAATTAGCCCTTGATTTTTCAAGCCATGTAGGTGTGTCCTTTACTTTACGCATGCACTTAGATTCATTGCTTTCCAGCAAAGTCAGTCAACACCTACTGGGAGCTAATACTAGCACTTCCACTTAAAGCCATTGTCCCCTTCCCACAGTCTTCTTTTCAGTTTCCTTTTTTATTTGGCTAAATATTTTTCAGCCGGATGGGTTCCCAGACCAGGATTGCTTCATGGCCTCTCAGACAGTGCTGCTGGCACAGGAGTGAGGACAGAGCAGGGGAAAGAATGAGCAGCCCTTGGTGGCTTAGGAGAGGGCAGAACTGCTTCTTTTGAAATTAGTGTCACCTTCAGTTATACTTTTCAAATTATGAATATGTATTTCAGAGTTTTACTGAACTAGGGCATTCATGCTATGCATCTGGTTTCCTCAGGAATTTGAATTAAATATGTTTATTAGAATATTTATAATTTTATTCACTATTATCTATTGAATTTTCAGGTGAAATGTTACCTAAGTAGGATTATTGCCTGAGTCTGTGGCTTGTTATAAAAGCAGGTAGGAAGACATAAATCTATTATTACAATATATCTCTATTATTATTATTATATCTTTATCCACTCCAGGGAGGTGGTGGAGTCACCGTCCCTGCGGGTATTTAAGGAAAGGTTAGACGCGGTACTGAAGGACATGGTTTAGTGATTAATAGGTGGTGGGGGGACGGTTGGACTGGATGATCCTTGAGGTCTCTTCCAACCTTAATGATTCTATTCTATTCTATTCTATTTTATTCTATTCTATTCTATTCTATCCCAATGGAAGTAATTATAAAGCTAAGTTTATGAAAAATCATGACTTATGAAAAGTCTGATTTCTGCTTTCCAGAAACCCATAAGTGGTTTCTTCAAACGTTAATTAAAACCTGTGAGAAATATAAATACTTAAAAGATCCTCCCTGAACATACTAGTTCCCTACGTGCAATGGGCAGGATATTTTTATTTTAAAGCTTCCGCCCTTCGTTTTTTATAATTAGCTGTTTCTCTTTTAAAGGGCACAGGGCCCTTTCACAGGTGGATCAGAAAATGGCTCGTAGGTCGGGCTCTTTCAAAAGCAATAGTTTTAGAACCAGTGGGAGCAAGGAATCCTAAGACAATAGGAAGAAAAGGAAGGCCCCAAGCTAGTCAGATGAATTTCTTTTAATGAAGTCACTGCTCATTCAGAATCCTCTGCACATTTCTGGCCACAAAGACATACAGTATGCAGCAGGCACACTCATGGCATGTAGAGAAAGTAGGTCACATCACTAGCAATGCTACGGCACGCTGAAGGGACTCCAGTGAATAGATCAGGAAAAAATGTTACTTTAAATCACCAGAAAGAGGGGGAATTCTGTCCTCGCTCTTTTGTAGCCTCAGGCCTTAAGCAGGATGAGGGAATGGCTTTGACATTGGCATTAGGCAGGCCCACAGACTAGCGTGCCCGGTAATGGGTCATCATTACACTTTTGATTCAGGCCAGGCATCTATGACGCCAACAGGGGCGGTAGATCATTGTTCAGTATTTGTTTAGAGTAGTGCCTGCTCTCTGCCAGGAGACTCTGTACTGGAAAAGGGTCAGTTTTTCCTGTGCAGCAGCTCCCAGTCTCACACACACAGTGTCCCACACGCTGTGTACCTGGAGGTTCTGGCAACACCCAGGGGACACTGGGGGTTTTGCTATGTACTGTTGACCCACCACATACACTTCGGTATCACTCTCCTATATACTCAGGCTGGCTCAAACCAGTTCATAGATGCAAACTAAACTTACAGGGTACATTTTCTTTCATCTTTGCACTTTCACTGACTATAGCAGTTTGGTGATGACTTTGTGTGCTACTTATTTTGGGATATATTTGTTTCAGATACTGGTATTCTATCACTTTGCCTGTTAGATTTATTCTAAAGCTCACTGGCAACGCCTATGCTTTAATATCCAAATGCTTTCAAATTCTGGTAATATTTGGTTCTGAGTTTTGAGATTCTGAGCACTGGAGGCAAATTCAAGGTCTCAGTCTTTATCTTCAAAGAGGTCAATAATCTGGATTCAGTTTAGAAGATTACCAAAAATTTAGGACGGAAGATCGCACATGAAAAATCTGTTCCTGAGGCACATGGAGTTTCCTAAGATAGAAATAAAATTCATCACTATGGGAAACTCTAGGGAAGCTAAGAAATATATCAGCCCTTCTCACTATCATCCATTACAAATTCAAGCTATGCTTCTTGTTTCCACCTCTGGCACTAAACAATGGAGACATATTTAAAGACAAGTCCTACCAAAATACTGCACTGCATGCATGACTTTGCCCTTGGAGAGAAGATGAGAGTGAAAATGGATCCATGTGTCAATAATATTCAAGATGAATAACCACTAGGGAAATCACTGTACAGAGCAGTGCAAGAGAATCTGACCATGTGCTGCTGTGTGTTCTGATTCTCTGTGCTTCCAAGAAAAACTCTTTTATAACATTTTTGGAAGTATCGTAACAGTTTTCTATAATTTTCAGAGCAGTCTAAAAGATTCAGACTTTCACGGTTCAAGGGATCACTTTCAAGGGATGCTAGCGGTTATAATCCTACAGTGTGAACACCGCCTGTGCAGTTGGTACTACTCTTCACACCAATTTATCCATACAGACTATTTACGGTAGTTACGAGGCTCCACATTAATATGGTATTGACTAAGAATTATATGACATTTTTTAAGATCCAACATCTCATAACAGGGAGGGAGGGATATATGCTGGAAATGGACCACTGAAAAAAATCTCAGTACCCCACCTGGATATAATGCTCCTACCTCCAAGACTAAGGACAGACAGCTGCTGGGTTGTCCCGCTACGTGTCTTGCACTCAAAAAATAATGTGATTCCCTGAAGCTGTATTTTGGGAAACAAAATTAAATGCTATTATGTTTGCTCATTGGTATTAACTTGATTGCAAGTTTCTCTGAGATTCAGGCTTTTAGAAGTGGTTTTAGAGAGAGGGATGATGGCAGGGAAGAGAAAAGGCCAAAGGTGAAAAATTAAGGAATTAAGCTAATTTGTTATATGAATTAATTGAAAGTTATAAAAAGTGTCTGCTTTGATTCTGTAGTGCATTTTATACATATAAAATAAATGTATCATATCACGATGAAGTATTTAGATTTAAAATGCTAACTGCATAAAAGCTAACTCAGAGGCACGGGCTTTTCACAGGCTGGGCAGGCCCTCGCTGCTGTTAGTGCCTGTCAACGTGGGGAGAGCTCCTCCACCACGCCAGGCGGTTCTGGTACCACTGCCCTGCCTCCTCGGGGAACTCTGCCAGCATTTAGTGACTCCATCCTGCACTCAATCCGTCCCTGTTATTTTGGGGGTAGTAGCTTAGCAAAGAAGAAAGTAAAGATGGCAAAGAAGAAGTGAAGAGGAAAAAAAGAGAAAAGGCGTAAATGTGGTACGCCACCATTGAATCTTACTGCCACGTGAGTGGGAGACTTGTGCTTCATCCACCCACGCTTCTCGACACCTGAGTAACACAGACATATTCAAGCTAAATAAAAATACTTTGATATAAAGCTGAACCTACCAGTCATCACAAAAGCTTTGACACAATGGAACAGACTGAATAGCTGCAGTGTAGTTGGGATGGATCCAGCGAGCTGCGTGTGGAGAACACCGGTAAAAGCACTCAATTTTCTTTGTGAAATCTTCGCAGCTGTGGTGGGTGAGAAAAGCCACAAATAAGCCTGTTTCTTAGCATCAAGGCTATAGACTCAGTTTTCTAGGCCGGCTTTGATGTGGATGCAATACTACAGATTAGGAGAAAAACATAAAAAAGCATCCTTTCACCCTGTTAATGTCTAGGTTCCAAACTCTTTCCTTTGGCATTGTGTGCAGACTCTGACTGTGCAATTACCATAGCCAGCTAAAGAGCGCACAAATGTTTCCATGCATATTTCAGCCGCATTTGTGTAAGCTTTCCGTAAACTTTTGAGGCCTTGAGTTTTCCTGGCAAGCACGATTCCAGGCAATAATAAAATGTAGTTTAAAACTATAGTACAAAACTTCTTCTATGCTGTAGCCTCATGGTTTCACTAATCTTTAGATTTTCCCACAGCCCAGCTGAAGTTATTTAAAAGCGCATACTGTTGCTGCTCTTCTGGGAGTGGCAGGCAATAGCTGTTATTTTGCACATCTGTTTTTGCTTAATTGTTTTGTACTTTTATTCTTTTATTTCTCTAACTTGCCATGTTTCACAGCTCTAACATGTAAAGGGGTACTAAAAGTCTTAATTATGAAGACATTCTTCATGGTTACAAAACCCACAGGACTACAGGAATTTTTATTCCAAATATTCAGAAGTTTCATTTCTTGACTCTTGTGCGTTTTGTTTGTGAGATTTAATAATCCAGTTGATCTGCTTTCTAAACAAAGGAAGAAGCCTGGTCTGTATTGACCAAGGGTCACACTCACTGATATGCGATGGTTTCTGTGGAGAGCTACAGAGGTGTAGCGTGGTTGTTACCTACAGTGGGTTTATGACTGCTTTGCATTGCGAGACCTCGTTCTTCTAAAAGCAAACTTGAAAAAAGGAAGAAGCTTTCCTGATAAAATGTCATAAATCCTTTGGCACAAATAGTGTATACTTAGGGATTCATGGGCTTGCATGAGAGGAGAAGAAGAAGAAGAGTCAGACTTTGGTCAGGTATAGACAAAAGATGATGGGAACTAGGCTGGGTGGCATCATCCCTAGGACAGCCTAGGGATTGTCCATCAGCAGCAGCCGGGGGAGTTACCATTAGCCATGTGGCTGCTACAGCACAGATCTATTGAACCAGGACACAGACAACATCAAAGCTGACTTACGATTTACTGAGCTGCCCACATCTGTTCCAGTAGCTGTTGTTTATTTTAATTACTGGGGAATGAGCCAATTGCTCTGTGAAGTTTGCATAGCAACAGGAAGCTGTTAGGAATGAAACAGAGATCTTGCAATAAGGATTTTCTTTAATACTGTACTTGGAAGACTCAAAATGTAAGATGAATCTGTTTTGGTCCATAACATGATAAAGTCTCTTAGTACTAACCAGAAGATGTGCTCAAGCTCTAACATTTTTGGTTTTGGAAGTAACAGTGTAAATGCTAAGTGAGGTGGATTGACATCAACACTGCTTTCTCAGGGTGTGCCCAGAGAGCCCCCAGAATTTTACCAGTGTCCTGCCAGATGTTACATCCTGAGGGATACTAACTTTGAAAGCTACCAAACGTAAGAAGAGAGTTGAAGAAATGTAACAAATACTATACTTGGCTCACGAAAGAATTTTGATTTCAACTTTTCCCATTTGGTGTCTGCTACAATTAATCAATTTTTATACTTAATCACAATAAGCCAAATTCACCTTTGCTGTAAACTTTTTTAATCAGATGGAGCTAGAAGAAAAGAAAACTGCATCAGAATTTTTTGAAGATAATAAATGAAGTCAATGAGAGTTTTGCAGCTGACTGTTAAGGGCTAGAATCTTACTCTTAAGTTGCATGCAGTGAAATGCCAATGACGGAAGCTTTTCAAATGCAACATATACCACATCTTATATATATTTTAAGAAATTAAGGGAACTGCCAAAACAATTAGTGTGTACTAAGCTGTACTTCTGGACTGTATTTAGCAAAAATTAAACCACTCTTACATTTAGAGTACAGAGTGCATTCATGCATATTTGGTTCACGACTTGGCTTCAGTTTGTGAGTATCCCCTTCCAGACATCCGTATTTTTGGCAGGTAGATGACATTATGACAGCAAAGAGGGTGACAGCAAACCTCAGCATTGTTGTTCAGTTCTTTTTCCTGTGTGGAGAGAAGTCTTTATTTATATCTTTTATTTCTAGGAGAAGTCATAGCATTGAAAGGAAGGACTGCTTTAAAAAAGTTATGTATATAAAAATATGCTCAGCAAAGACACACACATAAATACTAAGACACACATTCTCCCTTTCTCTTTGCTTATACTTATACTTCTGCTACATATTTTTGAGGTTTGGTGGCGAGTGCTAAAAGCTGCCAATACTTCAGGCTATTTATGAAAACATGTTATAATTTTCAGTATTAAAGAAAATTATTTTAAATTTCTTACACCGACCTGAATTTATCTTTGAACCCTTCCAAGAGACATTCCTCTGCTTCACTAGATTTTAAGAAAAGATTGCTTAGTTCTGTAACTTGCAGAGATGTTTTGCACACTTGGAAATTAAGCATTTAATACAGCTGCAAGTGGGCTAGTTGTGGTCAGCACCTGAGCTGGATAAATTACATCAATAACTTGCTTTTTTTGAAGCTATACTAATTTATACTTAAGAATCTGATCCATTATTATCTGCCTCCTCAGTAAAGTTTGGTCAAAAATTCAAGATAAAAACGTATTGTCTGTGAGAGTAAAATGTCTCTAAATACAGATTACATATTAGTGAGCTGTATAGATAAATCTAGACCCTGTTACATAAATCCATGCATAATTCTTTATAGATGTTATTAGTTTAACCCTTTATTCTTTAGTTAAATATTCCTGTTATCTTTTTTGAATAATTTTGCCTGAATAAGAACTGCAGCTCCTCTATGTACCTACACTTTTCAGATATAAGGAAAACAACGTGTTACAGAAGAAGAAAACTGTCTCTCCAATTTCTCAGCAGTTTCTCACCTCTTTTGCTGTCCTTCTGGGTGATACCTCTCCCTGGAACAGGAACACAGTAAATCGCTTTTCTTATTTTCCACTTTATATACACACCATCTGGCATCAGTGCTGCAGAATATGTTTGCCCTGGAAATGTTCCTTGACCCTTTGGAATGCTAACATAGATTTATCTCAAAAGCAGACGCAATGACCAGCACATAATGCCCTTTTATTGCTTGCAAATGTCGACATGATAAAGTGGAAAGTACAAGCATAGGTAGGAATTAGAAAAACAACAGCTCTCCTATACACTAAATACAGCTACCCCCCCTGCCTGATTGTTCCATGATTCCTTTTATTGTTAATGATTTGATTGGTTTCTACATCCGTTTCATGGGGCTCTTATCACAAATTAGGACTTCACTGAATTAGAGACATTAAAACCAGCACTATATATTACAGCCTGACTGGCTTAATTTTGACTGTAGATACGATGGCTTGCCCTGGCTTACACAGTGATTTTACTGCAGCCCCTGGAAGGGAATCCGCATCTCCCAGTTCCCAGGTCTCTGCTCTTTGTTCACAAGATCCCTTTGAAACCTGCTGCTGTTTGCTCTACCTGCCTCACACGTACTCTCCACAAGCACTACAAGAAAGTGTTGCTTGTACCATTGACGGTGATTCCTGACTGGATTTCACTGCGGGATCTGCTTTCTGCAAAGAGGATTCTGCATCTGGACATAAACCGTCACATAAGGACATGGTGATTACAAATATTTTCATAGGTCAAACCTCAGTGAGTGCTGTAAAGAGCAGCGCACCTCACTACCTTGCCGTTATTTAGATGCATAGGGGAAGTAGTAGCTGTTGTTTTTGTGTTTAAAACCGAACACTGGTTTGTCAGATAATACTCTGGGGCCATTATTTACAAACCTTTTTTGCTTGAAAAAACAAACATCGCCACAGTGGAAGTGTGGTATGAATCTCATTGAGCAAACTCACTGAGCATGATAATAAAATAATCTCTATAAGCTATAAGCACTGAGTCCTACCCTAGCTCCAGTAAACGCCTCAAGGCAAAAGTGTTGCTGGCCTAAAAAGAGCCATTTCCACATCAGTGGAAACTGAGTGATTTTTATGTTCCAGAATGAATTTAATTAAGAAAGATTAAGGAATGAATTTAATTAAGGCAAGTTTAAAAAGGCATCAAGTAACTATAGGAGAAACTGAAGTAAATCTAATGGCTCATTACCCACGCCTTCACCTCATGTGGCTTCATCTAGCGTTGGCTGAAATTAATGGAGCTCCTCGCTGATTCGTAATGTAAAAGATTCGTGCATACTGCTCGGCACTTGGAGTTGTACTCACACAAAACAAAGACCACTGTGTAACAGGAACATGGCTTTCAACACTGCCATGAGCGGATGGGCCAGCCAGCCCGGGAAAAAGCACAGAAATAGTACCTGCTCCGTGCCTCACTGCTCGGTTTGCATAAAATACACGCACGCTTGTAAAGGTGTAGCATGCCAGGAGGTTTCTTGTAATGCCTCTGTTCATTGAGTTGACATTCAAATTATATTAAGCTATAGGAAACTGGGATCTCTTTCAGGCTTTGAGTATGAGCCAAATGGGACCACTTGCTGGGAGATTAGGCAGAGTTTCTAGCAGCAGGAAGGAAAATTGTCATATGTTCGTGATTTCTCAGGCTTGGCTTTGGTTAGCAATACATGTAAGCAGGCTCAGGCTAAGCAGCTTTTAGAGATCTCAGCTATATATCTTCATCACCCGAGAAGGGAATCTTGATTCTTTTTTCTTAAAGTGTTCTCTGACTAGTTATTTTGTGTGATGTCTTATACTGAGGAATTCTTTAAAGGAAGTTCTTTATCCCTTCCCATGACCTCTGAAGGGTTCATTTCTCTTTATTTGTTAAAATTGATCTTATTTTCGAGTACTTAGTGGTGTTCTTGTACTTTTAAGAGTCCTACTGCCATTTAATTTTAACCTTAATATCAGTACCCTGGAACTTCTATGCATCTTTTCAAGAGCTAGAATTAAAGCATGCGTCATGTTAAGAGAAAGAGTTAAAGCATACATGATGTTAAGATATTGCTGCAGACAGTAATTCAGGCACCACAACATCAAATTATTATTATTATCATCTGATGATGATCTAATTGATAGATTATCTACCTGAGCAACTTCCTTCTGGCGAGAGTCATCAGTAGAAAATTAGGGGGAAAAAAAAATTTGAAAAATGAAGCTAGTTGCTAACTTCCCAGCTTCTGGCAATCAGTTTAGTAACTATGTCAACTGACAACTCTGAACTCAACATGATTCCTTTTTTGTGAGTCAGATCTCTTTAATGACTGAAGCAAGCTTTTACAGTTTTATATTCTTGTTAACGCTGCAAAGCCAATGTGGTTAAGGGAAAAATTGTTTGCACTTCCAACCGGTGACAATTGCCAGATCCATTTCCCTTCTTGGCATCCTGAAAGTGTAACAACAGTGTGACTGGAGGGAGACAGGGTTTCAGGAGCATAAATGAGAGCATTTGGCCTGTTATAGTGTTATTATAGATGGCAATGTCTGCTAATGAAATTAATCTGTTTGTTCCTCATATCTCAGTGTGAGCCTGCATGCTCACAAGTTGGAAGTGTTTTTCTTGTTAACCGTAACAAGAAAGGTAATGAGGAGCACAGGTTGTTTGCTAATTTAGTGTCATTCCTGAAGCTCCTTTGTGGAACTGCACTTAAATTTGCAACAAAGGCACATTAGTTAAGTACATATTGTTGACTTCCATTGTGTTAGACTTCAAACTAAGAGTTTGTATTCGCAAGTCTCTCCGCTGAATGTGTCACGTCACAAGTCAAGCTGAATGCCGAAGGAGACACTCCAGATGGACTCAGTCTGGCACTCCTGACTCTGGAAAAAAAGCAGAGGTCAAATCTTAACGCTACTGAACTTAAGGTGTAATTTGTTTCTCTTCACTTTGGTGGGGTTGGGATTTCTCCTTTTATTTTGTCTCTGTAAGGAATACATCATGGCATGAAGTAAGGCTTACTTGCTTTATTTGAGTATGCAAATCTTGCTGAGCTAGTTCTCCAACAGGGCACAGGAATGACAAAAGCACCAGTAATTTTAAACAACCAAGAGAGTGAGTCATTTGGGGGGAAAAAAAAGCAGATATTTTAATGAATAGTAGGTTTAAAAAGCAATCACAGCCCAAACAACAAAATCATCATTGTAAAAATGTTATTTTAAGCTCCATGGTAGGTTTTTCAAAATTAGAGGGGACAAAAACCTACTTATTTTAGGTTATTACGGAGTTGAAAGCACCTCTTGAAAGCATAACCGAATGCTCTTCCTTTGCCCTAGTCTTTCATTTGCCTTTCACATTCTGCTAGTCTGTTACTGTGAGGTTCCTTGAACCACTAACAATTATTGTTATTTTTTCTACAAAGAATCGTCTTTGGTTTGGATAGCTACTGGACTGCCTGGTGTGGTGTGGGCTCTCACAAGTGACAAAGAAAATCTGGGTCCAGTTTGATCTACGCTCCAGAATTAACCAGCTGCAATGTTGTTTCTAATTTAGACTATTAATATTTGATTAAATTTTCTGCAATCATTTATGACTCAGGAATTTATTCTTGGAGGAGTATGAGTGATTTTTTTTTCAATTTATAATTTTATTATGGAGGTTTATTATTTGTATAGAGGTAATGTCTATATGTGGCTGTGTAAAGTTGGGATGTGTTTTCAAGTATTTGGTGCCCACACTGGATTAGGGATGGTCACGTCCCCCAGCCCTGCTTTCTGCCCTGATCCTGTACTGCCCCTTTCCCTCCACTGTGCTGGGACAACCCAGATGGGGTTGGCACTCAACCGGATCAGGGAAGCGATCCAGAAAAAAGAAATCCAGCATTTCCCTCTGCCTCCAACGTTTCTAGCCAAATCAATTTTCCTGTTCGGTTTATAGCCCAGCTGTAGAAGAGTTGTGTTGCTGCGAGGAAAAGGGTGGTGTATCACAATGAGAACGACAAATAGGGGAGGGTAGGACTGGCAGTACTTTAAGTCAGAACTGCCAACATCTAAGCCCCATTGTGTTAGCATTTTGGTCTTTTTTTAAAATTTATTTTATTATTGTTGTGGTGAACACCTTGTAACAAAAATTAAGAGGTGACAGGTCTATAAGGAAAACAAATAATGCAAGCACAAGGTAACAGTGACATCATCCTGGTCAACATACTGAGAGGCAGTGACTGGAAACCACCAGATTAATCATTGCTGGCCTTTTCCTGTTAGCATCACAGCAGGGGTGCATTTTAAGGAGGACACAGTTGAGGTCCATGTAGTGTCTCTGCAGACATCTCATGCATGACTCCCATACACGTCATATTCTGCATAGCTTGACTCTGCGCTGTGATGAATCTGTGGTTAGCAAATTGACCACAACACTCATGAAAAAGGTATCTTTCCCCAATACCTTCCGTCACATCGTCACCTCTCTGCATCCCTCAGATGGCTCCCCTCTCTGTTGTATCAACCAAAGCCTGCTTTCACTTCCAACTCCTGTCGCAGTTTATCTATGATGTTTCTGTCTGTTTTCTTTCAATACAGACGCGTTAATTCTCTTGAAGTGTCCTGATGCCAGCCTCCACTGCACACCCACTGGCTTTCCATGGCTTGCTTTTTCCTGTTTGTCATTTCATATTTGGAAGGTGTTCCTGTAAGGATGTGCAATCCTCCCCTGGCCCTTCTTAAAACTCATCTTTGTTTGGGTGCCCAAAGAGAGAGTGACAACTGTTAGGATCTGATGCTACTCCTGCTGGCCAGCATCTCTCCGTTCCCCATGCGCTTCCCTTCCTGAACCTTTCAGAAATACACATAAATACAGATTTATATGCATATGTAATGTGTACTCTGTTAATGCCTAGGGGAAACAGCTCAACTGGGGCAAGTGCTGTATGATCAATCCAGGCTGACAGTGAAAGCAGCACATTCACTGGTCTCTCTCTGTCTCTTTAAAGCTATAATGTATTTGATGAGCTTTTGTTGCTCAGAAGTGCTGTTAACTTAGCTATTGCACTAAGCTCTCCCTAAATCTCACAGCCTTACTTTTAACTCCTGTTATATATTTGCATATTTATGTCTTCCACTTCATCATCAGATGTAAATATGATATCTAGAACAAGGTTACAGCAGTGCAGAGCTGTCACTTTGAGATACTGCATCACTGCAAACAAGGATATGTGTCCTTCGTGGTACAGAAAGAAGGAAAATAACAATTGGAAAGCAAATCATATCCAGCTAGGACTGGACTTTTGTTAGATCTAGGTCTAGAAATTGCCATCCTGGACCAGGTTTTCAGTTGGTTTACTTCATTATTCTGTCCATAAGACAGATTATAAGTAGTAGTTCCCAGGGAAGATGCACTGGAATAATATACTGAATAATATACTTCTATGGAATAACCTGCCTGTAAGAAATTTCTTCCTAATCCTCCTTAATTCAATGATTAGCTTGTGCCTTGAAATGTGTTTATATCCTCCCTGTAAAAAGTCTGCACGTAACTATGAACATTTTCATTAATTACACAAATGTTAATGCAGAACTCCTCAAACAGGAGAACTCACTACTATCAGATCACGAGTAAATTTTGCCTAGATTGTGTTGAGGTCCCAGACTTACTAATTGTCCTGCATTCTTTTGGGAAATCCTGTATTTCTCAGCATTTCCCTGGAGCTTAGGGGTGGTGGTGGTGAGCTGCACTCTGTGGCTGCAGTTCTCAGCTGTGCAGGCAGCACGTGTTGCCTGGCAGAGCTGGGAATGGTGTCTTGATCTCTGCTGAACAAAATGATGTACCATTGTACAAAGAGTAATTGATTAGTCTTAGTCAACGGTTTTTCTGGCAAATATCACTCTTCCCGTAGTTCATGTAACTACTTTTTTACCCTTATTTTTTATTTTCCTCATAACTGATACTCTTCAGTTGTATCACGCTGTTCTTTTAGTGAAGCTTGAGAAAAGGAATGTTTCCATGGGGGTGAAGTTAGGGAAACAGGCAGGAGTCACGGCGATGAGGTGCAGCCTGTGTAATTACTTGTCATTACTGACACGCGGGTACAGTACAACATCCCAAAGCACCGTGCTGTCTTCCGGGCTGACTGCATACTGCCAAATGCCAAACATTAGCATTCCAGCGTAAAGACCAAAACTTCTCAGTGAATACCATTAGAGCGGGGTCACTAACAGAAGGTGCGTGACAGCTTAACATGCGGAACAACTAAAGCCGTTTCCTCCGTCTCATACAGAGCAGAAATACCGGGAGTGAAGATTGCGTGTAGTGTGAGCAGCATGACAAATGACAGGCCCTAGCGATACACTTGCTTGGTGGCATTAGTGATGCAGTTCTGCCTTGCAGACAGTGAAAACAGGTGATCAGCTGGGCTTTGCGCTGCACCAGTCTTGCTAAATGTTCAAATTTAACAGGAATTCAGATGATCAAGGTAAATATTTAATTTTGTAGAGGAAATTCTCTTCTTCAGCATCATCCTAATAACATCTACTATTTAGCATTTTCTATTCTGTTTGGAATAAAGAGGTTTTCACCTCACAGCTTCAAGCTGTGTATTTCTATTCCAGCTCCGGGAATTATTGCTGTAGCTCTGTGCGCAGCAGTCATAAAAACGCTGCAGCTGGGGTTACGCCATTTCAGAAAACATTATGGAATAAGCTGGACTAGATTCTCTGTTCGCCCTTACCAAAACCCCTTTAAACCAGCTAGAGAAGAAGGGAAGGGAACTCTTCCTGAAAAAAATGGTTCCAGCTACCTTCTGAATCAGAAGGGCATGCCGAGATGTTCTTTATATGGAGGAAGTGGAAGGTGGGAGCCAGGGAAAGGAAGTATCTGGGAGTGCAAAGAGAAACAGAATAACTGAGCATTAACGGAGTATCAGTGAGCTACGCAGGCGCTCTGTGCTCCCCTGCTTTTGCTCCGTGTTAGTCTGGATAACATAAGATCAGCTGCTTTATAAGCCTTTATTAATTATTCTTCTATTTTTTTTGGATGTGACAGAATCTTTCTGGAGACAAACATGGTAAGCATAGGTGTGGCATCACACCATGCTCTGCCTGGTTCATCTGTATCCCTCTTCCGTGCCAAGCCTGTCATGACTCGTTCACTTTTATCTAAATTTGGAAGAAAAAAACCCAACAGTTCAGAAAACTAGCTCATACAGAAAAGAAAAATCAGGTCACTCAGACTGGTCTGCAGATTCAGGTCATATTCAGTGATGAATTTAAATGGAAAAAATATGGGAGAATTGGTAAAATGAGGAGTATTTTTCCTATTCCTTCACCAAGAAACCTCAATGTTCTTTTGTTTCAGAAGTATTGGAAAGACATCTCGAGTGCAAAATACTAAACTGGGATTAAACAGAGAAAGAAATAATCCAGAAGCAAATGAAATACAGTATTTTCACAGGCAAAATATCCTATTAACCCCCAAATGGCTTTTTGATTCAGGGTGTTCAGAAAGATTTTTAAATTGTTTTGAGTAAAATACTGAACCAGAAGGCAAGTATTTGCAATTCTATCTAGAACTAACAGCCGAAGATTTGTTTTTAATACGTTTCAAAGGCAGGTAGTGTTATTCAAATTCTCACTGCGACTCTTCTTCCTGTATTCAGGAATTTGGCACAAGAAGCGAACAGGTGTGAGCCAGTGCAAGGTGGCCCACGGGCCATAACCAACAAATAATTAATTGGCATCTGTGTTGCAACAGGGCAAAGATCCAGCCAAATTATGACGAGGCACCGTGCCATCCTAATAGACTCACATTATCACGGATGCCAAGGTTCCATAAATTTGCATTATTTACATTTAGTTAGGGCAGGATTCCCAGCTGGGAAATTCCACATGGTTGTCCATCTCTATCATACACCATTACGATGGAAAAAGATCTCTGTGACTAATCCAGCAGCCTGCAATGCTTTTCAGCAAAAATGCAAATATTCTTAATATTTATTTAAAAAAGGTTCCCACTCATCTACGTCAATAAATCCTTTGAAAGTGTATTTTTGTTGCCTTTGTTTGTATAAAACAAATAAAAAATTTATAAAATCAGACTTCTGGTGGAAGATGTATGAGCCTTTTCAGCTTGGTAAAAAGGGAGAAAGAATTGGTTTTTCTACAGCAGTAGCAAGGTTCCTGACAATATGATTGTGAGAAAAGAAAAAAAAAAAAAAAAGAAGAAGAAAAAAAAAAAGACGACAACTTTGAAGTTGCTTTTGTGGAAAATGAATGCAGAAACTGGTAACTTACACCCTCAGGGAATAATTTGCGAAGACAAAAATGCCAAGAGGGTGTGAATTATTGAGATGAAACACAAGATGATGATATACGCTCAGATTCCTCCTTGAGGTAATGAATCTCTGCAGGTTTGTCTGTTCTACTGAGGAGACGGAGAACTCCATCTTAACCCGCTCCCCGATGGGACCTCGCTCTCCACGAGCGGGCTGCACGGCGGCTGAACGCTTCCCGCCGCCCGGTGCTCGCAGAGGGCTGGGGCTGCTCAGAGGCCCGCTCGCCTGGGCGCTGCGGGGGGCTGGGGCTGCCCAGAGAGGCCCCGCTCGCCTGGGCGCCGCGGGGGGCTGGGGCAGCCGCTGGGCCTCCGGGAACACAGAAGTGTGGCCTTTTGCAAATACTCGGGGTGACACCACAGGAAAGGTGCTGCGCTCGCCGGACATCTTTAGGAGCAATTAAGGATCTGACAGAGAAGCCGGTCACTGCTGGACACCGCTGCTGAACCTGGGTCACGATGAGGGGCGCACAACTGCTGCCCTCGTCCCCGCTGACGCTCCTGCACTGTGCATCCTCAGCCCGCACCCCTGAGCCTCCCTTTGCGACCCGAGCGA
>VWZZ01000396.1:133588-180813 GCA_013399095.1 Psophia crepitans
GGTCGGGGAGAGGCGAGGCGCTGGGCTCGGCGGGAGGGGTGGGGGCGGCGGGAGGCTGCGTGCCGCGCTGCGTGCGGCGGCGCTTGCTGAGGCTGCATCTCCGAGCATCCTCTCGGGTTACGGGCGCTTCCTCAGGTAGACGCCCCCAGAAGAGGAGCGGACAGGTTTGGTGGGCAGCAATGGAGTGGTGGGGTGTCAGCGCTCTGGTGGCGCGGCGTTGAGCGAGCGGGGGGGCAGCTGCGGAGCCCCACGTCCTGCCTACATGCTGATGAAGAAGCAGGGAGGATGCAGTGAAATCTAGTTTGTCTTATATGCGTGCTGGTTTGAATAATTACAGAATACTTCTTGCTAGTAACCTGCTGTAGGTCGCTTCTAATTGTGATCTTGATTACGATGCGTTTTCCAGCATTTTTTAGGTCTTAATTCTTAAGGAAGTGGTTTATTTAGGAAACGTACCTTTGCAGATATTTAAAAGTGCATAGGCTTGTTAAAAGTGAGTGTCTAAGTTCAGTGTGTCCACTTTTATGTCTTTCACCCCCACAAAAAATGGATCTACTGATTGCTTCTTAGGATTACAGTGATGAGACACCCAAGAGGTATTAAACTTTTTTTTTAAAAAAATGTGTTTTTATATTCCTAGTTTTACAAGAGAGAAAATGGGGGATGAGATTTAGCAGTTTAAAATGTAGATGGCAACTAATTTTCTTTTTATTTTGAAGAGAAGGAGAAAATATCACAAGTATGAAGACTCCCAGGTTGCAGCAATTCATTTTGCCATTTTTAGGAGCAAAGTGAAAAACTGGGTTCTTTGACCTTTCTTATCAAAAAGGTGTCTTAAGTTTATGTCCTTGTTGCAGGTGCACAGGTTTACTCTTTTTTTTTTTAATAATTTCTTAGATTTTTTTTTTTTTTTTTTAGAAAAGATGGATTAAATTCCTTCAGTTACAGGAGGCTTGTATTTTGGCTTTGACTAGTAGATATCTCTTGAATATAGATTTCTCAGGCTGGACCCTGGAAGAAGAGAGCTCTATTCTTTTATTTTTTATTTTATTTTCTACTACCTTGTTCAGCCAGGTGGTTAAGACATGCTGCTGCTGGTGCTTATCACTTCCTGAAAAAGTTAAAGAACACTAGTATTCTTATTCAGGAAGAAAAAAAATCTAAAAGCAGAAGAGGTGACTTAATTTCTTCCTAACAGTCTGTCACAGTAGCGGTTGGTATGGCTGTCCAGTGCAGTAGGGAGGTGATGTGCTGTTTTGACATATTGTGTATGATACTGACATGGAAATTGAAGGAAATGGTTTCCATTCTTCATACTTGTGAACTAAACTTTTTACACATCATGAATACTGAGCATGCTACATACCCTATAATGAAGACTCAGGAAGCTTCACCAAAACAACATTAAGACTGCAAAACAGAAAAGGCTTCAAATTCAGGAATGCCAGTTTGGGAGGCATGAGGTTTTTTAATGGGAGATACTGGCAGTTTGTTTTTAGCTTGAGTGCTTTGAGTAAGACCTGATGTGACCTTCAGCAACAGATCTTTATGTGCTGGCAAGCATTCAGTGTGATGGAGTCTTTGAGGAGTTTTGCAGCTAAAGTTAAGAAAGCTTCTACTCAACCGGTGTGGGATGTCCCCCAAACTTCAAAGGAGAACCTCTCATCCCCTCTCCCCTTCTGTCTTCCATTTGAAGTGGTGAAAGGTTTGTAAATGCGGTAAGCAACTGCAAAGAAATAGGTATGTTGGACAAATTTAAGAAACAGGACGAATGAGTCTACTCACAGCATTTCTGTCTTTAATATCAATAATTCAGTATTTCTTTAAACATCAGGAATTGGTAGTGCGGATGTGGTGGAAAGGGCCTTCTGAGATGTGAAAGGCAGTGTGATACTCCCGTTTCCACCAATGCAGCTTGTAGCTTGACAAATATTTCCTTTGGGGCCACTTCTGATTTAAGTAACCGTGTTGTTTCCAAGCCTGTAGCCCTCAGCTGTACCAATGCAACAGTGTGCACAGCTGCAGGAAACTGTTCTGAAGTAAATTCAGATTTCGCGCTTTGTTTGCCATACGTTTGCACAAGTTTGTGGTTGAGGGAGACTAAGCTATTTTAGTGTTGGAAAAAGTACTTATCAAACAGTGAGTCTAGTAGTTAATCACTGTAGACCTCTAGGCCTTTGAAAAGCTGGTCCCTTAATGTGCTGTGCTTATAGTTCTGACATGTACATACGATTAACGTTTTCACTTTTTTATGAGTTATGTAAGAACATAAAAATGACTGTACTTGGTCCCATTAAAGATCCCTCTAGCCCAGTATCCTGCCTCTCTGAGCTGCCAAAAGCAGATGCTTGGAGAAGAGTATAGTGTATATTGAGGAAATACCTCTCCCAGCCTCCAGTAATTTGTGGCTCACAGGTTTCCGGAACTAGAGATGATATTTGTTTTTAGTGCCCCCAGTGGGTTTTTTCTTCTGTGAATTTGTCCAATCTGTATGTGAAGCCATGTATGCTGCTAGCATCCACACCATCCTGTGGCTGAGTGTTGTAAGGCTTAAACACATTTTGTGTGCAAAACCCACTTCTTTTTGTTTGTTTTTAAACCTTCTACCTGCTTGTTTCATGCCTTGTTTGTTAATTCTTGTATTGGAAAAGGCAGTGAAAAAGAGAACCCATGTTATTCTCTGTGGCTTACGGCTTGATAATTTTTTCTTTTATTTACCATCCTTGCTTGTGACTTTTCTAGACACATTTTAGAAAGACGTGACTCCCTCTGTTTTGTTGTCCTTGCTGTTTTCTTTGCGCCTTTTGCAGGTGTGTTCCTGGTTGGAGATAGTGATGCAGGAATCAGAGGAACAGAGTTGGGGAACAATAACCAGGACTGTCTACAGTATTTCAGTGTATGGCACCCTGTAAACTTATATAGCGTAATCAGTTTTATTCTTTAATCTTTTACCTGCTTTTTCTTGACAACCTTTAAGCTTTGAGTTGGCGCTTCAATGGAACTGTCTGTTATAACTCCACAATCACTCTTTTAAGTGATAATAGCTAGTTCAGAATTTGTCACTGTGTATATAAACTTAGGATTTTTTTTTTTTATACTATGCATCACTTTATCTACCTTTAATCTAATCTGCTGTTTTACAGCCCACCTAAACAGTATCATTAAGGTCGTCTTCAGATCTTTGGCCATCGTTTTTGCAACCTTGAATAACTTTAAACACTGTCAGCAAACCCTGTCGTGTAAGTGTTAAGCTGCTTTGCTGGATTTTGTGTTAAAATATTGAAGGTATTGATCCCAGAACAGATCCTTGTGGGATTCCACTGGTGAGCCTTCTTTTCTTGGAAGAAGACCAGTTGTTTCAACTTCTTGTTTCCTATCTGTTAATCAGTCATCAATTCATAGTTGAATTGCTGCCTTATCCCATGCCAGTTTAGTTTCCTTGAGTGAGGGCATCTTTGTCAAACACAGCCCACTTAGATTTCCGTAAAGTATCACCTTAATCATCACATGTTTGCTGACTGCATTGAAGGAGAAAAATGGAAAGTTGAGGTGAAAGTTATTGTTGCTTATGAATAACAATCACCCTCATCCAGAGGCATATTATAAGCATTAGATTGTTTCCGTATCATGCTTACCTAATTAGTTTGAGACATTGTGGTGTTTACTGTGAAAGATCCCTTGTGGATTGTAGCTGATATTTGTCAGAGGAGCTTTTATTAGCATTTTCTATTGCAGGTAGAAGTTGAAGGTCAAAGTTCTCATATAAAGGACTCTTCAGTGTGTAGAAGATACGACTTACGGGGGTTATGATGGAAGTATACAAGACCCTGGTCGGTATATAGAAGGTAGACAGCAAACAGCAGCTGACTTTTTTCTAGTATTAAGCTTAAAAAGAGGTGGATCATAACGCTAAAGGTAATGCATATATGACTTTTATTTTTTTTTTTGGCCAAGGTATGTAATAAATGCAAAAAGCATTCAAAGGAGGGGGGGTCTAGTAAAGATTAAATAGGCAGACTGCATCCAACCGAGGAAAATAGCTGAAATTAAATGCCATTGAGGAGAACTCTGGAACGGGGCAAATGCATGATGCTTCCCTTTACTTGTCCGTAGGGAATCTCTTTGCTATTTTTATAGTTTTTTTTCCATGAGGAATGGGTGTTAGCCTGTCCCTAACAAATCTAAATGCAGTCTTCCTCTGAAAGCAGGGGGAGAATAAACAGATATGAGAAAAACTGAAGTATTATGGCAAGTCCAGGGGGGTGGAGGTTGAGGGTCAAACAAGTAAAAATAGATTACGAAGAGCACTGAGTATCCCTGAACTAGAGGGATTCTCTGTTCTAAAGGCATCCTGGGTGCTGCCCGGGGTGCTTTGCTCAGAGGTGCGATGACAGGGTGAGGGAACAGAAGCAGACCCCATGCTTGTCGGCATTTTACCCTCACTTCTGTCAAGCTTCCCTCTCCTCTTGCTATGGATGGCCAGGGTCAGGAGAGGATTTGAGTGATTCCATGACTTTGTGATTTTGTAGGGTAATAAAGAGATTAAGGTGACATGAGTAGCAGAATCTCACCAAGCAGTTCAAGGGGGCTGGTAGAGGGACTGAAAGTTGTAGAGGTGGGATTTGGGGTTAGATGGACCCTTTGTCCTGTATAAAGTTTATCCTGGCTGCTGCTGACAAAGAGTTGAACTGAAACGATGCTAAGCCTGGAGGCTTTTCTGCTGCATGTGTGTTTGTTGTGTGGGAAATTTTCAGCTGATGCCAAGAGGCAAGGTGCATACATAATATAAAGATGAAAAACCTTAATCCAGATCAGTTTTGTGTTGAGGATGCCCTTTCTGTAGGGCAGTCAGTGCCATGACTTATCTCCAGCTGTAAATTTTGATGTGCCTGAAAAAGGGAGATCTTGCCTGTTCCTGAGGCATTTTATCATTTTATTCCTGAGATACTTTGTATCCACAGAAATTATAAAATATTTCCTGAGCTTTGAACAGGGTAACTGAGTTACAACCGAATCAGTTAACTATTACAGTCACTGGGAACTGTAGTGCTACGAAGTGAGAGCAGCAGAAGTATTCCTTTCTTTCCATGTGTCTTGGAAACTTTGTAGATCTGTATGTCCCAAAGCCAAAACCAATTACTGTGGTTATCCAGTGTGATTTCCCCACACGTGCAGGCTGTGCATCTTTCAAATTAGAACATCTCTCTTAGAAATTGATCTTATCTGAGCCTTAGATCATGGTGTGTCTGTCACCTCTTCTGGAGAGCTCTGCCAATGTTTAATTATTCCTGCAGTTAGGAAACTAAACCACATGTTATTCAAAGCTTGTTTTGTCTAATGTCCAACTTTCTGCTGTCGAATATGCCTATGCTAGCACAGGCAGCAAAAATTCTCTACTATCTGATATATTTTCCATGTATAAGTATTTGAAATGCAAAATCTGTCTTCAGTTGGATCGGAAGACACGGAGTTCTTTTACTTCTCGCACTTTGTGCTTTCCCCCTCATTGTTCTTGGAGTGTGTGCACCAAAAATAGGTAGTAGTCTGGCAGCGGCCTGGAATAGTGTGGTCACAGACAAGGTTACTTCTCCCCTACTGTTTGATGCTTGGCTTTGTTACAGTTTTGGGGATTGCATTACCACGGTTGGGTGTGCCACCTGAGAGAGAGTGTTGTAGTGTTATGTGGATATTTCTACTCCCTGTATTCAGTACATCATGCAAATTGATCCAAGACTACTTATAAAAATGTTAGGTTAGAAAGCTTATCCCCCTTTTCATGTTGTCTCTATATTTTGATTTTTTTTTTTCTTTTTCCTGAAGGAATGTCAAAGGATCTTTTCCACTGACTTCTCACCCTGTTCATTTTTTTGGAAAGCAGTCAGTGACCAGCAGGGAGAAACTGGCCAAACCCCAGAGTGCTAGTCGGATTTGTTTTGCCTCCACAGCTGCAAAGAAGCTGTTACCGTGCTTTCCTTGCTGCGTGGCAAGCCTGGAAACTGAAGAGATCTTTCTTATTTCCTAATCAGAAGTTCTGTGCTTCAAATATAATGAGTGTTTTCTCTTTTTTTCTTTTTCCTCTAGGTGCCATCAATGCTATTAAAGGCAGTACCTCTATTATGATGAACCTTGTCCGTAGAATGCATAACGGTTTGGTGTTCTTTGGTTATTTCTACCAGGAGTCTTCCCTTTTGTTTGATAGGTGAAGCAGCAAGCTTTTGGAGTTCAGTTGACACTTTGCTTCTGAGCTTTCTCTACACCTCTGTCCGTGAGACTGCTGCTCAGAGCTCTGTTGCAGCTCCTGTTCTGCTCCCCCAGCCATGGATGCTATGTTTAACAGCTCACAACACTCAAAGCTATTTCTTCTAATTTCGTATCAAAATCTACGAGCTGGGATGAAACGTAATCTGAAGAAGATGGAAGTTCATTTCCAAAATTCAAGGAGATAAACAGAATCAAGTGGAGGTATCGCTAGCAACGCAGATTGCATTTGCAATGAAGTGTAGTTTTTAATAATCACGCTGTGGATTCCATAAAAGCAAATATAGATTAAACATAGCCAGATATGTTCTGTAACCATCATTGCCCCTTATCAAAGGAGGGATGGAGTGCTGCTGACTTCTAGAAGATCAGGAACCACCTGTTTACATAAACAGTTCTAGCTACCTGTTTTGGGTTGTAGCTGCGGTTTAGGGCTGATTTTGGCCCATTCTGTTCTGTGCCTGTTTCATCAAGGGAGCTAAAGAAAGTCTTAAGGAAGACCTTGGTAAAGACTCCTAAATTATGTGCTGTGGATGTGATTTACCGTTAAAAACTCAGTGTTTGTAGACCTCAGAATTCCTTTTCCGATCTCCCTTTCTTTGTTGCTGTCTAGCTCTTTTTATTATTATAGGAAGAGAGCAAAATGTAAGTGTGGGTTTTTTTATAAGCAGATGCGAAGTTCTAGCCTGTGAAGCTTCTAATGTGGTGAACCAGAGCCCAGAGTGTATGGCTGTCTGGCAAGCATTCTTACTGATCCTCAGAGTTTAATTTCTTAAGTTTATCCCCTTCTCTGTGGAGAAATAAAGGTAGTGAAGAAGCCAGAGCATAGCTGCAGAAGGAGCTGGTCCTTATGACATGTATGGCTCTGTCTGTTTCCTTCTCTGTCCTTTGCATGAGGAGGCAAGAAAAGGAGCCAGAGGGAACAAACCTCTCAATGTCCTGTGGGTATGTCTCGCTGCCTTCCATAAGCTGATTCTTGTTGGTGCCAGAGCTACCCTTGCTTGACGTCTTCAATAGCCGTAGTTTTGCCTTTCTGTATTTTGATCGTGCAGCAATGGCAGTGGCTGGCAGTATGTTGCTCTGAGTTCACTTGTATGTTTGTACTAACATACGGTAGGAAAAAGTGACTGAAGAAAAGTGTGATCTAAAAGCAGGCAAAGGGGAATAGAGTCAAGTGATCTGTTCTGCAGTGTGCTTCTTAAATAATAGCAAGATAGAGCCAAAAGACATATGGCACTTCTCTGGCCTAATACAGTAAAAACATCACCTCCCTCAAAGTTGAATATTTATGGACAAACCTGACTTGTTTAAATCGATTTGTGTAAATCAATAAGTAGGTTGGCATTGCATCAGCAGCTTAGGTGATGCAGCTCGCCCATGTGAGATTTCAGTTTCCTGTCACAAATGGAGAGTAAGAGCAAATATTTTGTATTAGTTAATTTCATATCTTGTGTATTAGAATACCTGAGCATGCAGTGGAGAGATTATAAATGTATAGATATTCACACTGCTGCTGATTTGAATCTGAGTTCAGGAGTGTGCTGTATTTCTTGTCCAAAACATGTATAGAAGTGAAGGAACCAGGAGAAGTCTATCAGAAGTTGCTGGAGTTGGTGTGGGACTACTCTTTATAATCAATTATTAGCTCGAAGGGAAAAGCTGCTGCTACTTAGAATTTGTTACAGAGCACTTGAGGATAATAACGGTGGGATGCTGTCCAAGGCTGGGGTTGGGCGTCTACAAAACACTCGGAAAGGCTGTGGATATATTCGTGTCTGTGCTTTGGGAAACCAAATAATAACCATGTGTATTGTGTTGGAGTATGTCTTACTGACTTTACGCTTAGAAGTTAACTTGATTCTGGAGCAAGCTCAGATGCCTTCTTGCAGCGCAAAGAATGTGAATGTCCTGCCTGTCACGGTAGTTCTTAGTGTCTCTAGAAAAGGCAATTCTTTATTTTTATCTGATGGGTTAGTTTTATTGCCCAAGCTGCCTGTTGTGCTCCATAAGCCACCACAGCTTCTAAAGCTGTCTAGCTTGTTGTTTTTTTGCTATTTGGAATTGCTGTAGCATTAATGGAGATCTGTTATTTACGTGGAAAATAGGATGATGCTCTCTTTCTTTCCAGGAAAAAATCATGTCTTTGCTATTAGAACTGATCATAAATATTTTCACTTTTTTTTGTACATATAGTAGACAATTTAGCAATTACTTTCTAAAACTCTTTAGTTGGTCTGGATTTTCATGAATGTAAAAGCAAGACAGTGCTTTAAAACATTCCATGTACCTGTTTAAATTTCCAGAATCAGATAGCACTGTTAAGGTTGGACTGCAGGGAGTTTAAGAATTTTTGAAATTTAATTTCCGAATCAGTTTCAGTCCACGCATGTCTTCATGAACTGTTTATATAGGAATCTTTTCTCTAATGTTTTTTAATACCTAGCATGACAGGTAATCTACCATAAACATTTTCAACACTACAAAGCCAAAATAAGCCATTTTTAACTACTTAATTGAATGACACTTGGATAAATTTTTTTTTTTTCCTTTACTGTGTCATGGTAGTATTTCTGAAACTCTTTTTGTAGGTGTTTGGCATCTCAGCTAATTCTACTAACAGTAAAAATACTTAACCATTATAATAACAAGCTGAATTTCAGCGCACTTGTGGAATGCTGCTTCCATTATTTGCACATTGTCCAAACATCCAGCAATCCATTTAAGACAGATTTCCAGTGGCAGTGAAATTCATTGCTTGTATGAGGCTATGTTCTGCTAGCCTGAACAGCGCAGTGACTCTGAGCTGTCTTATGGAAATTAGTTCAGTATACACTATCTGCATTATCACTTTGATATGTTAGCTCCTGGCACATCAGGATTTTAAAAAAAATGTAAAATTTTCTAGATGCTGCCATCCCTGTTGATTTTTCCCCATTGGATTTGATGTAAGAGCTCACAGACTGGTTTATCTTTCGTGGCAGAAGACAGAGTACAGAATGGTTCCGATGCTGAGCAAATGCTGGCCCGCAGCCTATAGGCAGCAGTTTTACTAAAGTCTGAATTATGTGTACGGTTGGACCCCAGCTTGAGAAATGTGTCTTCTCTTAAGGCAGCCCGACAAAAACTGAGCGCAAAAGGTACAGCCGCTAAGGAGTCAGGGGAATTCAGTACTGTCTGTGGGGTGAGAACTTGGTGAAAACGTATTGTAGCTGCATTTTGGGAAGCTTGAAGATTTTTATGAAACGTAGTACTTGTCAGATTGTCTAACTGATGCTCAGGCGTGTTCTTCTTTTATCCTTCATGTACACAGCTGCCATGCTTTGAGCACAGTAAGAATGATTAAAAAAAAAAAGCAAGCAGTTTTCTACTGTGCCTTCCTGGCACTGTGTATACTAACTGGAACTTGATGCTGCTGCTTATGCATGCTTTTTTCATGACACCGAGAGTCATACACATGCAGAAGGACTCCATAAACACCTTATTCATACTCTACAAATGGTTTAAGTGTGGTTCCACGTTTCCAGGAAGGCTGTCTTCCTGAGCATGTTGATTTCCAGTTATCCTGGCTATTAAACTCAGGGTTTGCTTTTCTTTGTATTGAAGAACGTAAAGCTTAGAATCATCAGATCACATTTCTCTGCGCTCTTTCCTAAAATACAATTGGTCATTGCAAAGCAAGTACGCAAATCAGCAAAACTGCATAGATATCTTTGCCCTTTATGTGGCTTTCAGAACTTTCTGAGGAAGTATGTACAAGACACTCAAAGAATCCAACTTCACTACTGCCAGTAAAATGTTCAACTCTTAGGTGAAACTGGAAAAGAGTGTATGTGGTAGAGACTTGTGGAGCTACTTAGGGAAAAAAATGCCGTGATAGGCAGAGATATAATTGAAAGTCTTGCATTGTTTTTTTGATGTTTGTTCTGTTAAACTCCTGGTAGATATGTGTCTTCTGTTCGCTGAGGATTAGCTGAAAGGGCTAGCAACAACTCTTATGATTGTACTTTCTGCTATTTGAAATGGATCGAGACTCTAGCTTTGTTTTGAAGAAGTCATTGTAAGGCCACAGAGCAAGGAAATGTCATCTCAAAAATGGAATGTTTAATAATTAAAACTGGTTTATTAGTCACTAAAATCACACCATTCAATCTTTAGAGTATTTACGAGTTCGTTGTTATCTAAAAATCACGTTTTTAATACATAGCCTTAGAAAAGACCTTTAAAAGGAAATCAAGTGAACAGGACTGATGTTAAGTGTTCTGGACAGCACAGGGAGATCAGAGAGTACAAATAAAATAAATCGTAGTCACTGTTTTAGAGGAAAGCTTATATATGAGCTGTATAGTGAGTAGTAACTGTAGGCATTTAAATGTTTACACATTTATTCGTAGATACATGCAATGATATATTAGTAGTGCATATGTCTTTCTCTGTTTCATTAAATGACTTAAATTGGACCTGTGCAGCATGAAGATGGTGGCAAAAATATGTGACTCTGAAAGTTAAATTATGCATTCAGTTAGTGATTTGTATGTTCTTTGACTTTGCATTGATGGCTGTTTTTAGGCCAGAGGAGGATCTGTTTACAGCGTTGTTTTGCCAGTTTAGCAAACACTTTAGCAGAAGTGTCTGCTCACTGGTGTCTTTCAGTTTGAGCTTGAGGCCCGGTGATGTTCATAAACCTAACAGTTGGGCATTGTTTTTGTTCTCAGGCAGAAGGGAAGCAATGTATGGCTTATCCTTGAAAAAAAGTAAATTGGCTGTTATTTCTTCGGGATGGAACTGTATTATGTTGCTTGATGAGGAGAAGCTTTTGTGCCGGACTATAGAGACTCCATTTCTTTGGGCAGACATTGATAAGAATTGTGAATTATTTATCTCTGTGTGCCATTTTATGTGATTTCTGTTAAGAAAAGTTAAGGATTAAGCGTTTGTTATGTGTCCAAATGTTAACGTCATTTCCTTTAGGTCTGAAGTCATTGGTAGTTTTATTTACAGTCTTACAATCCAATGATAATTTTTTTCCCATTCCATACGTGCAGATCTGCTGTTGACTTTGAGGGAAAATTTGTTCTCAGGAAAAACTTCACATAAGTGCTTCTTATTTTTGCTGTGCATTGATGTGCTTATCTCATTTGCTTGAGGAAGTGAGAAAAGTCCAGATGGTTTATGGAGACAAAAATATTGATGCCAAAGCATTGGAACTTTCACTGTCACAAACCGAAAGTAGTATTTAATCTTTTTTCCTGCTGCAAATAACGATCTTCTGCAATGATGATAACACCAGATTAAAATGTGTCTTGGTCTTTCCTCATCACATAAATAGTGTTCTAACTCCTAGCAGACCATTGTGCCTTTTTAGATTTTATTTTGCCACTAGTCTCTGTCTAGCTACAGGTAGTTTCACTACTACTACTATTCAGGTGGTAGTTGCAACATGTAAAAGCATCCTGGGCAAAAAAAAAGTAGCGTGGTTAAAGAGGATTCCTTCAGTATTTTTTGGTTTCGTATTTTTCGTTCCGTGCAACGTGCGCTATTCAAGTGAGCTTTATAAATTAGGATTGTCTTATAATTGTATTACGCATCTGTAAGTAGTCATTGAATGTCTAATTAGAAAAGTCCCTTTAACTCACTCAAATGAGGCAGAACCCTGCCAAAGTTCTGTCCATGAGTTACCTTTTTTCTTTGTAGGCAGCTTCATTTGAAACAAGCCTTGGAACAGCAGTTGGGCCTGGATTTTTCTCTTCTAGCCCCCTTAGCCTTGGGACAGTTTTTTAAGACCTATGTCTCATATGGACCATCAGAGACTTATTTAAGACTATACTTCAAACATAGTGACTCTTAACGTTTTTCTTTGGGAAGTGCTTTTTTCAAAAGAAGATTAGAACTCTGCACTATTAGTAAAAAGTAATTTTTATACAGCAGGAAGTTGACATTCCCAGTGAAAATTACTTGATTGTAACTTTGTTTATAGGCATTAAACAGAATTTACACAGGTATGAGTAGGTATTTTATGTTGTTTTGCTCCTTCCTGGATAATGACATGGTGAGACAATGTTTGAATGTGAACAAAAATACAGTTGGTGATCTGAAAGCTCACTCATTAAAAAAAAATAAAAAAATTAGCATCACTGTTGCAGGGAATCAAGGCACCCTGCAGAATGTTCTGGTAATTCTCCTTTACATACTCAGTACGAAATCATAGGTCTTTTTAAGCGCACAGCTTAAGATACAGCTGTGTTTCTACTGCCTGCCTGGTTGCTTAATCAGTTCCCATTCTACTCTTTCTTACAGCATAATTATAATAAAAGGTGTTAAATTCAGTGTTTTCTGCATAATAAATATCTGAATAAATCTGTAAGAAACTGGAAAATGAGAAAAGTTTTGGCTTGTTGATGCTGTGGATTATGGTGTTTAGCAAATCTAAACGCACATCTCTATTTGGCTGTATAAAATCTAATAGGCAAGACTATAGAAGATAAATGAGGAGTTGATAACATGTAGGATGCTAAAGAGAACTTGTAGTAATGCTAGTCAGTAATGGTGGGACATACCACATGGTTGGCACATCTTCTGAGTTTAATGGAAGCAAATCTTCGGAGAGAAGGTGTCACTGATGTCTTATAGCACCACATTTTATTACAAAAGGCATTTTTTTTGGTCATAATTCTTTTAATCCTTACAGCAGACAGGATTCTAATGTACAGATGGTGAATTATAGACTTGTTCATGTGTTTTGGGTTTTTTTTATCTGGCCAGGAGTTAACTTCCCTGCTCAATACAACCTTTTTATATTTGAAATTCTCATCCTAGAATACCAATGGTAAAGGAATGATGTGGCTTTTAACATGCAGTGTCTGTTCAAACTTGTTTTGTTTTCAAGGTAACTAGTGACCACGTAGTGGTGGGCTTTTGAGTTGACAGCGGTTTCTTTGAGCTTCTGTCAAGTTTGATACAAACTTTAGTAAAGGCTCTGTTGCTCTCTCTTCCCACCATGAAATTCTTTCGCTTTTAGGCATTTACAAGCTGAATTCTTGTCTCTTAGCGGGGAGATCCTGAAGTAGGATCAAATACTTTGCTTAGGTAACCCGTTGTGGTGTTATTTGTGTTTTCGTATAAGGACCAAACATTCAAGCTGATATTTAATCACAAATTACCTTGTCTTCTAGACTGTGGTTCCATTAGGAAGAAAATGATTCTGCATCTCAATGAGCCTCAGGAAGGGAGTAATAATGTACATAGTTGTAAATATTTACTTTTCCTTTTTAACAAGGTTTTTAATGTGTTCCTGCAGCTGGGAACACTTGGCAACAAAGTTAACAACTTGAGCTTCCCTGGTTAAAAAACATTAAAGCTTGGAATTCATCAGTTCTAATCGAACATGCCTTGGAGTTGTTTTCCTGAAGAGTTAACAAGAAAAAAAACCTCATTGGAAAAATGAGATAAGGAGGGTGTATCCCATAGTATAGGTTTCTGATGTATCTTTCAGGAAACATTCTTTTTTTCTTGTTTGCTTGTTTTTAATGGTGGGATTAATTTTTTTTTTTTTACAGAAGGATTTAAATTTGTTTTGTAACTTTTCTTTAATGTGTGTTACAACTGCAGATGAGCGTACAGAGGAGGCTATAGGTATTCAGAATATTAAATGTGTGCATGTTGCACTGTATAACTATCGAAAACGTCACCGCAACAATGATGCGTAGCTTTTCAGTCACTTTGAATACTCACTATTAACACTAAATTAAGTTTATATATTTACCTTTATGGGAATGTTGGGATTTATTGCAAAGTTCTTCAAATAAATCTATTAAAGAGAAAAATGTTGTAAAACTATTTTCTGTCTTTAAAATATTGACATTTCTATATAATGTAATATATTCTGTAAAGCTTTTTTCTCTTGTTGCTGTAGTAAACCAATATATTGTATCCTCTAAGAGGGCTATGTTGATTTAATGTCATTTTCCTTGATTCTGCTGTCTTTGACATTTTTCAGGATTCTACTGGCAAGTACATCAGTTAAGCAGATACAGTTGAGAAGAGTCTTAGTTGCAAGTACTTACTCAGCCTACAATTTTGATCACATTTGGGCTCACCTCAGCTTCCTGGTAAACTGCTGGCCTCCTCCCTCAATATGTCATGTCCAGGCTAGAAGGTTAAGGCAAATTTCAGTGCTAAACACTAAAGTATGAATACTATGATTCCATTGTGTTAATTGCTACTTATTTAGACAGGTATTTGGTCTGCAATCTGTTTTCTAGGCCTTTAATTTTCTTTTTCAGTGTATTTTAAAATACATTAGAGCAGAGCTAATGACAGGATCAGATTTATTGTTTTTAAGGGTATGTGCACGCATTACTGAAAGTGATGAGGGAAGGCTGAGAAGAAAAAGAAAGCTTCTCAGATATGTGCACACAATCCTGACACAATAGGCTTTTATCTTTTAAAGGACAAACCATGCTGTATTAAAAAATAGAAAATGCAGCTTTCAATGTTGACTATTTTTATTGCTTACAAATAATTCAGGAAGTGTCAAGTTATCCTTGAGGTACATTACTCGTTGCTTATCATTGTTACAAAACAGGGTAATATTAGTGTATTCTTTGCCAATTTATGGTATTTAAATTGTCATTCTTTTTTTCCTTCCAACGGTTTGCTGGAATTCGCTTCCAGATGACCTTAGGTTGTTGTGCTCTTCGTGTGTTATTCATGGACCTGTTCATATAAAACTTTTGTAGATGTTTTCTTCCTTGCCAGGTCTTAAGAATCTTTTTTTGTAACATTCATCTGTTTCTGATAGATCAGTCCCACTAACTGTGTGCTACTTTGTCTGGCGGTTCAAGGAAGTACTTTGACATGCCTCCACACTTGCCATGTGTAGACTAAGGATCTGTGCTGTGTCACTTTCTTGCAGCATCATTAAATGAACATTAAAAAAAAAAGCTGCTGAAAATCATTGTGGTGGTATACATACTTGTTCTTTTATTTCTTCCTTGAATTGCTTGGGAGACTTTTCCTGTGCAATGGAATGGAAAAAATGACTGAGAAGGTTCTTTGTACCTGTATTCTGAAATTACCAGATGAGGATTTTAATGTGGGATATTAGTGTAGTCTTACACGTCAGGAAGCACATTTGGTTTCTCATCTTTTGTCTGCACCTATTGTTGCAATCTGCCTGGTTCTCCATCTTGATGAGTGTAATAATCCCTATGGGAGATTTCAGGCAAGAGAAACAGACTTGTACGCAATTTATTTCCAGTGCCACAACTATTTTACCTGTTTTTCTTTGCAAGTGTAGTAAGTGACTGAGCTGAAGAATGCAATGCCCCACGCTATTCTGGAAAGGCTTTGGCCATTCTTTTTCATATCCACTGTTTCAAGTTATGTGGGCAAATTTTTGTATACCTTTGAAGGGACTGATAGGAATAATCTTTGCCTAGCAAATCAAGATTGTTTGTGTGACGCTTTTATCTTCAGCCGTAAGCTTTGCAGGATTCATTGAGCCTGATTTTTAGCTTGTGGCAAAAGACACAAGGACAAAGTAAATGAAGTTTTTTTTTTTTTCTATCATCTTTGAAAATAAATTAGAGAGACTCAGTCCTTTTCATGCTGTGTGAGCAAAATGTTTCTGTTACGTGCTTACTAATGCTTTCCTTTCTAAAGCTGCAAGAATTTTTTCTTTTCAAAAATGCAAGTGGAGTCCTCAAAATGACAGCAGTGTGTGCTACATAATCTATTCTTCAACCACTTTCTCTGGAGGAGAAAGTAATTTGAAAATTACTATTTTGAAAGCATGTAAGCAAAATTTTTCTCTATCACTGCAAAGAGTTTTCTTTATCCATTGATTTGGAATGTTGTGTAAAACTTTTCTGTCCTCGGTATGTACTGGTTTTTGCTTAGGGACAAGGACAAGGAAAGATCTCTTCCTGAGGGGTTTTTTTTTTTCCTTCCCTGTTTGAATGGTAACATAACCACTGCTATTTCCATGTAATTCGTCTGTGAACTGCAATACTAAAGCCGGGCTGTGATGGATGAGTGAAATAAATTACAGTCTTATGAAAGGACAACTCTATTGTTGTCAAGTTAAAACTTTCCCTCTTCATTGTTTTGCTGACACAATATAGGCATAGCTCTTGCAAAACAAAATTTTAAACTGGCTGTGTTGTACTTAGCATTTTTTAAAACATAACAGGCTGTCTCAGAACAGTGAAATGGATTTTTTTTTTTTAATATTTGAAAAATTAGTTTAGCAGGACATAAACCTGCAGGATGTGATTGGCGTCCCGTTCTTCAAAACGTTCAATGGCTATGTAGTCATCCAGTATTGCCCAAGTGTTTAATGTCCTTCCCAATAGAGGGCTTATGAGGAATTTTCCATATGTAACATGTACTAAGCCTATCTCCTGTAGAAGACAGCCTAGATTCTTTGGTGAGTGTGGGGAAGCTGTTACCTTTCCACTGTTCCTTTCATATATTTTTGGTACAAGTCCTGGTGGGGAGGAGTTGCTTATGCTGGGATGTCTGCTGAAGAAATGCATATGGAGTGACGTTTTGAGAAGTAGCACATGCCACTGGGTTGACCTGAAAGGTGTGTGTAGGCAGGATGTCGCAGCTGAGCGGATATTGTGGTAGCAGGAGGTGTGTCCTTCAGTGTTGGTGCTCCATGTGCTCCTTCAGTTGGGGTATTTTTGATTTAGATACTATCAGATCTGAAAAGCTTGTGCACTCTAACTCAAGAAGAAATATTAGGAATTTGTTGGTTTTACCAATAAGAAAAGACTCTACATAAAGGGGAAAAGGGGGAGGGTGGGGAAGTGGGTACATTCTTTGGTTGGTAGGGGTATGAGGACGTTTATATATTGGGTGGAAGGAGAGATGTAAAATACAGAAATTGCTTCTGACGTTTCTTTGGTGCCCTGAATAAATGAATGTAGGTTTTAAATTTTTTTTTAGTTGCAGTTCACTGAGAAAGATGGGTGAGGCGTGTACTTGTGTGTGTGTTGGAGGAAAAAAACAAACCAACAAAACAAATGAAACTCCAAACAAACCAAAACCACCACCAGCCAGCCCCAAAACCTTGAATAAAGAAGTCCCAGTTAGAACACTTAATGTTAATCTTGAAGTTTTAACTGCTGATGGGTATCTTTATCAGTACAATAATCTCAAAATTGTTTTTGTACTGTGTTGTTGTTCTGCAATTTTTGCAGGCAAAAGAATACTTTGTTTTTCTCCTTCAAATGAAGAGAAAGGCCTGTTTTCTTCAATGTGCTGAATTTTGTTCTTTTTGCTGATTTGGATGTTAAATTAATTGTTGACTTGGGGTAAAATGACTAGATTTATTGGGCATTTGTTATTGGGATAAGGTGTACCTTTCAGGCTAAGGTTGTTGCACTAAGCCATCATCAAGATGTGTTTGTGAGATGTTTGTGAAAGTGAAATAGCAGCAAAGCAGCAGCCGAGGAAAATTCCATGTAGCCTTATCCCTGTTCTGGTGCTCTTTCCTCCTCTTCTCTGACATTTGTGCTGAGTGGGGGGAACAGGACGTAGAGGGGGTGCCCCAAAGCCGCAGTTTAAGTAAGGGCTGTATTCTGTTTCTATTTGGGTGCAGATGTATTTGGGCAGGGGTGGGCAGTGGCCAGGTGGACAGGCTACTGATTTTGCTGGCACTAGTTTCTGTCTGTCTTCTGTCTGCCCTCCTCTTCTCCTGCCCCAGCTCAGCTGAACACAGTGGAAGAGCTTGCCTGCATCAGCCTGGCAAGCAGGACTGTGCTTCCCCTTCCTAAAGGAACCTCGATGCAGTGGTGAAGGCAAGGCAAACACAGCAATGGCCTGTGCAGGGTGAGGGTGGGAAAAAGCTGGCTTTTCTAGGGATTGATGTAGGGAGGCAGTACACGGACTGTGGGGATGAGCAGTGGCATCTTGTGCGTAGGGCCTTTCATCAGAGTGATGGCTAGTTTCGGGGAAGTAGCGAGGTATTGAGGGATGCTGGGAGCATTTGTTGGAATTGAAGCATAAGGAGTGTGCGAGGGTAGGCTGGATGAGATTTTTAACTGAATTGCTTGTAACCTGGAGTGGCTGTGGTGGTGGGGTTTTGTTTGGTTTGTGTTTTTCTTTGATTTCTTGAGGTATGGTAAATTCTGACTGTCACAGTTGGGAAACGATGGATTTTAGATATTATAGGCATTTAGAATGGGCCATATTATAAGTGTGTGTGTATATTTCTGTATGTTTACTTAGGCATGTATACACATGTAACCACTTTCTGCCACCCCGAATAGAAACAGACAGCAGAGACTTTCTACCCTTGGCCTCTGCAGGTTTCAGAGGCATGCTGGCAGGCTGCTGATGTTGCAGTCTTACTCCTAAGTACAGACAGAAACTGTGGTAGATGTCTTTTCAGCTTCCCAAATGACAGAAAAATAGAAGTATAGGCTGCTGGAAATGAAGGTCTTCAGTGCCTTTGTGGAAAAGGTCAGAGGTAAATGAAAAAGTGAGGTTCTTTCCGCCAAGATGCCTATGAGGAACCTTCAGATTAAAGCAGTTTTCAGCTCAAGCGGTTTTCTCTACCCCAGGTCACTTGTTTTCGTGTCTCTCCCCGCTCTTGCGTGAACACAACTGTTTGCAGCTGTGTGATGAACTGCATAAGTGAACTGACCTACTTTAAGTTACCCAGGTCTCTCTCTTGATCTGGTTTAGACAGTTTGGCGACTGAGTGTCTAACCGTAACCAGAGGGAGAAATGGTATCAGTGCAGTAGCTCCCAACCTGTGAAAGGTGGACCACTGAAGCAGATGTGGAGCAAACCCTTCCTGTCCTTCAAACAAATAACAAAGTTATTTACTATTATGAGGTACCAAAAGGTTTCATTATTAAAAGGAGATGAGTCTAAGAAAGGCTGAGAATGAGTGACTTGGAGCTAAGTGAGGATTATATTTCAAATCCAAATTAGTTTTTTTTCATGTAAAGCCACTTTATGTCCTTCCTCTCTTCCCCCCTGCCCCTTCCATCCGCCCTCCCGCACCCCCCTCCCCCCCAAAATATAAAATCTTTAAGGTTTTAGAGTGTGCATTCCTCATCTGGATTTGACATTTTGAGGCACAACACTGTAGACTGAATAGATTTGAATTAATGACTTCAGAAATAGATTTTGACTGGAATCTGTAAATTTTAATTAAAACTCACTATTGTTAGCTTTTTTTTTTAATTTAAACATGATTTAAAACTACATTAAGCCACGTGGTGATGCATCATGTAGAGAAAGTGTTCCTTTCAGTTTATTTTCTGCCTCAGATGAGATTTAATGAGGATAGGCCTGGCTTGAAGTGCTGTATAGCTAATGAGAGGCATGTGAAATAAAATGGAACAGTCCATTAAGACATGTGGAATGTGTTGCATTACTGCAGAGAAGGGAGAACTTGACCAAATTAATCTGTAAAGGCTGTAATGGAAAGTGTCACATTATCTTCAAATCCATCTATGATAGCTATATTTGTGATTTTTTGGGTGTGGAATAAGAGTCTGATACCTCTAGAGCAACTAAATGCATGAGCAAAGCACTGAGGTGTGCTTGCCGCTATTCTGCCTCCTGCTATTTTGATTGAAAGTTTGGTGTATGCTGTGAAAGGAATTCACGTGTGTGGGAGTGTTTCTGACAGAGACATGTTTAATTTTGTTTATAGTAATAACAAAGACATTACACAAAGGATGATCTCTATCCTAATTATTATTTAGTGATACATAGGGTCTTGTAGTAGAGTTGTAACTTATACTGGGAGTTTTGGGTTGCAATTAGGCAATGCAACAGTTTCTTTATAGGTATATATTACTTATAGACTGGATGGAATAAATGTTCTAGTAATTCAGAGCAAATACTCTTGGCTTTAACAGGAAACAGCTCGAATCAAAGCTGAGCCTGATTTTTCAGTAGCCTCTTTTCCTACATACTGGAAGAGCAAATAACTGCTGTGGCATAATTGTCTTTTTCTGACTATTATTAATGATATTCCTTACAGCAGTAGTGTTCAAGGACCATATTTGACTGGAGTCTTGTGATGTACTTTCCATGCAGATACGTGGCACAAAAGAGGGGGATTTACAATTTTAAGTGGTTTTTTTTGTGTGTGTGTGGTGGGTGATTGGTTTGTTCTTTGTTTTTGTGGGCTCTTTTGTTTTGTTTTAAAGAGTCTGGTTTATGCTTTGGAGACTGCATGTTTCGAAAAACAGATACTTAACTGTCATTAACAAAATTCTGCTTGTTTTTCTTTCTACAGGAGATGATAACAGAGTCCACTCCGTTACGTTGCAGGAAGCTCAGCAATCCTGACATCTTTTCATCTGCTGGGAAAACCAAGCTCCACCGTCAGCTAAGTCAAGATGACTGCAAGCTACGAAGAGGTAGTTTGGCAAGTTCTTTGTCAGGTATGCTGTTTTGTAAGGACCCCGTGACAATTCATTAGTATTAAAGATACAGTATTACTTGTTGGCAGAACAGTTGTAATAAAAGATACTGGTAGGTAATTTTTTTAAAACTACAGGTGACTTCTTGTTTGGAGGGCATACAAAATTTTATGTAAGAGAAAGATGCAAAAAGAAATATTAGTAGAAAAGAGTGAAAAAGAGAGACTGGATTTGGAGTGAAAGTCTATATAATGGCCAGAATGAAAAGTTAGAAGCTGAGACTTAATGTGCAAATTTAAAAGAAGGGAGGGAACTTTAGGCAACGTGATGCATTCTTCCCTCTTTTAAGGTCAGAACTGACTGTAAGCTTGCTTGCTTTACCATATTGTTTCTTACTGGGAAGCTGACTTTGATATCAGGTTCAAATTATTATTTAGTTTCTTTTTGGCTCCAAAAGCACTGTAGACATTTGTGATTCAAAGTAAAAATCTTGATTACTAACTAGATGTTTTTTCAGTTTCTAGAAAATGTGGGTGTTTGTTTTCTGGTGAACACAGTCTTCAGCCCCATCAGAAAATGTAGTTTGTCAACTGTAGAACCGTGCAGCGAGCGTAGTGTACTAATTAGCCAAAAAACAGAGGACCGAGCTCAGTACTTTTCTTTTTCAAAGACTCCGTATGTGGGCCAGGGGATTGTTTTACAGTTGTTCAAAGGTGGTATCAAAATCTGTGATGCTGGCTTTAGAACATAAAGAGCTGCGTGATCAGTCTAGAAATAGCTGATCAGCCTGAATACCACTGCTGTTCTGTAAGGTTGACTTGCAACCCATTTCTTCCCTAATTAGGCTGACTGTTTGCTTATTTGCATGTTCATGCAAGCACAAGAAGATTTGGAAACTCTTAGGTGAGAGGGAAAGAGGAAGAGAGTGAAATCACCCATTTCAGCAGCAGTGTGAACTTGACTTACATGATTGTGAAAACACATCCAGTCCTGGTCCCTCCGTCCTTTATCAGGGGAAGATAAATACTTTACTGTTTGAGGTGCTAGGTGTAATAGAATTAAAGAAGTGATAAAGTATTCCCTTTTTATTTTTGGCTTGGCCTTGTCTTAATGTTTTATTTGTATTAAGTGGCTTGTTTCTGAAACATTGAAATATCCATAATGTTGTGCACTCATGTAAGTTTGTTCTCTAAGATAGGTTAATTGCTAGAGGAGAATAGAAGTTCATTAACTACGCAGCTGTTGGCTGATTACAAGGACTGAAGATAGTACTGTACTTGGCTTTCGATTTTTTTTTTTTCCCCTCTCCTTGAGTAGAAGTAAGCAAAGAAAAATAAATAGGAGGAAGCAGGAAAACTGGAGAAGTTCTGTTTCTTTTTTAAAAATAATTTTTCTGTTTGGAGGTAACATTTTTGTAAATTTTCTATTCTGAAACGATAATGTTTTCCAGAGCTTGTTGCATCATCTTAATGACTTTTTAATCGCCTGTAGTGTGATTCAGGAAGGGGAAAAGAGCCCCAACAAGATCAGTTTGACCCAATTGGATAAGAAAATGTAGATGTTTAAATGCATGTTTTAGATGTGGGTATTTGGAATGTATGTATGACTTGAGGCATGGCAGGGAAAGCTTCAGATTCAAGCTTCATCCTAAAAGTAATTCCACTGTATTTGTGCAGTGGAAGCAAATAAATTTGAAGAGTAAAGATGATTGTGCATGCAAACTGGTTGGCTTATTTTGGCTGTGGATGGAATTCCGTCTTCCTGGATTCAGATTTTGTGGAACTAAAAGGAGATATTGGTACTTGTATCTTATGGAGATTTAAATAATGTTATTCTTGCTCTCAAGCACTGGCGTTTTGAACTGTTAGATAATTGTGTGATTTGAATTGCTGTTATAGGATATCTTTGTTAGTGCTTTCCTCAGACAGATACAGCAATTTCTGTAGTTTTAGATCTTTGCAGACAAGAGGAGTCATTGTGTTTACACATAATCTTGAAAATGAGCAAATTGTGAAAATCGTGCCCACAGCTGTAAGCAGCTTGAGTGGGACTGGGAGAAAGGTACTGAAGTGCTGTGTCTCTGCTAGCCAAGGCTGAGCCTTCTCATCTCTCATACACTTAGACTCATTCAATTAATGTGTACTTGGCCCATTGCTTGTAACTTTCACAGAAAATTAACATAAATGTGTTAAAAAGACACCACTCCCACACCCTGCTCCCTGGCATCATCGCTGAGCACATTATGGATCTTCCAAATATGTAGCTGCTGTTACATAATGAATGTAATATTTCACATCTCATTCTGAGGTGAAGTTGAATTTGTAAAATAGCCTCTTCTCAGTGTGTGCTACAGCATATGTGATTAAAGGTTTAGATTTCTTCCTGCTACTTATTGCAACAAATGTCTTAGGTCCCTGTGATTCCTGTTGTAGTATCTGAGCTGGTAATAATCTGTTGAATACAACTATCTTCACCATGCATGGAAGAGGGTGTGTATAATTTAGTCTCTCAGTCTGAATTTTAGGGAGAAGAGGTATTATTCACTCCCAGTTTGCAGATGGTGAAACTGAAGTACAGAGGTTGAGTGACCGAAGTTAGAGGAAGTCATCTGGAAGCTAATAATGGAACCCAGATTTACAGACTTTTTCACTTACGTGTTTTTAACCTCAAGACCATCTTTCTGCTCTTTTTTTGATGAATGACATTGTACATAAAAGGAAACTGTCAAGCTTGATGGAGTCAAAACATGACCTACTTCGGCTTTGGTTCTTTCTCATTGTGGAAATTTACTGCTTGGCATTTTTCAAAAAGGAATGTTATATTGACTAGGAAAAAAACCCCAGTATTGAGCAGACCCTTTTAAATGATTACTGTATTTCCTGCAGTGAAGTACAGTGGTGTTGAGATAGGAACTACTCTTCTCACTGTTTGTCTGTGTAGCATGGGAGATGAGCATCCACACTAATCAATCAGATACGAGGGAGGGTTGGGAAAGCTACAGAATGTTCTGCTTTAAGATAATATGATATTGCTGAGGAGTGAAGTTTTTTAGACAGAAAATATCCATCTGTAGTTGAAAGCAAAACAATATTTAAACATATGCTTTATTCTGATCACAGCTGCATGAAATCTGCTGCTGAATGTTCCAGTGGTAGGAGAAAGTGACTAAGCTATTTAGAAGAGGTAATATTTTACAATTATGAATGTATTTTCTTAAGAATTTTTAAAATTATACTTAAGAGATTTTGCATCATTAACATTGCCTCTATAGGGCAAGAAATAGTTTAATTGACAGCAAATTTGTTAAGCTGTGTGAGGCATAGAAAGGTATAAGGTGCTAGAATTTGATTTCTACAAGGTTGTTGATTTTCCCATTACCTCGTAATGTAAATTGGGTTCTTTGGAAATAGTTATCAAACACAATGAATTCACAGGTAGTGTGGTCTTACAACTTCTAACCTACTAAGACCTTTATAGTGCTTTTTTTACTAAACACTTTTTCTCCTCATGCAATATCTGTTTTCAGCATTGTATTTTGAGTTTGCAGACTTGTTTAAAAACAAGCTGATAGTACTTTGGTTTTGTTTTTAAAGGAAAACAGCTACTTCCCTTATCAAATAGTGTCCACAGTGGAGTGGGACAGACGATATGGCAGCCACCTGGAGATACCTCAAACCTGGTCCGCATGAGAAATCAGTCCCTAGGACAATCTGCTCCTTCACTTACTGCTGGTTTGGTGAGTGAGTCTGCGAATCCTCATGATGATTTTGTGCTATAAATAAAAAGTGGTGTGATCTTGTGCTTTAGTTTTTTTAGCTTTTACTGCTCTTGCTCAGTGAATGCAGCATTTTGTTCCTGTGGACCCTTTTTAGTGTAGAGGGTGAATTAGGAGGAGAATATGGTCATCCAGCTTTTGACAAAAAGCAGGGAAAAAATGTGTCCATGAAGAATAATTTCTTTTTGAGGTAGCTGCTTCTCAGTGCTACTTAAACTGTCCGATACCTGAAAGAAAGTATCACTGGAAGTCTAGGGAGATGTGGGCATGGGAACTTGACTATTTAAAACAAGTTTAATTGGGAAACAGCTCTCTGAGCAGCTACCTCTGCCCATTTCCCTAGAGAATAGCTAGGGGGGTGAAGCTGAAAGAGAGAACTGTCCAAGGAGTTGAAGAGCTGGAACTGACATCTGCTCTTCTGCATGGTTTCTGTCAAAAGGTTTTGGTAAAGTGAATGTATTTTTGAAGAATGTTGTATCTGTTAAATAGCATTTTCTAAAAAGAGAGTATTCTGTATGGCGGGGGTGGGGGGGGAAGGAACTCAAATAGCTAGAGTCAAAGCTGAATTGCAGCCCAAAAGGAACATATGTTTTGTTTGTGGATGTTCCTTATTACCTCTAAATATCTAAAATCACTGAAGTACAAGAAGACGACAAACATAAGAGTAGGAAAAGACAGTTATTTGTGAGCAGTTATATATGCAGCAGAAATTTTGGCTAAATAGTAGACTAAAAGCAGAGCTAGAAGCTTTTTTTGCTGAATTTCCATAGAGTTGCCTATATAACAAGTCCTACTCAAATGAGGAAATTTTGATGTGCACTACTTCATAAAGCTGAAAGTAGCTGGGCAAATTTATATTATGTTGTAAGACTATTTAGAAGCAATGACCCATTAAGTGAAAGGGTGTACCTTGAATATAGCTTTTAGATTGTTAGCATTTTTGGGGGATTCTAGACAGTTTGGCACCACTGGGCTATGAAAAGAAACTTAAATGTTTAAAGTTCAAAAAGCTATGAATTTGTGTTACTACTAGGTTTGATTTCATCAGTGAAGTATTTGTAGTCTTAGCATTTTCAGACATACTACTATATTGAAATTCTTTTGATTTAATTGTTTTGTGTCTTAGTTTGGTGCCTGTTCAAGGTTTGCCTTAAATTTCTATTCTTTGCAGTGGTTATGATTTCATTATATTAACAAAAAGGGAAAATGCTCACATGAAGTTGGCATCTCAGTATTTATCTGATGGGGATTAAATAAAGTAATATGGTAAAATACAGGCCTGTTCTCTAGAGGCATGCAAATGCCTTGAAGCTTCATAGCTTAAGTTAATGAAAATCACTGTGCTTTAAAACAAAACATTAGTTCTCAGATATTTAATTTGGAATACTAGTTTAACAGCTGTGTACAATTCAGCAAGCTGCAGATGTGTTTCCGTGTTACAATTCTGAATATTACTAATGTGATGTATTTTCAGTTTGTCATGGCAGTGTTTGTGCTGTCTATCAAATATTCTGATATGAAACACAAGGCTGATAACTTATTTTAAAATAATAATTTAAAATTCTATGCTTTCTAATTGAAGTAGAGAAGTTCAGCTAGAAATCCAGTATTTGTGCCTCTGTGATCATGTTAGGTACTGAAATATCCAGTCTCTTTCTTATCTCTGTATACTTTGTGATGGGCTGTGTGTTAATTGCATCTGCAGCTAATTAAGCCTAGAAATTAAGAATTTTCATATGAAGTGGCCTTCTAAAGCAATGACTAAAGAGCTGGTCACAAGATGAGCACCTAATTAAATGCAGTGAATCCTGGGATCTTGAAGCTAGTTACATGTTTGCAGCTGGTTTAATATGCTTGTGGTATTGAAATATGTTTCACAAGTTAGAATAGCAAAAGGTCTCTTGCCAGTATAATTAACATCCTTTGAAGAATAGCTCTATTAAGAAATGAGTAGGTTCAGTAATGCAGAGTGTCATTTTAATACGCCAGCCTTATTGCTGAAGCATTTAATTCTTTAATTATTTGTTATAATACAATAGATGGGTAGCTAGAGAGAAGTGGGAGTGTGTTACAGGAAAACCAGAATACTCAAAAGCTACGTGCATTGTTTCTGCTCTCTCTTTTTGGCACTGTAGGTATCAGTGGATTTTCCTTCGCTAAATTGCTTTGTTGGCATTCAGTAATGTGTTTGTTTTTTTAAATTTCTAACCACTACTAATCCTACAGATTGTTTGCTGTGCTTGAATTTCATTCTTTTCAACTTTGAAAGTATTTGCAAAGCAAAAAGATAAATAGCAAATCTATAGAAATTAGTTCGCTGCTTCTGAAACAAGACTGATAGCTAGACTACTTATCAGCAACAACTCAAGAACTGAAGATATATCAAATTCTAACGTGCTAAACTACATAAATACAGTTTATTGTTAGACAGAATCTTTCAGCTTGTGCATGTGGGATAGTCTAGATTGATGCGTCTGCATAACACTTGCCGCTAGATCCTTGACTTGAGAAAGAATCCAGGGCAGACTGAATGCCGAGTGCCGTCATCGTGGAATGATAGATGTTGATCTGATCTGTGTGCTTTCTAAATATATGCGAGGATTTCAGAGGATGACCTTCAGTTGATCATCTACTCTTAAGATGGATAGCTCTGATCCTAGTAGATTGAATTCTGGTGGGGAGCATCCTATTTAAGACTGCTAAATCCCAAAGATAGCCAAGGAAGTAATCAGAGAAAAAGACAAAAAGCATCATTATGGGCATCTCATTGGTGTTTTCTACTCTCAAGACCTAAATATACTGAAAACTGGAGGTGCAGGGAGTGTGTATAAAGTGTACATATAAGGAACAGAAGGATAATAATGTGGAAAATCTCTTAGGCTTGGTTTGGGGATTTATTTATCTGAAGTCTCAACCTGCAGGCACCCTGTTGTAATGAGAGTTAGAACTGTGTTTAGAGGGCAGCTGATGTGAATGCTCAGGAATATGGATGCATTCTTTTATGAAGAAAGACATCAAGGTTTATTAATTTTAGGAAGGAAAAAGAGCTTGTGGAGAGAAGATTGTAATGGTTGTAGAGGAGGTAGACTGTGGGAGTGTCTTGCAAATACTTATTTTGACAAAACTCAATGAGAATGCAATTGATTGCCAGAAGCATTGTTGTAATGTGTTAATATTCCAGGGCTGGGGCATTTGTGGGTGGGCAAGGGACGATTTTCCCCTCATGTTTATTGTTAAGGACAGGTTGCTCACTGAAGCACTACGCTAATGCTGAATAGGTATTTACATCTGTGGGATGTAAATCACACGTGGGGTTTTTTGTGTGCGTGTCCCACTCCCTCACCCCCATAGAGAGCATCTCAAGCGGTCTCCAGTGTTTTGTAAAATAAGCATCTGACAGTGTGCTACCCCTTAATTAGGACTACATTTTATATGTGTTGCTCACTATCTACTGCCCGGAAAACTTTGACGTGTTCCAAGAATAAGAAACTGTGCATGTTCCTTCTGCCAGCCATGGTGATGAGAAAACATTTGACGAAGCCCGTCAGTGGAAAATTTGATACTTTTGTTAAAGAGATTTAGAACTTTTTTTTTTAATAAAATATACTTACAAACTTCTGTCTTCTAAAGTGCTGCCAGTACTGAACTGAAACTCGCTGTACTGCTTGAACTGAAAAATTGAACGTAATTTTTAAAAATGAGGTTGAGGATTGTAACTGGGTGGTTGCAGTTCTCTTTGGTGTCAACTTTCTTCCTTATCGTCTGTATCACACGGTACGTGGTCAGAGCCATCTCTTCATCTTCAGAGATTAAGTCTGCTGACTAAGCAGTTGGTGCTCTCTTAATCCTTTGATGCCAAATTTGCCAGATTTCCTTGTAGCTTCAGCCTTCTCTTCAGGTAACAATTTCAAATGACTTATGGTTTTACATTTGTAAGGTAATGGTTAAAACAAAATGAGACAATTGCATATTCTTTGCTGTTGTAGTGAGTGGCAGATAGTTCACCTTTCCCTGGTCTTGTTCTAGAAGTGATCAAAAAAAAAAAAAGCCTCTTGGATTTTGAATAATGATCTGGAGGACAGAAAGGCTCAAATGCACATCACTAACAAGCTGAAGAACTTCCTCTGAGTAACACTGAGCCAGCGATGCTGCCCATTCAGCCTGATTTATTCTGAACGCTCAGTTCCCCGAGGATGTGTGGATTAGGCAGTACCGAGTGCAATGGGAAAAAAGGTTGTCCTTGTGATGGTGGGTCCTTGGCTCTGCAAGGAAGTGTGTATTGCAAACCTGGTAACTGAGACAGGCTTCACACTGTAGCATGTTATCTCTGATGTCCACATTGGAGTATGGTTTTTACATGTAGGAGACAATATTTACTCTTTATTTTCTAAATTTTTACTCCTTTGCTTTTTAAATTTCATTTTAGATACAGTTGATTCTATTCCTAATATATCTAATATATAAACTTATTTTAATAGTATAGTTCCCCTGTGTAGCTTGTTATTCATTGCAAAAGGATGCACTTCAAGTCTGTATCGTTCCTGGTTACCAGGAGGAGTGGCTAATTGGCTACAGATTTGGGTTTGTGGGTGAGACAGCTTGAGTAATTCCCTTTACATTCAGGTGAAAGCTAAATCCAGTTGCTAGTTTTTATGAAGCGTGTAGAGAAGTTGGTGGTGCTGCTCTGACATCTGCTGGTGGCCCTGCCATGACTGACAAATAATTCACTCCAAGTTTTTGTAAAACGTTTTTACAGATTCTGGTAATTGTTAGTGATTTTACAGCACAGGCATGTTATTTGTGGGATCGTGTTCTCACCATAACTATTTGCTAATAACCTGGCCTTTTCTTTAAGCTGCAGTATGAATTAGCTTCATATTTTAATGCTATACCATGGTTTGCAACATTCTTTCCCTGGTAACAGAGAGTGATGGTTGGGATGGTTATGAAGAAAATAAGGTGGGGTTTTTTTGTGGGTTTTTTTTTTTTTAAAATTATTATTTGGAGCTAATGCTATAAACCATTATCATCAGCAATTTTTGGGTCAGAAGCCACGCTGCCTAATTGTGTTTTGGTCTATGGCCTGCTAGGTGGTGCTGGAGTACTGGAGATCTCTGCATAGTGAATTGCATTTTCATCACAAAATTACATCATTGCTACCGGGCCAACCTAAAGAAGGGCTCGAGATGTTTTTCTTTAGACTTACAGCTACAGGAGGTCTTAATTCTGTGTTGATTGTCAATTCAGTACAGAAATTAATACTTCAGAAGGCCTGATGAAGTGGAACTAGAAGTTCAAGCTTTATATTCTGCTTCAAACCACCTCCTACTTATAAAAGAAAATTGTCTCTGGGTCTCCTACTCAGTCCCTAGTTCTTTAATGGGTTTACTGTTTATTATTTAGGATCTCCACTTTATGCAAGCGTCTGGGTAGTGGTTGTTAATCTCAGAGTCATGAGGTCTTCAGAGGAGTAGTTTGTAGTGACTAGCAGGTATCTGACTAGCAAAGTAAACATTAGCTTGCAAAGCGCTGATCCTCCACTGCAGTCTCCCCTTTTCTGCTCAGTATGTATGCTGACAGTGAGGTGAGTGTATAGAACTGAGACTTCTACCTCTTCACAAAAGAATTAGATGTAATCTCTGTCTTTCTATTGAAAAATACAGTGCTAGTTGGGGGACGAATCGTTAATGCCAGTTGTGCATAGAGCCACCTCCTGCTGGCTGACTGGATACTTATTACAGAGGCAGACGTTTGAACCTGATGAGAACACTTCATTTATATTTGTGTGTTTTGAAACATGCAGCTGCTCTTTTCCCAAAATGTTTTGTCATAGATAACCTTACTTTTAGTTTGTGTTTTAGGTGGCAATGTTGACTATTTAAATGTTGCTGAATACAGCCGAAAATATTTTTGTCTAAGAGTAAGCATTAAAGTTGTAGCTGATGAAGACCATAAATTGTTTTATGGGAGTAGACAACTTTCAACACTTACCTCTACAAGTAGAATCTCATATTTTGTGTATTGTTAGAAAAGCAGAAAATAGCAGAAACTATGGTTGTATGAACGAATAGATTTTGTTACTGTATGAAGTAATGAAAATTGCATTTTAAAATAGCAGTTGAATTGTAATAATGTGAGATGGGAAGTACGTGGATTTCCAAATTAAGACCACATGAAGTCTAAGTTTATGTGTACTAATTAAAATTTTGCATTTACTTATGCTGCAAAGTCTGTGGGTGAATCTTTGAGAGTTTGGCTACATTATCAATTTTGGAAGATGTGGCTGTGAGGAGATAGAACATGAACAGAATAGAATAGAATCATTAAGGTTGGAAGAGACCTCAAGGATCATCCAGTCCAACCGACCCCCCCCACCACCTATTACCCACTAAACCATGTCCTTCAGTACCGCGTCTAACCTTTCCTTAAATACCTGCAGGGACGGTGACCCACCTGGGCAACCTGTTCCAATGCCCGACCACCCTTTCAGAGAAGAAATGTTGCTTGAAGAACTAAAGCAGTGTCCAGGCTTGCATTCGTTTGAAGGGACTGGGTTGGAGGAAGAGGCAGGGAGTAAGTTCTAGACAGAGGGTTGTATGTATGGGCATCAGCTGAATCATAAAATGTGAAAGTAAGAACAAATAATTTGGATCTGATAATGCAGAGCAGTACAGAATAAGACCTTTGAAAAGAAGTAAATGATACTGTAAGCAAACTGCAGAAGTGCTTTTTTGAACATATTCAGGTATTCTCAGCATTGGGTAGTGTTCAGAATGATTGCAGAGACTTACCTTTGTCACACCTTTAAGGTATGTGTGGTAGGAAAACAAAAATGCATATGCTATAGTTCTGTGTGTTTTCATGATAGATTCAGGACACATGCTTCCCAGTGACATTCCGAACAGATAGTCCTGGTAGATTTTTTCACTAGTACACATGAATTATTCATAATGAAGTTTGTCTGTATAAAGAATGGCAAATAATTGTGATAAAATCTGTACTAAAGTTATATTTGATATATAGTGCATATTACTTAAACACAGTCAGCATCTTGCTCTGAAGAAACTTCAGCACATTACTTAAACACAGTCAGCATCTTTTTACTTACTTCAGTTAAGTGAATTGCGTTTTGGAGTGGACTCATTGGCTCAAAGGAGATTTTCATACTTAAAAGAAAATTTGAACACCCTTCTGTATAACCCGAGGCTTGTCATTGTAGGAAATATGAATTCATAAAACTTGCCTAGTGATAATTGTTAGGCACTAGACTGTCAGTTTGAATGATTGCAGTTCTCATTATCTTCAGATGCTGTGTGTTATTTTTTTTGTCTATGAATATGTTGAATTGATTTTTGGCACATGCAGTCAATTCTGTTCCTGACAGCAGCACTATTGTAGGTGTAAAGTGAGAACTGCTGTAGTATGCATGGAAAATTAGCTTTTTTGCTTGGGGAGCTGTGGAGAACTTAAGATAAAATGTAAAGAATTATTCAGACTGTCTGGCGCACACATTGTCACCGAGTGAGGCTTTGTTCCATAAGAGTGTTATTCTGTGATTCTTATTGACCTCTACGTAAAATCATTGTGATGTAGACAATACAAATTCTGGGTTTTAATTTAAAATAGTTGAAAACTTGCTGTTTTATTGTGGTGATTTTGGGCAGGTATTTCCATAGAAAGGCAGTGTGAGATGTCTGCATTTAGTATTTTAACATGGCTGCCCTCTGTTTCTGGTAACGCTTCGGGTAACTGTTTCCTAGGATGTGGTAATAGGAGGATCAGTCTTTAAACATGAAATAGTTTATTTAGCTAAGTTTCAAACTACTTTGTTCCAGCAATGCAAACTGTTTTGAGCTTTAGGACATCTATAAAAAATCTCCTGTACCACTTTGACTAAGCAAAAACTTTGGAGATGCTCCAGAAATCAGTAGCATAATCCTTCATGTTTTGCTGCCGTTTTTTGTTTGGTTTGTTTTCTTACGCTGGATCATCTTGGTTTATCCAAACCATGCAATGTGTCTTTCCAGCCATCCAGTTTCAGCTCCAGAGACTCGGTGACTGTGAGGGTGACAGAGCACTGGAACAGGCTGCCCAGAGAGGTTGTGGAGTCTCCTTCTCTGGAGACATTCAAAACCCGACTGGACACGTTCCTGTGTGATGTGCTCTAGGTGGCCCTGCCTTGGCAGGCGGGGGTTGGACTAGATCTTTCGAGGTCCCTTCCAACCTCTACAATTCTGTGATTCTGTGACTGCTTATTTTAGCACTTGGAGGAAAACAGGAATACAGTGGTTTATGTGCTTCACCCCTGAGCAGCTGCAGCTCAGAATCCTTCCTAAGAGTTAATCTGAAGTCTTTATTACTGTGAGACTACTAGAGGGGGAGAGGTGAAATCTCTTGGCAGAGATAAGTGTAGCCTTGTAAGTGAAACATGGTACTAAAGCCTGAGGCTTATGCAACGATCCTGATATCTGAACTTTGATGAAGTAAGATACAGAGAGGTTAAGTCATTTGGTCATCAGTAAAACTGCGAGTAAAGAATAGCCCACCGGCTTTCTGTGAAGCTGAGTTTAGTAATGTTTGGAAAATGTTTGAAGCTCAAAAGGACAGGGCTATGAAATAACTTATTCCTGCAGTCACTGTATATAGTGTGCCTGCATCATTCTCTTATTTCTGTGTTAAAGATATTTAGATTTTAAAGTCAATTGTTCAAAAGCCAGGTATTACTTTGATTTCCTACCTGTCTTTACTATGTTACTATTGCTAACCTGAGCATTTCTGCAGGAACTGCAAGTTTTAAACTCTTCCCTGGTGGGAACTGCAGAGTCCTTGTGCTGTGAGAACGTGAGGTATGAAGTCAGAATAATTATTACACTAGCAAGTTTGATTTAGAATTAGTATCTGTAGTTCTTCCCTTTGTGAACCGAGAGTAGGATGAATAATGGCCAGACTTTTTTTAAAGCTTTGTTTATTATGGGAACAGATGAGGAGGATTTTAGTATTGTGGCATTTTGGATTGATCAGAATTTTGTTCATTGGAAAACAGTTGTGACCAACTACGTATTTATGGTACAAGATTTGCTGAGAGGGTGCTTTATGTGTTCCGGACAAACCAGCTTACCTCAGCTGTTTTATTAGTAAATAGTGTGGAACAACTGACTGAGGTGCTTCTTGCTTTTATTATTTATTGCGATGACCAAGTTTCCGTTTAAAAAAAAAAAAAAGATTCTGTGTGCGTCACAAATATAAAGTACTGTCCTGTTGACACTATAGTGTGAATATGCAAAAATTTGTCAATGTGAACTTTAAGTTATTGGCAAGGGGGAAATGTTTATAACGGAGGATTGAAAGACGTGTGGGGCTTCAGATCTGTCATAAAAGGATGTGAAATGTAATTAACCTAAAATAACCTTTAAAATATTTTTGAGCCTGATAAATGAAATGAGCTGTTGAGATAACTTAGTGAGAGATTTTAATTCTATACCTTAAATGATATCCTATTAAAATCCTCAAGATTTTGCTTTGTGATGGAATCCACTGAGACTTACATTTTCACAATGACTCATGTTTCAGTAACGTTGTTAATATATTTGGTGCGTATTGGAGGGGTAAGGTCTAGGTTAATGGCAGCATTTGTTCTTTAAGTGCTTGAAGGCACAAAGCTCTAATTGAAGATATGAATGTTCAAACCCCATTATTTTAATGTGGTCATATGGTATAGTGACAGTAAAAGTAGTTATATGATGAACTCCTATGGCAGGGTTCATAGTTTGTTCATGAAAACAAATTATTATGTGAAACTTGGAATTAAAATTCTCTGCCTTGGAGTTTAAATAAAACATGAAACTTCAAGTCTAACATGGTTTCTGTATTTGTCTTCACTCAAAATTAGAAATAAGTATTTGCGTGCACTTAATACAGAGAATACCACTATGTGATTTGTTTACACAAAGCATGCATGCACTAAATTTTTCACACAAAGACTTCTAGTTAGATGCTTTGTTAAGTATTTGTTTCAAATTAACTCTGCAGAGGTACTTTTTGGCAAATTTGCATCTCAAATTTCCTAAATATTGGTAATGAACTAATTTAATGGATGAGCTCTTGCCAAGGAAAATACATAGTGTGCTTATCACAGTGTCAAGAATCCAAGGGTTGAAGACAAAGGTCAGAATGTTCATGACTGCTTGCATTTCATCAGGGTTGCGAACCTTGGTTGCCTGTTTGCAGCTTTGCATACTGTGCTGTCTCTAGTATGAGCTTTTGAGATCCCTCCTGCCTGTTCTGATGTGCTTAAGCTCTCCTTTCCCTCCTGTGTTCTTCCAGAAGTGTTTATTTTTCTCTATGGCTTCCCCCACCCGCAGAAAACAGGAAAAAATACAACATACATTTACTGTTGCTCAAAATTTGCATGTCTGTTTCTTACCGCACAGTTAACGGTTCTGGTACAACTTTTATTTCTGTAGTATCTCCTTGCTAAATGAATGGTGGTCTGAATCATGGGCTTTGGATCCACAAGCTCTTTGACTCTGCTCAAATGGCAGTATGCAATGTAAAAATTAAGTTTGTGGGTATTATTAAATCTATTGATAACTATTTGCTTGGTTTTAGGTAAGTTTTTGTTGTTTTGCCTTAAAATTCACTTATCAAATAATATTTTTCGAAATAAAATAACATGTAGAGTGTTATGAATTTAAAACACATGCGTTTCTTACCATTTCTTATAAGAAATAATTAGAGACATTTCGCAAGATAAACTGATGAGGTTTTTGAAAGAAATGAGGAGCAATTTGTAATGTTGCGTACACGCAGAACTATTTGAATTGAGAGGAAAAGTACCGTGTCAACATTGTCAAATTATATTGATCAGGCATCAGCATAAATCCTGATTAAATAGGCAGCAGTTTAAAGTGGTGCATTTGACAATGACATCTCTTTATTTTCGATATGATTACTTGCCTGCTGACATGTTTATTTTCTCGATGTAATTTACATACTGTGTTTAAAATGTTGCTGACTGAGTAATAGTTGAACTATACAGGCGTAGAGTAGAAAGAAAATCAGACCTTCTTATGGCTGATATGAATGTGTCTGAATATCAGGTAATATCTACAAACAAAACAGTTGATTTATGTACCAACTTAATTCCAAGAGAGCACTCTAATAAATTGAACGGCATGTTTATATCTTTTTTTTTTTAAATGCTAAAGATTATACAAAACTGATTTCTAAATAGATTAGCTTTAAAAAAGAAAATGGCAGCAAATCTTTGTATAAATGAGAGGTGTTGAAAACCTTGGGGGATCTTGTTCCATGTGGATTATTATCTGAGAAATCTGTGGTATCAGCTTCCTGGGAAAGTGTCAGGAAAGGATTAAACCGCCTGTAACTGGAGGTGTACTTGGCCGTTAAACTTGGCTCTATAATGGTGCGATAGATATCCCTTACCCTTCGAATTGCTGAATTCCTCTATTTTTCCATAAGCAAAAGGTAAACTGCAGCTCTTCCCCCTGGCTTACTATAATTTGCAGTAAGTTCAAGGGAAAGGTATTGTACCTAACTTCTTCAATAAAGTACGTTAATGATGCATGCCCTTCCACCTGCTTTCTGATTTCTTTTTTTGTCCCGTTGTTAACAAGGCTTTTATCATCGAGCTTCGCCTGCGTTGTATGAAATCTTCATCTGAGGATAGTCGTGGACAACCGTTAGTAATTGTTAGCTGCGTTTTTCCTTGCACATCAGGAAACTTCTCCAATAGTTTGGGAGTTCAAAAGTAACTGATTGCAATTTCACATTCTGGAGCAAGTAGTGAAAGGTTGGTTAAACTCCATTTTGTGTCAGGTAAAATGGATAACATTGATTTAACTCCATTTCACCTAAGCTACGTAATTGAGCTTATCCTTTTGTTAGACGCTTCTGTGTTGAATCCCTCAGTTCACAGTAAAGTGTATAATAATGGTCACTACCCATAAATATAATTGTTACATTTTCTACTACGTTTTACAGATAATGACTTTAATCCTATAAAATGCTCAAATTCTGACATGGCTATGCTGAGGGCTGGCTGTCTCATTTATATGCAGTTCTTTCTCCCAGTATTGTGTCCCTAAAGTATATGGGAAAAGTTAGAGGCTGGGGTTGTGGTTGGGTGGTGCCACATGTTTAAAGACCCTCCTCCCTGTCCCCCTTTAAAACAGACAAAGCATCAGCAAGTAGCACAGACCACCGACGTGCTGAAACTTGGATCTAATTAAGATGTCGTAATCTGGAACCTGCATTACCCGCTGTATGATGAGGATAGGTGATATGGACTGCAGTGTCCCAAGGAAGATTGGACATCGCAAAATGAAATGTTAATGGGAGGCTTCAGCTACTTAGACGTAGACTGGACACATGCCATGCTGGGACGTGATGAGAGTAGACTTTACGTGTTCAGTGGCTGTCTGATAATGCAGATGAAGCTCTAGCAAAGAGCCCATGGGAGGAGAGGTAACATTGCTTTTATCCTTAGCAGTGTTCAGTTCTGGTTCAAAATGTAAGTCAAAACGCCACCTTAAAGGCTGGAACTGAAATATATGTATGGAGAGCTAAAAATAGCAAAAAAACCTGCTAAAGTTGTTTTCTGTTTCAAACTGATTTAGAAAGAGAAAGCTTCTTGAAAAGTGAGGAACATCAGCTAAGAGACTTGCATCTTTATAGTCCCCATGGAACCGAGTTAAGGACCTCTTCTTCAAGGCCAAGAAATGCAGTGTTCCTTCCTCCTACCCCAAATAAGAATTAAGAATGGTTAAAAGGAAAGCGGAGTGATTAAAAACAGAACAAGGGAGGTGGTTCATTCGGTGAGTAAAAGGAGATAATGACACAGCTTTAAAATAATTCAAGGATGAAACACGTGAACTACTGTTGGTGTTGTATGGTCAATTGCGTAAAACAGTTTCAGTAGCTGAGGACAGGAAACTGGCAAATGTGGTACCAATATTTAAAAAAAAAAAGGGATCCAGGAGAGATCTGTGGAGTTACAGAACTGCAGATGTTCCCTTCACGCTATAGCTGCCTGAATCCTAATTCCTATGAGTGTAATTTCCCATTTGGTTACATTAAGACAATATTTGAACAGAGTGGCTTTACCAAGTCATTCAGATAATCCTGACAGTGCTGATCTCACTGTTTATGCTCTGCTATTACAGTACATTTGTCATCAGTGATTTTATATTTATTTCTAGGTCATCAATTAAAATGCTGAATAATGTTATATGCATGACTGTTCTGTTGACACAGAATGGTCATATAATGCTACATATTATAGTAGCTGTTCTTCTGACAGCTACGTTTAAAAATTCAATTGATTTGGCAGTCTGATGTGTACGTGTTTATTTTATCAGCAGAAGCAGTAATTTAAACTCCCTTGCCCCTACCTCCCGGATCCAAAAGCACCTAAGAACTCTTTTCAGAAGTTGCAGTGATTTGCAACCTTATTTTTCCATAAAAATCTCAATAACTGATGTTACTTCTACTTTTCCTTTAATTGGAAAAGCTGATACAGGATTAAAATAATTATTTTGCTCAGGATTGATACCATCCTAGCTGCTCTGAAACCCTCTGGATAATCTGTTTACTCCTCCACTCTTGTTTGACTGGGTAGGAATGGGTTTTTTGGACTTTTCCTCTTCTTTCTCTTGCACAAGAAGCTTTGAGGGCAGTATGGAGCAGGAAAGGGGGCTGCTAGTGTGGGAAATTCAGGTGCACAGGGAAGAGAGCAACCTGCTATGATAACCTGGTAACACTGATGTTTGATAACTGTGAGGTATATTTAGAATCGTGCTGCTGTTGTCATGTTTGTATTTTGTCCATTGCAGTTCACACTTTCATTTAGGTGGTTTCTACTTCAGTGACTTGAGAAGGAAACCTTAGGAGACAGGGGTTTCTTAAGCTTCGTTACCTCTTCTGGAAAGAGCTTCTCCTTCCCTTGAATTCCACCCTGACTGTACAGATTTGCGTTCTCCTATGAGATCATTCTGTCAATACAGGCTTGTTTACTTCACAACTTTGGCGATTTTGGAAGGTTCCTTTCAATATTAAACTTATCCACCTTTTGCATTAGCAGATTATTTTTCAGCATGGAACTGTGGATTGCTACTGATAATTGCCAGTGGTTCTTTCTTCTGTGAAGACCTAATGTTTTGGTAGAATTGAATTCTCTGTTTTCTAATGTAGTTTCCTGCATTAATTAGGTTCTTTCTGGATCCTGTCAGACTCAGTATGATATCAGTCTTCCGAGAAGCTTCTTTTGTTGATGCATTTAGAAAAGACTCTGCTTGTTTCATGGAAAGAATTTTCTCTAGGGACTGCTGCCAAGACTCAGAAGACCAAGAAATCTTATGGCTTTGTATGTGAGTGTAATCAAACTGGCACTCATCGTCATTTTGTCTCTTTAGAGCTGGAGCAGAACTGTAGATGAATATGTAAGCTGTCTCCAGTTGGATGGAGATAAAATAAGAGATCCAGAGTTACCTCTGTGAGGACTATGGGAGGGAGCAAGATGACAAAAAGACGAATTCGAGTCTGTAGGAAACTGTGTGTCTTTAATTCCCTTGCTCAAGAAGCAGCTTGTTTATATTGCAGTACTGAAAGAATCCGCCTTCCTTCTGTTTTTGGAAAACAGTGATGTTACTGACCTAACTCTGGGCAGGGTTGGAAGGACAGCTTTTGAAATGCTTCTTGTAATGCCTCCTTGTTGTCAGCTTGGCATATTACTTTTACTGTGGAAGGAATGGGGGGATGCTATCCCAGCAAACTGAAGATCTGTCCACATGCTGCTTTTGCAGCATTTGGTGGTTGTCCCGAGCTGGGGCTGCACTGAAGGGTTAGCCCAAGGAAGCGATAGGTGTCTTTCGTGGACTGGAAATCTGACCTCTCAGAACTGGGGGAGAGAACCCTCACATTTTGGTTATGCGTGTTGGAGCAGAGCATACTTGTGACATCATCTGCAATTTATTTCTTTCCTTTTCACTACTAAAGGCATTAAAAAAATCAGTATTCTACAAGCTTGAAAGAGAGACTATTATCTAATTGGCTTTTGGTTAGGAGGATACTGATTTCTAGGTCAATGTAAAACAAATGAGCATTTAAATTGAAGAGGAGCAGCTGTTCCAAAACCCCTTTCTACAGTGCCTGGTTTTGTTAAGGATAATTACGTCTAATTTTAAATTATGATAGCTTTGAGTATTGAGCTTTGCCTTGTTACATCCACTAGCTCATTCTCCTTCATCAGTAAGAATGTTCCATCATGGAGCTAGGTTTCTGATTGGATTTATTTTTCTGGGCCTTTTAAATTGTGAAGAGAAATACAGCTTTAAAGATGGGTTTTTCAACACTTTCTTGCCAATGTTACCATACTCCCATTCTATTTTTTCGAGGTCTCAAAGCAGATACAGTGTTGTCTGATTCCTGTGGAAAGATACTGCTGGGAAAATACATACTTATGTTAACGTGTAAGATTTTTGTTCGTATTTTTAGCTTGAAAATGGAAACGTTAGAGTCTAGTGCTGAAAAATTCAAGAAAGCTCTTGTCAGCCCTTGGAAGGAAACATATGCTAAAGATGTCCTGTGGATTACATACTGCTTGTTTCAATTAACACATTGATATTCTCTGCCAGTTCTTGAGACAAAAGCCCAGGTGACAATTCAAATGATGCATGAAACTCATATTTCATTTTTTTTCTGGTAAGCTTAGATTTTTTTTTTTTTTAAACAAACCCCAAGATTTCAACTGTGAAGCTCAATGTTAAATTTGTAATTCAGTAGGATATCTGAACACTTTAAAGAATATATATTGCAAATATATTGCTGCTGCAATGAAGCATGTTTGTTTTTACGAAATGTTTGCTGCTGAATGTGGCAGTATTGTAGTGTCATGCATAAGAATTGTGTATTTGAATTGGAAGTAAAATATAACTACCAAGAAATGTATTCTTTTTTATTTTAATTTGAAATCCAAGCATTTTTTTTACCTGCTAATGAATGTCACCCGTATCTTCTGAGAAATATTCTTTGAGGCTCTAAGTCAGCATCTTCTACTGTCTTTTGTTTCTTCTCACTTGACTAAATGTAATGGGTTCTGTTAAAGAAAACCAAAAGAGTTGAAGGGATTACAGAATTATGCATCTGCTTTTTATTTTTTAAATGGCTTTCAAAGAAAAAAAAAACCCAGGAGAAGTCAATAAAAATGGGAGGTCTGGCACAGATCCTGAAGGAGAGGAATAATAATAATAATGATGGTAATTAAAAAATAGTCATTGCACAGAAAATCTTTGAAATCCTACAAGAATTTATCATTCTTTTAGTTTTTGTTTTAGTTTAGTGGATAAATGTTGGGAATAGGGAAATCTGTGAAAACAAACAGCTTTTGACTTGTCCAGCATTTTAAGGGGCTGACAAAATGAATAGCAAAATTTTGTCTGAGACCAGAAAAAGAAGAATAAAAATCTGTTGGAACCCATCAGCAAAAAACTGCTGTGAGATGTTTCCCTAGATATCAATGTAAGCTTGGTCTGGTATGGAGAAGGGGAAAGTAAAACTCTCTGGCTCCAAATGTTTTGGCTTATCATCTTCAAGTGTTTGCTTGAATGCATATCATGTTGGTGTGAGGCAGGCAAAATGGTATGATCTTTGGAGGCTTGTCCAAACACTTTAATGTCAGCTGGAAACCAAGGTAAAAATCAATGTATGTTGAAAGGAATTGCATGTGGATTAAGTTGGAAAAATATATTCAGTGCTGTAGACTCTGTTCTGAGCAGAATAATTAAAGAAAAATCTGTTGTTAACTTTCATGGTTTTTTCCTAATCAGTATGTTTGATAGTCTAATACATTATTTGTAAGTGCTACGCCAGCGTAATAGGAGAGGTTCCTTGTTTTGTGAAGCATCAAGTGTCTGTTCTGACGAACTGAGTGTCCATATGACAAATATCCTGTAGCTACAAGTGGGGGGAAAATACAGTGAAATACAGCTTGATATAGTCTCATACTTCGGCAATTTCTTGCCCTTAAGGCGCTCTAACTCTGTAAAGGAAGGGCTATCTCTATGTAAAAATCATCTAGCTTGTACTTCAAAGTCAAATGTGGTTTTACTGATGAAGTAAGAATTGGAAGCAGAAAAGTTAAGTAAGAATTGGAAGCAGAAAAGTTTAGTAAGAATTTACAGAAAAGGCAAGTATGTGTGTGTGAACCGCCGCTGCTGTGGTGAGGCTGCAGGAAGAGTGCTGCTAGCCAGGAGTGTGGAAGAACCGAAGAGGAGAGTGGAGGAAATCTTATGTATAGTAAAATTTTGGGTGTGTTTCTCAGCATGTGCTTGCATGGGCATGAGATCCATCTATAATTTGTAGTTTCTATAGAACCTGTTTTCATGGCAAAACAGCTCCTGGGCTGACTGGGTTCATGATGTCTTTCCTGCGGGGTTCTTGTAACTACAGGTTTTGTTGTTCCTACAAAGTTTTCAGTAAATATCAATACCTTTCATTAGCGAAACATGCAAGAGTTGGCTTTGGGTCCTTGAGCTTTGGTTTTGTTGCTGATTAGAGGTGTTCACTGCTGGTGTTTAAGTCTGAATGTCTCTAAAGCATGAGGGTTGTCTTAAAGTAAGAGAATCCTGATTTTGGTAATGTCATCTGGATGTTTACTAAACAGAAAGTATATTTCTTCAGCTTTAAATTTGCAGCATATATTGAAAATGGCTTCTCTGCCTACTGGAAAAAAGTGCTTTTTTAAAAATGCTATTGTATTTGAAATGTAGCATCAGGGAAGCTAGTTGCCATTCTGTTCTAATGCCAGTTTAACTTCGGAACAAAAATGTTTGCATAGTGAATTCAACATCTTCTGTAAATATTAAAGTTTAATTGAAGATTCCTTTCCAAAGATGTTAGCTTTCGAAGGGGCTTGAGCCAAGGAGCTTGTTTCTGCCTGGAAGCTGGTGTCTTTTCTGAATATACCATCTATGGTACAGTATAGTATGAAAACTGTTGGTCTGTAGATGAATGAACTCTTTCCTCCACCCTTGTAGACAGCAAATTTACATTTGTATGGAAGATTAGTGGGTGTGCCGCCTCTCATGATGTATTGGATGTGGGGAATGGGGCAGTCTCGCCCAGGAATCTAAACCTAAGAAATTGGAAACAGAAAATGCACTGTGAAAACCTGATTATTGTGTAAACCTTGAGGATTTTAGACATTTTTTTCAGCATTTCTTCTCCCTGGGACCAAACCTCATAACTGGAGTTTGTTGTGGTTTAGAATGAGTTCCTATTGTGGTTCATTGTTAATGCACAGCTTTGCTCCAAAGGTCTTAGTTTATCAAACTGAATCTTGTAAATAGGCAGGAAATCCAGAAGAAATTCAGACAAGCTGTCAGGCGAGTTTCCTTAGGTTGACTGCCAAGTTGGTTTTTTTTCTTGTTTTTTCTTTTCTTTTAAAACAAGTTACCTCATCAACCTTCCTCCTTTCAGTAGTCTGTCAGTTTATCTCAAAGGGTCACATTTTTAAATCTCCAGATAAACATAGCTTGATCTAAATAAATAAATTAAATGAAACCTCCAAACACTTAAGTTTCAGATTGACAGTGAAACATTTGGCTCATTTTGGTTGCAGAGACAAATGTTACCAAAGACTTGAAAAAATTCCATTGAAATTGTCAGCTGATAATCTTTGGGAAAGTGATCTTTTTTCTCAGCAGACAATATGTTATGTAAGGAAATGTTATATCTTTAAGGTTTGCCACAGCTTGATGTTCTGTTGTTTTTAGTTTTGACTAAATAGAGTAAGAAAAGTAATGAATTTTGAATCATGAAAAATGTGAATTTTGAAACTCAGTGTTTTAGATGAGGGAATTGTTCTTTTCAAAGTTCCTTGATAATAAAAGCGTGCAATAAAAAGCATTACATCTTGTTGCAGAGAACTGAAAAGCTGCTAGTTTATTTTGGCCTGATTTTTGCATGGGTGTACTCTTTTATATGGCAAAGCACGAATAATCCTTGGATTATCCTATTGTGTAGTGTTGACGTCCTTCACACTGTCTCTCATGATGGGATCTCAGTTATCTTGTGAGACTTTCTGGTGTTTTTGTAGTCAGTACTAAATATCGTAAGTGGCTTAATACCTTTTCTGAGTTGTCAGTGGAAGTGGTCTCAGACCTCTTGTGTTAAGAGTTTTATGGTGTGCAGCTACTGAATTCACTTAAGCTATGCTGGAGAGTACCCAAATTTTTGATCCACAGTGTAATGATTTGGTTGCTAAGATAGCCTTTACTGATTTTGCTTTTATGGTAATGGTAGGTTTCCATCCTGATGCAATGATGTTGACTACAAAAGATGACAGGATGCAGTGCCAAAAACCTGATGGGACTAGGAAGTCATCACAAAATTGCTCTTTTCTCCATATTTTACTTAATTCTTAATAAAGTGGATGAAACTTTTTCCATGAATGTGAAGTGATTCCTGAAATATGACTCAAGTTTCAATTACAATTTACGATATGTAGAAGGTATTTTATATTCTTCATACATAGTACAACAAACAAGCAACACAGCTCAGAGACGAGCCATGTGACTGCACAGATACTTCTTTGTGCATATGTATATGCGCACTCTAATATAGTAGATACAGACTCTTTTCTTATTTATCTCTCTTTGCAGTTGCTTTGGTGGTTAGAAAATGTGAGTAATAGCATAATAGCTTATTCACAATTTCTCTATTTTTTTTGTAAGATGTATTGTACCTAGGAACAATCACACCACTTCATAGCAATTTCCTGTGGTCATTGCTTTCCTAATTGTGCAGTGTATGCTTTTGGTCATCTTCCATTGATGCTGTTCAGAAACCTGTGGGCCACAGAGTAACTGAAATAATTGTTGCTTTGATTATACTGAAGTTAACGGATGGAAAGCTCCAGTCATCTTCAGACAGTTATTGAAACTGGTCTAACCTTTCAGATTTTTCTTGTACAAGACAGAAGAGTAATAGATTTTGGTAGCAGGCAGCGGGATGAGGCCTGAATCAGCATCGATGAGAAGAGATTTCTTCTTATCAACAGAAATGAAATGCTTTTAGAGTCTGCTCCCAAGGAAACAGGAATTGATTGGACTATGTCCAAATGATCCCAATACCACACCACCCTTTCTCTTTTCTCCTTGCTGCAGAGCAAAGCAAAATTTTCCCCAGATTTGTTAATTTGATGGAGGAGGGAGGAACTGGGTTAGGAACTTACTGAAGTTATTGGTGAACAAGTTTTGAATTCCCTCATGTTATCCCCCTTCCTAATTTTTTTTTTTTTAGTGAAGTTGAGTGCTAAGGTAGACCCTGTAATTCTTAACGAATTCAAATGTTACATGCTGTCTTTATTTTGAATTTTTCTTCTGATAAACAGATACATTATTAGACCCTTTCTAAATGCTGCATCTACAAACTGTTTGAGAATGATGTACTTCAGTTTCTTTAATAGCTTTCAGTAATTTATCTCCTAGTGAAACATCTTATAAAAATACATTCGCTGGAGACTTATCTGCAGACCTTTTAAGATGTTAAAATGAATATCTAAGGATGACGTAATCTCCTGATGAAATGACAGATACATTTCTAAAGGTAATATTTTGTATGAAAAATTTTCCATGTCAGAGAGTTACTTTTAAATTCCATTTGTCCTTTGCTTGATTCAGTTTGGTACTCAGGATTCTCTCCCACCCTCTTTCAGCATTGCTTTTTTGTGTTTTGTTGAAGGAAGGAAAAGAGGGAGTGGATGTGTGTTAGCAGTTAAATAGGGGGGAGGAAAAGGTGGTCACTAAGTTTGGGATATTTTTGGTGTTGGTTTTTGATCTGACATTTAAATAAGGTTTGTTTCCTCTGAAGAAGGAAAGAGGAGAGGGAAGCTAGAGGAAAAACCATGCCTGCTTTTTCGCAGCAGCCCTGATTGGCTTCCCTACCCCAGAAACTGGGTAAGTGTGGCAGGCAGCCAATTTGAAAGCATTCTCCCCAAGAAAGCTTGAAATTTGGAAGAGAACAGATGATTCTCATGGTATTTTGAGACGCGTGCCAGCCTCAATCAATTATAAGTCACTTGCGAAGACATTTTGAGAACTGGCAGTGTCTGAATATTAAGGTAAACAATCCAGGAAGAATTAGATGTGTATGTGCTGATGACAATGTTTTCAGTTACGTTATAGAAATAAGTGGTGTTTCTGTACAATTGTTGTCAGGCTTAAGCCTTTTCATCTAGTGGCTGATTTAGGAGGAAAATACAATGTGAATGGTATTGCATAACTGTTAAGATTGCTTGATTCCTCTCGCAGTGTGTGTTGTTAAATGCTGGTGGCCTTAGTCAGAAGAGGTAAGATCAATGATCCAGTTAGTGCGTGGTCTAGTATAAATATTCTTAAAATCTATTGTGGACTAAACTAAAGTGCAAAATGCATGTAATCTATCTGAGTATGCATGCCAAAATGTTCTGGGTTTATGCGATTTTTTAAAAATAAAAATAGAATTTCACACAAATGTCTGATAAATGAAGTTATAGTTTTTAGAAATTTTTTTTCCGGGGAACTTATTTCATGGCCAAATGCAGGAAGTAATACTGAAATACAACATGAATATTATCACAGTGAAGAAATATGATCATATATTTCGGTCTGCTTTTAAGCAGAGCTTTATCTATATTTTCATGTAGCTGTTCTCCCTGGTGACACGTTCTTAAGTTCTCATGCGGAGTTTTGTGCATGGCTTGATGTTTTCCAGTTATATTTTCAAAAGAAGATACTGTTCCTTTAAAATCAAGTGTCTCATTGAGTTGTTTTCACTAGCGCGCTGCTTTTTACATGGTACAGTATACTCCATGCAAATGAGCTGCCTGCTCAGCCTCTGTGTGGCTGCTTGCCCTGTTGGGGAGCTCACAAAGACTCTGCAGACCTAATTCAGCATTCAGTTGTTTAAAACGGCAGATGGAAGGAGGTATCGGCAAGATGAGGATTTATTAGCTACTCACAATAAAAGACCACACTCGCTCCGCAGAGGATCAGAAAAAGCCTGGTGAATGGGATTGAGTTGTATCTGCTTTCAGCTGACTTTACAATGATGTGTTTAGCTCATGTGACTCGGTCACTTAGCATGAAGATCAGCTAAAGATTTCCATGTAAATATATATTCCTTTAAGCACCATCAACCTGTGTGCTTGTATTGAGACCTTTTTTTGGTTTGCAGCTGTCATAACTGTGGGAACAGGAACACTTCATCAAGCTGTGGTAGGCAGCCGGCGGTCTGGGGTTTTCGTTGCATTTGCACACTTGAGGATGTCTGGCTGAAATCCCCTCATAAACACAGCTCTTGATGAAGTTTGATTTCTTTTATATATCCTGTGAAATCCTTCGGAGGCTGAAGGCAGGGTCTTTTTTAATACATTGTTTATATTCAGAAGTTATAACAGGCTCTTCCTAAGCTTTTATCAGGAGATGAAATCTGTTGCTTTAGCTTTCTGGTAAAAAAATTGAAGGTCATTGCGGCAGTAGGTTGTTCATTATATTTGCAATATTTCCTTTTTTTCCTTTCTAATATAGAAGGGGCATACGTAGGACAAAGGCTCCTAGATGTGTTCAGTAATTTAAATAATACTGCGATGAACATATCTAGATTTTGATTTTTATTGAAATGGTATTTGGAATAGCTAAATGCATTATCATTGTTTATTTTTCAACACAGACTAACAGCTTATTTGAAAATATGATTGGGATACTGTACATAAAGGGGCAAAGCTTTTTTTGACCTTGCTG
>VWZZ01000396.1:180930-213965 GCA_013399095.1 Psophia crepitans
TTTTTTTTTTTTTTTTTCCTTTTTGCCACGGATGACTAAGAGGGAAGGGCTTGTTAAGACAGCTCTGTCACTGATGAATAGATGAATGAATTCTTAAATGTTCAGGACTTGCAACATGTGTTCCAGACCCTTCAGCACGTAAGAGTCGCAAGATCTCAGCAATGAACTAAAGAATGTGCCGTGTCTGCTGCATATGAGGAGGAGACCAGCATACCTCAGAGATAGCAGAAACAAAAGAATGTGCGACAGTATCTGAAGAATCTGACATTTGCTTTGTCGTACAAAGGAGTAAAGGAATTTTTGTTTTTCCAAATTATGAAAGAATTCTATTTTACGGAGGTTTTTCCCTATTTTAAATAGTGCTGTATCCTGTGTGTCCACAGAATTGATTTTTTTAGTTAAGTGTGACCGTGTGTTTTTTAAAGGAAATGTGACCTGGATTTTGTGAGCTTATTATAAACAGTAAATGAAGGCAGCTGTTGTAGTTTACTGATCCCTTATAACAATTCAAGTAAATTGAAATAAAGCAAAAATAGGTGTGTGTGGGATCTGAATTAAATTCCGCTCTTTGGCCTTACATGGAGTCGTGGATTATTATATATTTCTAGACAGTTGTGTGTATGAGGGGAATGAGACATCCAACCTTGAAAAGATCCGGAAAGTCAAACAGATTTTTTCCAATGTGACCTGCTAAATCTGCCACGAAAGAGGCAGACAAAATTACATACAGATAGTCAGAGACCGTGGCTGCAGTTCTTCATGACAGGCAAGTGAATGACCATGTCCTATTTTTAGCGAGTGGACGGAGGGGGGGGCGAGTGGGGGAGAAAAGTTTGAAAATAATGGACTTCTTTAATAGTTATAGAGCAAAGCTAGCCAGAAGCAGTGGGCTTTAGCAGGAATTTGTGATCAGCAGAGTCGAAATATGGATGATTCAAGTATTCTTCGAAGAAGAGGGTTGCAGGTACGTGTAACTTCGGTCTGCTTTTTTTTTTCTCCTTGCAATGTTGACAGTGTCATAAAAATAATTTTAAAGTAAATCAAAGGTTGACTGAGTACCTAACAGTGATGCTAGAGTTTGAGTTTTTCTGTTTTCACCTAGTGTATATTTTATTAATTAAAAATAGGATTTTGTATAAAGTAATATAATGCAGTTTGTTAATTGCTTGGTTTATATCCAGCACTCTTACGAATTTTCTTGCAGAAAGAAGTGAAGTCCAAACTATATGCTTACATTATTTTTGAAACTTCACTTTTGCCGATACTTAGAAAAATCTAAGTGACTTTTCAGACTTGCCTTAGAGTAGCCATTTTAGTTGAGCATTATTTAGAAATGAAATATCAAAGCAGAGTGAATATTTTCATTTATTTTTAGAGCTCTGCTTCTTTATTACCTCATAATACCTGCATAACAATCCAAAACCAGAATGCAATTCTATAATGCAAAGAATATTTTATTTTCAACAACTGTCATTAAGTTGAAATAAATCCTCCTAGAATTTGTTTGGAGCTTTAACATACTAGTGAGTTTTATTTTGTGGGTGTGTTTTTTCAGTTGCAGTAGTATGACAAATATGGTAATCTGTGTTCGTATCAATGGTGTATGATGACTGAACTGATTCTTATGGAGTAAAACAGCTGGAAATGAGTGAGCTCCAAAACCTTGTGTGAACTGGTTATGGAGTAACTTTTTGCTTGAAAGCACCGTATTCTTTTTTTTTTTTTCATTGTAATGTGATACAGCCTATTACATACTTGCTAGCACAAATAATTGTTTACAGACCATGAACCTTGCATATTTAACAACAGGACAGGCATAGTTAATTTAACTTCCTTTGAGGAAAATAAATTTACCTTTTTAACATACTACCTTACTGATGCTTTAAGGCAATTACAGAAATGTTGTTGCATTATCTGAATATGTTCTGTGTCTTACCTTTTTACATTTTGTGTATATTTAGATTTTTCTTTGTGCCAGCTTATTATTATTACTTGAAATAGTTTGACACAGTAAGCTGCATATAACATGGTGAGAGTGTGTTATGATAGTGCATTTGTTCATCACAAAATTAGATGTATTTAATTTTTGTATAACTGAGTATGTAGGAATAAGTAAGATTGGTTTTGGAAGAACTGGTATTTATTTTCAATGTATTTAACTAGTTAGAACTTCATAACCAAGAAAATTGTTTCTGACCACAGATAATCAATTTTTTTTTTCAAGCCCTGCATGCTGATTATTTAGAGCTTTCCTGAGCCTTGAATTTCTCTAGGATCTGTTTAATGTGTAGGGGAGTGGTTTTCATGATGATGCTTCAGGGGAGTGTTGGAAAAGGGAGGTTGGAGAAGCCCAAATGCCTGCCACTGGCAGCAGAAGACATGCTGGGAATGAGAATGCATTTTCCTGGTTTAACTGTGTAGTATGGCGGAACTGGATAATTTTAGTAGTCTTGAATATTTCCTGTCTGTGTGTGATGGTGTGTCTGTACGCACTTGGGTAGGTATGTGTAAATACACATGCAGGTATACAGGTGTAATTAATGCCTCCTTCAAAAAATGCTTCAGGAACTAAAAGAATGTGCTAAAAGGACATCAGGAAGTAAGGCAGATGTGTAAGTCTAAAAGGAAGTTGGATTTTTTTTTTCTGCATCTTGGAGTAAACTTTTTAGAAGAAATTGTGGCTCTGAAAAGTGACCATTGTGTAGGTAACTTCAAGTTTAACAAGCAGGAAAAAATAAAAAGCTGTTGGTTCATCTTGGCACTGCCAAGGCAATATGTTTTAATTGCTTACTTTGGGGAGCTGGGTGGTAACAGTTTGGAAAGCCACTGATGAAAAAAAATTACTTTCCTAGTTCAAACTGGGTGCTGATGGCTTTTAAAATTAACATTACAGCCTAAATTACGTCCTCTAATCCTACCTCTGTGCTCAGAGCAGTGTAATTCCAAAGTTAGATCAGGTTACTGAAGGTCTTGTCCAGGCTGGTTTCGAGTACTTCTAGGGATGGAGATTTTGCAGCCTCTCTTGGCACCTGTTCTGGTCCTTAATCGCTTGCACTGTGAAAATACTGTTTCCTTTATGTTTTGGTATAGAAGAGCACTTTCCACCACCTATTAGTACTATTTCATGTAATATTTACAAATGAACTGCTGAAGATTGATTGAGATGAACAAATTGGTTCTTTTTATTTTTTTTTCGTGACCAGTGTTGCTGTTTTATCTTGATAATGTCTGATATTTTTTCTTTAATTGGCTGTTATTAACAGAGTTGATTTAGACTTGCACAGATGTGGCGTTGCTGAGGTTGCGGTGGTTTAGGGGTTTTGTCCTTTTTTGTTTTTGTATCTTCCTGCTGATTTGGCATTTTATATGGTGGAATCCTTTTTATTTTTTGGTGATGTTTCAGTCTTCCTTCTCTTCTGCCTTCCCCTATTGCTTCCGGTAACTGAGTTCTCAGTATAAAGACCATGAATATACCTCTTTCCTTTTGTGTGTTATTCCCGCTAACAAAAGGAAACTGATTTTTTTGTTTTCCTTTTTCCTGTCCCCGTGGAGAGCACCGTCTATAAGGCAGTAATCTGAATTCCCAGGTGCTTTTCCAATCTCCCCACTCTTTGTTCATATCAACAGATTTTTTTAATCTAACTAACTGGATCAAACTCTTTTTCTCTAACCTTTCTGAAATGCCTTTCACTTTGCTTTCTCTGACTGTTTTGTAAGTACTGTTGGTCTGTTCCTTTTCTTCAGTGGTCACCTGTTCAAGGGCCTGGGCTGCCTGACCTGCAGGTTTCCTTGTGCTCATCTCTGACAGGTAGCTGACTCTATGCAAGTCTTCTCTTTCTTTCCTTGTTAAATAAACCACTCGCTGTCATAAGGTCGTCTGTTCTCTAACGAATGCAGGCATTTGTTTTCCTTGTGCTTCTTGTTTACCCCCATTAACTGAAATATACTTGCTATCACTGCTGTCTTACTTTCTCTCTTCTCTGGGAACTCTCTTCTGCTGATCCCTGCAGGTAACAGCCATGTCATAAGCAGGTAACCTAAAGGAACAGGAATCGTTCCTACAAGCAAAGTCAGTATATTGGCGTGTGGCCCGTCCGTATCACCTTCCTCATGTGTTCGGTCTGGTTTTTTTGCATCCTGTTTGGTGTCACGAATTTGTAGTAGTGAAATGTGTGGAAATGAAAGATCCAGGATGGACATACAAATATATACACACATGCACAGACCTCACAGTCTGATGTGGCTGTGCAATAGTATTGACAGGAGGTGAGAAAGTGCTTCTAATAATGGAATATTCTTTCAATTTCTAGGCTTTCATTGTAGCTAATGAACTGGAACTATTGACATAAGTTACTGCCTAGGGACAAGTGCTAATGCAGGTGGTGGAGCTGCTTCTGCACTGGGCAGAGATCGGAGGGTTTTAAATTACTTGTCATGATGTGAAATACATCGTGATGTTAGACACAGATGTTACGAGGCTACCGAGGTTTGTTATTGTTCCCTATACAGGTGTATTGTTTGTTGTTGCTGTTTTTATACAGGTGAAAAGTAGTACTACCCAGAAGGTGAGCTTGTGTTATGGACATCATCTTATAGTAGAAATCTGTGATTTTATTTTTTTTTTTCATTTATTGCAGTAGCTGCTGCATGTGTGCTTTTCCTCTTCATGCACATGCAAGAAATTAGAGTTTCTATTGCCAAAACCCTTACGCGTGAGTGCAAGTAAGAAAAGTAATGGGGAGTGTGTTACTCCAAATTTCAGATACTTCTCATGGATCTTACATTCTGCATTCGTGGTACTTCAGCAGTATTCAGATGTGGTTGGACGTTATCATCACCCGAGTTCTCTGCATCCACATCGTCCTATAGAGTGTTAGCCCCCTTTAGTTTTCTGCTGCAATTCAGGCTAAGTTCAACTAGTTAATTTATTTTGGACCCTTTTCGTCCTGGTTTCAGTGCAGATGTGAAACATCTGCATCACATGCATGAAACTGCATCACAGTACTTCAATGTGTTTATCTTGGCTAGTGTTTTCTACTATACAGCATGTTTGGTTAAAATATACATATATATATATACACACACACACACACACACACATATATATATATATATACACACACACACCCCCCCAACCCCCCAAAAAACCCCCAAAACCCACAGTAGAATGATTTTTCATTCTAAAGGTAAATCTTAAATTTTCGTCCTGGGAGGAGAGCATAGAGACTATAATCTCGGAATATCTGGTGAACTTGTTTTTGAGCTTATTTATTTTGCCCAAAGGACTGAGCACTTCTTTTGTTTTATGGGATAAGGGAATCAGGGAATCAGTGCTTACAGAAACTCTAAGCTTTAATATATTTAACAAGGGAAGGTTTACTGCACCGTTCAGTTTTCCGTACAGTTTAAACCTTCTCTGGGACGTCTTTGTACACAATTTAGAGACCCCAAAAACTGATATGCTCCTCAGTTTCGTTTCCTTAAGAGTGTCTTTCATAATTACTGAGGACATTTTTTGCTGGCTACAGAGCTGGTCACAAGATCTAATAAAGCCTGCAGGTAGTATAAATGTTGCTTTTTACAGTATTTTTTTTATAAAAATGTTAAAAGTAGAAATTGTGTTCTTTAGAGGAAAATAAGCTGTTTACGGTGAGAGAAGACTGTGAATGGGACTCAGTATTCAATTATTTGGTTCTGCTTTTTTTAAACTTTTGAAATATGTACTAACTGAAAGGTCAGTACATTTTAAATTAACTTTAATTTAAAGGTTAACTTTAGCATGAAAATGCATGTGTACATACACATGTGAAAATCTTCAGCTATTTTGAGTCTATTGGATTTGAGTTTTTAGAATTGCCTGCTACAAGGTATCCTGCTATGGGAAATATTGGCACCTACTCCCAGCAGAAATGTAGCTTTGCTTTTACGGCCTTTAGAAGAAATTTGACTTTGAGTGGCTTTTTAAAATTGTATAGGTGACTCTCATCTTTACACCTTTGATTCTTGTGGTGTATTTTTCTCGACTTAGATGTTTCCTAGTGCTATGCTGAGCTGTACAAACCATCTGAGAACTTTCAGTTACTCTTTCAGTTACTCTATATGGAGTTTTAAACTCCCTCCACTCCTCCAGATACTCACTTCAGCATTCCACAAACAAAACTTGGGCTGGCCAGGGATGTTGTTTGCCTTGGTTTAGGATTTGGCCTCAACTATATAACGTTCTTCGTGCTTGAGGCTTGGTGGGAGACAATGGAAAGTATGCTGAAATGAAAGCAAACGTTCAGGTTTTGAAGAGGATTGGTTTCTCTCCCATATTAGAGATTTATATCCTTTTGGGATACCTGTGATGTGTTTAAAAAACACAGGGAAAAAACTCCTCACAAATTGAGATAAAAGGCCTGAGCGTCTTTCCTCATAATCTTTGAGGGGATTGTTTTAAATAGCATTCTTCTAAAATCTTTGAATAATAAACAATATAAATTGGATAATATTTCTTTTAATCAAGCTAAACACTGGTGCATATACAGGCTTCCTGTAATTACCAGTCGTGTTCCCGTGTATACGTGAAATTATGGCTTTGCTTGGTTCTTGAGACAACAGAAGAATGACAGCGATATGTTTATATCAAAGCAAAGCTGACAGGTCTGATTTGAAAGCTCAAGCTTAAGTGTTCTTTAGAAAGAAAAAAGACAATTTTATTTAAATTAAGTTTAGCAAAAATGTGGATATTTCTTTGAGTTATGGAAGTTTCCTCTGGAAGATAACATCAGAAATTTGGGTGTAAAGTTTCACATTTGAAGTCTGGAATAATTTAGGGTGGTTTTCTATAGTTACTTGAAGAATTCAAAAGTCCAAAAGAGAAAAACAAATTTCCTATGGAACATAGTCATGTTTTCTTTCTAATTTAGATTCTTTGCATTAACAAGACTTATTTTATGTTGCTTACAAATTTACCAGGAACATAATGGAATTCATAGGTCAGATGTCTGCTGAAGGGCTTCCAAAAGTGATGATGTAGGCAGACACTAGTTATATTGACATCTGAAGGAAGGGGTGGTAATACGAGAAGAGAAGTAAAAATAATTTCTGCAGGTGTTGAAATTGTAGACTTACCTTAGGATACAAGAAACTGCATACTGTTTCTCTTCTAAAAAGTTGTATTTTTAGATTATCTTCCAAAAGAAACAAAATTTAATGCTCTGGCTCGGTTCCTATGCTCCCAGTCAATTTTCAGCACCTGAAACTAAATAAAATTTGGTCTGGAGAAGATGTCCAAAAGATAGACTTCTTCAGCTTCTGTGAAGACTTGCAGCTGACAGGAGAGGGATCCACACTGGTGTTAGCACAGGGGTGAAGGCCAAAGGCACTTGCTGTTACACATAGGTTGGCTGGTTTTGCTTGGGTGGAGTGTCTGAAGGGATGCGCGTGAGGAGGAGGAGGATTTGGGAACATGGACTGCAGGGTAATGGTTACTAGAATTCATTAACTAGATCAGTCATAAGCAACTTTTTTTGACTGAACTCAGTCATGGAAACAAATTGTGGTTTTATTGTGCAAGTCTGTTACAATTTTCTGCTTGGATACCGTATGTTATAACGTGGGAAAATGGATTGTTATGATGTGTATGAGTATCCTACATCTCATTATAGGACTGAGGATTCATGCTCACAGAGGTATGGAGCATCATTGATTTTTGGTGAATATCTGCTTGGCACATGAGCTTTCACACCAGTTTGACTTAGTAGGATTGGTGCTTGTGGCCTGCTTTGCAATGGAGTAGGATATGGAACTGAGTTTGGGGAGCGTGCGCTTCTGGCATTCAGTTGGAAGATATTAGAAAATATACCAAGGCAAAAACGTGAAAGCCTGTCAGAATAAAAAGTCCTTGAAATATGGACAAGGATAAAAGGTTAAATGGTTTGCTCAGGCAGAAAAGATAGTATTTAGCTGCTGTCTTCAGGGTATTGTTAAATTGGTCTCATAATTTGCTATAGTTATGCTTAAGTAAGTGCTTTCAGTTTGTCAGCAAGGACTTTGTGAATGCTTGTATCGCTGAACTAAACTTTTTATTTTCAGCATAAAAATGCCACTAATTAATTCATGAAGAAAGGTTTTGTTAGCAGATGACTGCATGAAAGAATGGTTGCATGTGTGTATCTGAGTCTAAGTAGATATTAGACAAAGGAGTTCTTTCCAAAGATAAACAGTAGTATCTTTTACATACAGACATTTCATTGGCTTGAAAGACTCTGCTTGATAGACTTGCTTGTTGCCAGGAGGGCACGATGAACAGATTTTGCTGCTGCTGAGCAGTTGCAGGGGTTGCTGTGTAGACAGTGGCTTTTGTTTCTCTTCCTCACCAGCAGCCGCTTGGGGTGCTTCACTTGTGTTCCTATCACTTCATTTTGTACTTCCTCAATGCTAGAAAGCCCAAATCTTAAAAGAAAAGCCAGTTCTCCAACATAGAAACATAACATACTGCTACCATGCTGCAAGACTAGTGTTTAATCTGCTTATCTTTAATAGTCTTCACTGCTTACACAGACCCACTTACCTCTTTAATGAGAAGAAATGTCCTGCAGTGAGGCAGCATGTATTTTGCTTCTAGGCTTATGTCATCAGCCTAGAAGTTGAAATTGGTTAGAGCACTTTTTTATTTTCCTGTCAGTTCTGCTGATTATGGTTGCCTCTTCAGTTTCTCTACCACGTTGAGAGATCGGGGGGTTTTTTTGGAAAAGGAAACCTAATTAAAACACACCAAGTGAAAATCTGATTTTGAAAAGCTATCAGTATTGATTTGGGGTGGGTAGTCCTCTCATATTTTCAAGGGATAAATATGAAGTACCTTTGCGTTCTGAATATTTGTAAATTCTGGGTACTAGTCAAATAAATGACAGAAGTATATTATGAGTTGCAGTATTTTAATAACACCTAGGAAAGACTCTCTAAAATGTCAAGAGACATTTAAACTCAGTTGTGAGTGTAGCAGTATTTCCCATATGATTCAGCAGTTGTTCCTCTTTTACTTTGTATTAAATTGCTTTACCCAAGCCATTAGTATTTATGGGGCTTTTGGAAGGTATGGGATTTTACCATTTATGGGATCAAGACAGGATAGGCTTTTCAAGGTTGGTGGTTGTTCAATTTCTAGAAGCTGTTATTAAAAAAAATATGGAGTAATTTGTAGACACCAAAGCATTTGTGCAAAATGAAGTTTATTTTTAAGAGTTGCATACCCTAGACTTTTTTTGATACATGTACTTGGCACACCAGTGAGATGCAGGTATCCGGATTATTTTTTGCAGCAGCTACGTGAGCAGTGGAGTCTTTTTGCCCTCCAGAGCAGTGTACAAATGCAACTATTTCTCTAATTTCCAAGACAGATCATGTATTCCCTGTAGTTTGTGTTCAACTGTGTGGATATATTGTGAATTTTCAAATCTGTGAATATATGTTAGCAGCCTTTTTTCTTATAGGAGCAAACTGTTTGAAGTTTACAGACTCTTTCAGGAACTGAAGATATGGGGTTGGCTTTTGTGGATGTCCTAAAACTTTGCTATTTGAATGTTCATCTTTCTACTTGTTAAAGGTTTTTCCTAATTACCAAGCAGATTAAGTAGCGTGACTCCTGTTATGTGGCACATTTGAAAGAAATTGCTGAACAAAATAAAGGCCACCTCAAAATACAGGAAATTCAAGTGGCATGGAAATGATTTATTAGACTAGGCTTAATCTAGCCAGGTATGCTTTAGAAACATGCATTTTCATTTTACTCATCTCTTGTGAAAACATTATATTTATACTGTAAATAATACAGCACAGAGTTCCTTAAACTTAACTTATGAGCTCTGACATCATTATCTCTATTTGGAAAATGTATTACAAATCACGTTTTGTAGTTTTGTGATTTGGAGCCGAAAAGAAAGACTGGTGGGTTATGCATCTATCGATACATTTGAATTTGCTAGTCTTATTTATTCCATACTAGAAAGCTAATTTCAGTCTCAATTCAATTATGGTATACTATAACATAAAAACATAATACATGACAGTTTACATAAATACTTCTATATGATAAAACTTTGAAGTTTCTCTTTTTGCTTTAAGGATCAAGAATGATATCCAGTAAAAAGTATTAAATTGTTTCAGATTTAGATGGTCCTTATTCTAATGTTTAACCTCACTGTCCGTAACTATTCTTCCACATCAGTTTTACTGATATGTCTGAAGGTAATAAAGTCCATTTTCCTATTTATTCTGACATGTTGTCTGCTGCGGACATGTGGGTGAACTGTCCTACTGCAGGCTTTTCATCATATAGCGAATAAAGCGTTCAGTTCTTCTCCTTTCTTTGCAGAATAGCCTGACATAGTCCTTGCTGGCCTTCTAATGAATTTCTTCTTTCATTACTAAACTATTGCATTTATTGTTTCGTACTCTTGCTTCTCTTTGGAGATGAGATACATATCATTAAAGTCAGGGCTTTGAAGTTGACAGCACTTTGTCTATGAATGCAAACAAGTAATTCTCTGGATGGAAAGTGGTTCAACTTTGTTTTTACCTGTCTTTGCGCAAATCTATGAATGACTCATTTTGCTAATGGCAATGCTCCTTTTAAATCGGATTGTTTTAGCACAACAGATGCTTTTGTAGCTGAAGGTTTCTCTTTCCAAAAATGCTCTTGGGTATTAGTGTGATGAAATCATGTTTGGAATAAGGATGAATCTAATTATTGCCTGTTATATGGCATAGCTTAAACAACTGTAACCTGATACAATTACTTTTAAATTACTTTCATCAAAAGGTGAAAATATTAATTGACTTTGACATTTATCACTTGTTTTATATCAGCATCGGCTAATAAATGTCACTTGTATTGGCAACCAAAAAAATGAAATGAGATGGGATGTTGCTGGGGTGGGCTAGTGTAGTCCATGAAGAAGGTCCTTTCTGCTCCATTTGTTCTGTGAGCTGTGACTTGTACATGCTGGGAATGACTCCAGGCTACACTGATTTGAAATCGAACAAACCAAACTCATGGCCATCTCCTTCCCAGCAAATGTGTGGCCCTCAGACTGTTATAAAGTGTTTCTAATTTATGCTGCTTTTTGTCTTTAGGTGTATGTAGTGATCTCCTCTGTTAAAACAATAAAAAATATAAAAGGTGTGTAATTTAGCTTTATTTTTCATAATAGTAGTGAACAGTTTTGCCAGGGTGGAAGAATGTGTGCTGACTAGAAAAGAGATCCACCTCTGGGGGCTAATTGTTGGGTGTTTGTTGGGCCAGAGGAATCGATTGTGATGAGGTAAGGGCAAGAAAAAGATTGGGGGTGACTTAAAAAGGGATGTGAGTGATTTTATATTTCAGATTGATATGGTGATTACAAAGGCTGTGGACTGACAGCTTATTCTCTCTAATGGTCTCCACTCATTTACTATTTGTTTTTCTAGCTTTTATTGTCTCTTCCTTTCTTAGATGTGAATGTCACGTAGCTTCTTGTCCTTAGCTTGCTGACTGATTTGGCAGGCCCTGTCTTAAAACTCTGTGGACCGAATTTAAACCTGGCAGTTCTGTTGCACTTTGTGTCTGAAAGCATTTATCGATGAAAGAGCATCCAAAACTTGTTGTATTAAAATGGGCAAATACTAAAGATTTTTTAACAACTGTATGATCAGGGACAGTTTTGCTGTGTGCTGGTGACTGCCTGCATGTAAATTGTGATAGTTTGACAGTGCTGAGCTGATATTTTTCTTCCAAAGTGGCTACCATGAAGAAAGCCCCTCAGGGACATGAAACTACTGTAGACTTTCAGAAAGCAATGTTGTGCTTGATTAAGTTTAGACAGATGATGGAGTGATGTAGTAAAATCATTTTTGTTAAGACATAATATAACATAGAATGCAATGTAGTACCATTGGGACTGATAAAAATGAAATACTAAAGAAAAACCATGCCCTTACATACAGCTTTCAGCAGCAGATGCAATAGATGTAATTTAGTTGTGTGGTGCTGGAAACATAATATTGATTTACCATGAATCAAGAGAAATAGCTTGTGCCTTGCCTGGTTGTATGGATTGCAGCAATCTTGGTGAAACAAGTTACCTAAAAATGGTACTGTAAGAGAATTCCTTCTTTTTGACATCGATGGGGCGGCGATTGTAGCCAGGTAAAAAATGCGGTTACATGTCTAAATGGGGAACTGATGTGTGGTACTTCATGTGCTGTTGGTGGGAACTGACAATTTTCCATGCACTTAACTCATACGTTTTAAAAAGAATCATTTCTTGAAAGCAAGCCCTCACATAACTTGCATAAAACCGAAGGCAGTGGAATGAGAGGGGTTTGAGGTAGGCCCTTACCTTGCCTTAATTGCACAAATAACGTCATCTTTTTGCATAGTGTTTGTGTACTACAGGCTAACCATATTTTTTCTGTTAAAAAAATAATAATCAAACAAAATAACATTCAAGGTAAAGTTGCAATGACTTCAGAGAAGGTTAGTCTGGTTGCTGTGTGGCGTATAACTTCTTTTATTTTTGACTTCTTTCCGAGAGGCACTAGTGCTCTTGGTCTTTACTAAGTGTATTACTGGATGAAATGATTTCCATTCTTCGCTTGTGCTTTTGGCAGACAATACAAAGCTAACAAACAGTTTTACTAACTTCACCTTTCAACCAGAAACAACTGTGTTTTCTTACTGTTTAAGAGATTGGTGTATGGCTTTCATTCATTTATTCCTTAATCCTCAGGTGACCTAGTTTCTTCCTGAAGTAAAATGAATTTAAACACCCTTAATACAGACACTGATATTTTAGAGAAAACAGTCTAGTATTGGTGTCTTGGGTTCTTGAAAGCTCAGATTTCTTGGGTGTCTCTATGCACTGCTCACTAGTATCAGATGAACATGAGTATTTAAAGAAACCACTACTTACTTTCATTTTATTGTTGAACTTATAAAATTCCCCATTGTAGGGAAATTAAAGCTTCACAACAGGGCTTTGCCTCCCTTCGTTATTCCTCATTTATCCTTAAACCGCAGTGTGCAGATCCTATTTGTCCTGCAAGTGAAGTTACACAGCATCGTGGAATTGTGCTTGTCGTATAAAGTGACTTGAAAGGAGGCTTCATACTCAAGTTTCTTCTGTTTTCTGAAAACTTTGGAGTTTAATAACAATCATTTCAATATTCTCTACTTTCAGGAAGTGAGCTTGATTAGAGGGATGCTAAATTAATGGCAGCAGGGTGCATTGTGCAAATGAAACCTGACCACTTGAGAGGAGAAGTGATGTTTTAAATGGAATGGTTGCTTTTTCCCCCCCAGCTAGCCAACTCAATTTCTCCCCAAGTATACTTGGTGAAGAATTAGTGCTTCTAAACTCCTAGGAGGCAGATTTGAGAAAGCATTAAAATAATTCCTTTTGGTATTTCAAGAGGCCCCCTGCTCTCCTGAAGGAAAAAAAAAAAAACTAACCAAAAACCACAGCAAGAGACTTAGCTGTAAAAGTAAAAATAATCTACCTTTGTACATGGGCTGGGCTTTTGGGTCTTCACTGAGTGTTTTTATGGAATTAGTTGATTTCACTTTTGGGGGATTTTTTATATAAAAAGGAACAAATGAAGACTGTGTGCGTGAACCAAAGACTGACATACGTTTACAGTCATCTTGTGTGAAACAAGTTGTTGTTAGGATGGGGAAGGATGGGTGACCCAAATGATATGTGAAAGCTGCGGGCACTCGAACAGTTTGAGGTGCCAAGTCAGTTGTAATAGAGCTCTCAAAAAAATGAAATTCCCACAGGTTTAGAGACTGTGTTATGCTACACAAATACAGGAGAAAAAAACCTTTCTATAACTCTTGAAATGAATGGGAATTCTTTCCTGAGTGTCTACCGTGTCCCACATTCTTTGACACACATCCAAGACTAAAAGTGGCAATTTTGGAAAAGCCAAAATATAATAAAATCCTTTTATTAGTAACAGATAGTGGTTGATAGTTGGTGTTATGGCTAGAAGTTGGTTTTAAGCACAATATTTTGCAACAGTTTGAGCAGTACTATAAGCTTTTTACTTAACAAACCTCTCAGAATCTTCTTGTGTCTGCTCTCTTGCAGTCTTTGAACCATGCAAACATATTTGGACAAGATATCCTTTTTGATCTCTTTGAAATAACATTCACTTCACTGTTAAATAATTATTCCTCTTCCCCCTTGCCCCGAATCTTCTGCTTGGTATTTGTATTGTTGCTTATTTGTGTAGTCCTAAAATGCTTCATAGCAGCTGGAGAACATTGAAACAGAAAATTAAGAGATGCAAAGTATGGAATATCTGTAAATATACTTTAAGTTGTAGCAAAAGGCTGTGTTTAATTCCATGAGTGGAGTAAAGATTTTTCCAAACGAAGGGCCTCTTAAAAGCTTGTACTTGGAAAATGTAGACAAGGGAGTCAAAGTAACTCTAAAGATCATAAAATACTGCTGAGAGAGCAATAAGGTAGAGATAAACATTCGTAACATTTGAACATGATATTAGTTTTTAAAGGTTAAAATTTTAAATCAAATGCAGAGGGTATCTGTTTAATTAAAATGAGGGAATATGAGAGTAATGCACGTTGAAATGTTAAACCAAGGACAAGGAGGAACAAAAACATGCGCATCATCCACCCTGCTAAAACCATCATTGCCTCACTGGGTGCTGGAAGTTTACGAACTGTTTACTGTTTTTGCTAACAGAAGGTAAACCAAACTCAAGCAAAACATTAGCAAAAGATTTTGACCTAGATTTTGGCATATGTGACTCTAAAACAGAGTCTAGCAAACAAAAGTTTGGTCTTCTAATATATGTACCTTTAAAAATTAGGTATATGTTTGAACCTATGTTTCAGTAGTGGCCGAGCGATGTGAGAGCTCTGTTAAGTGACAGAAGATTAAGGAGGCAGGAAGATGAATACCGAAAGCCACGAGGCAGGGCGGTAAGAACCTAGAAGGACACTGAAGACCAAAGTCTTACAGTGCCTTCGCATCTGAATCCTTACACACAATGTTAATTCGTGTTACACTGAAATGAGTTCTTGGGTCGATGGTAGGTAAACTGAGCAGTTCGAAATCCCAAATAGGAAAAAGATAGCTGCTAAGCAGCGTGAGCTCTTCTAAATTGAGCAGAAATCAAAGCCAGTGAAACTAAAATGAAAAACCAGCAGATTTGAAACCAGTTAACATTAGATTTAACAGTAGTAAGATACTTAGAGGTTACTCACCATTACCACTGGGAAATAAGCTGATAGGTCATTGAATTGTTGTGTTTGGAAAAAATTACTTTAGAAATAATACACTCAACTGCTAATATCAGGCAGCCCAAACCAAATGTTTTTAGAATTGAATTGTCAAGTAGCTGTCAGGTTTTTAGGGAAAAGCATAGAATTAAAAAGAATAGAAGAATCATAGATGGAAACAAAGAAAACGCTACATCCCAATCATTTTATACATTTATATGAGAGAAAAGCTGAAGGGATTGTTTTGAAAATATGTTCCTTGTCCTTTAATTGCCCTGCCAGAGAAGATGATCTAGTTAATGGTTAAGTTTTGTTTCTCATATTAAAACACATGTTTGGGTCTTGTAAATGCTTCCATAGACCATCTATTTCTATTATCTTTTATTAAACTTCCAAGATAAATTATGAACTGAAAGAGTTGGTTTCAAATGCAGATTATGGACAAAAGGTTGCAGTAAATGTTGAATCTGATCATATGGCTATACCGTCTTTTGAACATTTCTGGAAGCAAATCTTATTTTGCTGTTTTAATATGTTTGAAGTCCAAATTAATCTTACACCTAGATTAGCATTACTGGGATGTGATAATGGATTAAGTACTGATCTCTTTTGCCCCCTGTTTCATCAGCTGCTTTCTTCTGCAGGAGTGGTAATTGCTTTGGAATGGAAATCTTCAAATAGTATTTCAGTTGATAAAGATTTGTGCAATATCCAGGCAGATATTCTTTTGCATTAAAAAGGATTTTTCTGCTCTTTATTTTGACATGTTAAACAGTGTAAGAGATATCAGAATGTGAATCATAATTCCTTAAAGAACTCATGTAATAGTTATATGAGCAGTCTGGTGGAAATATAAAATCATAGCATGGAGATCAGCTCATGAAAATTTGCAATTAAGGTATGAGTATCAAGTAAGAAATGGAATATTTATCACACAATACACCTAATACCACAGGATTGACTGTATATAGAGTAGAACTATCATATGTACAGTATTAGCTCAACAAGAAAAATACAAACATTAGTACTACATTAGAAGAAAAGTGCTAACATTACTAATGTGAATAAGGTCTCCTATTTTTGATCCAGGTAAAAATTCATCTATACTATTTTGGTCTGGACGATTAAAGACATAGCTGCAAATCTGATGGAAATCCAACCTCAGAACAAATAGAACCAGAAGTCAGCTTTCAACATGAGATGAATTCACCAGAGCAGGCGAGTGTTAAGAAAGTTAATGAAGATAATGTAAGTAAGGCTTGTAATGGACTTGTAGCTGTGCATGTGGCTAGCTACTGTATCTGACCTGGATGCGGCAGCTTTGTGTCCTATCCTTACCCGATCACTCACAATAGTTTGACCATTGCCTGATTTGCAGGCAGTCTGAGATTAACTGAGAAATAAGGCCATTTATGCTGTTTCTCAAGATCAATCTCAAAACAATGGGGAAAAACTTCTTTGCAATCTGTAAGAGCAGCCAATATGCCACTGGGATTATTACGATAGTAACCCCTGGTTGCAGAAAAGAGATTAGAGCTCCACTGACAGCAAAAGAGTGAATAAACACTTGCAAAACATAATTTGAACTTTCAACAGAGAGAGAAAAACATTGCAGAAGACAAATGTGGGAACACTGCCAACCAGTGACATTTACAAGGAATTGATTTTTGGATGTGGGAGGTTACTTTCTGATGCACCAGACATAACAACAAGCTAAGACTAAAAGAATAACCAAGCAGACTCCCTTGTCCTCTGGTGGTGGGCAAAGCAGAACTTTCTGAAAAGAACATGGAATTCTAATTTTTACAAATAGTACGAGATGCTGATGCATTAACGCCGCCAGCAATCGGTGTTAGAAGGTCTGAAACGATCCTTTCTCAGTTTGTACAGCTTGCATCTTCACCTCCAGAAGCTGATCAGAAGGAGAGACCTGTCACTCTCCTTTTATGGCAGTATTAATGGTGGAGATTAATCAACTGATGTATTTCCAAAGTCCATATCATAAGTATGTGTAATATGAAATTTAATAGCCAAGCCAAGATTAAAGTAAATAATTTCATTGATTAACATCAAGATGATAATTCTTTTTTCAATAGTGAAAGCCTTATTGTTTAGAGATGCAGAAACCTGAAGTAACAGCTCATGGTAGTTGCTGGCGGAATGGGAGTCAAATGAGAAAACCTTTGGATACTTGGTAGCGCTTTCTTCTGCTGGAGGAAATCCTGATCCACAGTGTCATCTTCAGCAGTTTGATTCCTACTCCTGGAGTGCATCCTCTTGTGAAAGGACATGGCCATTTAGCTCCATCCATTCCAAACGACAGATTTGTGGCTTAAGTAGTATTTCAGCGGGGGACCTCAGCATATCGGCGGCAGACAGATCCTTCCGTAGTCTTCATTTGCTCAAAGTTGGGGCTGATGGTCTTGCAGCTAATCTCTTATAAGGTAGCTTGTAGTGTGGTGTACCAACAGTGGAGTAAAAAGCCAAAAAGGTTGCATTTAACTAGAGAGGATTCACTGAAGATGAGCCACAAAACAAACAGAAAAGTGCCCCCACAGAAAATGGCAATGGCAGCCGTAAAATCAGATAATAAAGTGATCCTACCAGGAAGGCAAAAAAGCAAAAAACAATTAATCCCCCCCAGAGAATCAAACTAAACAGAAAACAAAAAGCAAACAGGCTTAGTGCAGAAAAACACAGGCATATAGCAGCAGCCATGTTGTCACTAAAAAAAATCCTGTCCTTAAGCAGATTAGGAAAATTCCTCTTGTGTTAAGCTTTCACAGTTTGCCTGCTCTATATATATATATATTGTAGGCCATTTTTGAATGCCTCCATAAATTGCCCGTCTAGAAAATGCATTCCAGAAACCTGTGGCTTTTAAGCCTTTTGTTTTCCAAAGAAAGAAGTCAGTTGTAAAAGGAGGTGTTACAAATAATACTGCAGTCTGTGCTGCATCAGTGCATTGGAACCAAATTTGCTCTTCTGGTTTCTTTGAAGCTTGCATACGTATAAATGAGAATGTATGAACTTTCCATTTATCCCAAGAAAACAGAATTTCTTTGTGCGTGTGTGTATTCATAGAAGTTGTGTGGGTATATATACATATGTATGGCATAATGTATATACACTGTCCAATTGTATCCCTTTAGGGTCACAGAGAATGTAGGTGCTTCATAATCTGTATTGCTACTGTTTCAGAAGCGTGGTCCTCTGAAAACTAGAAACTTTTAATGTCCATTTCCAGCACATTTACATGTACCCATTTGTAGGCATTATTTCTTGTGCCAGCATTGTCCTTTGTCCTGAGTGGCTTTCCTTCCATGGGAATTCTCACTTGATTTTACTCAATGAATCCAAGAGACTGTCCTTGCTGCAGCCAAAGACTGCTCTTGCTGGAGCGATGGCTGCCAGCATTTGAATATTCATTTCTTTTAGAGGAACTGGAGATGCTCCTGCGCTGAACTATGGAAGGCACTGCTTAGTGCCTGCGCTGTCACACTGCAGACCTTTAAAGCTACCTCTCTTCTTCTACCTAGAAGGACTAGTTATTTCCTCTGTTCTGAAAACTTGTTCCTTAAAGTTGGTGCTTCGGTTGGGGTTTCGTTTGTGTTTTTTTGGGGGTCTAGTTTCAGGCTGAAATATATATTACGTAGGAAATGAATTTTAAGAATAGTAGCTAGCTGTCTCGGTTAGGAGTCTGGGATTTGTCTTTGTGAATGACATGACCAGAACCAGACATGGCATCATAGCTGCTGATGTGTTTCTGATTGAGCTAATGGCATTATAATAATTTCCATATTATGTTCCATCCTGTTCTTGATGCTGCCTAACAGCTTGTTTGCCTTTTTTTTTTTTCCAAGTGCCAGCTGTACATTGTCTTCAGTGAACTGTTCACAGTTTCTCCCCTATCCTTTTTGAAATTAGTGCTAGTTTGGCCTTACGGAGGTGTATGAGTAGTTAGTCGTGTATGTATTGATTCTGGCGCTGTGTTGACCACTCACCTAATAAATCCCTCACACAGATAGGGATCTACAGAAAATCTGCATATTTGGTCTTGTGCAGTATGTACTAATGTACTGTATGCTGGAATTAATGGAAAACCTTGAGGTCTCCTGTCTAACATTTTGCTGTAATAAAATAATTTACTTTTGATCTTCTGCATTTGTTTTTTATACTTCTGTAAGATGTTTCACTTGCTTAAGACATTACCCAGCTTTCTGTTCAAGCCTATGGGATACTGGGAATGCTTAGCCTATCCAGAGATGCAGGAGTGCAAGTAACAGAATTTTCTAATTTGTATAGCAAACAGTGGACAACAGAAAGGTTGGCTGTCATCGGTGAAGAGAGAGAATGCCTCATGTCACCATTTTAAAAAAACCCCACAAACCAAACAAAACGGCTGTAGGACGTTTGAGGAAGGAGGCTCAATTCAGGTTGCCAAGTGGAACACTGAAATATAAGATTTCTGGGATAACATTGTCTGTAATACTTGCCAGCTCCATGTGTGGGACTTGATAGGCAAGAAGAGATTAGCAGCCCTGATGTGCGGGTGAGGTGATGGGGTAAAAGGAGGGATTAGGTGTGATGGGAACTGATGAACCTTTTGGAACTGAAGGCACCTGCCCAAGAAGAATGCTGCACCAAAGTCAAGATGGAATTTTGTTGTGGCTGCTGAAATTTAAAAAGAATGTAGAAGACTGGAAACCAAATCCATAACAGCATCTCTTCCTGGAATTCAAGCTGGTCTTTCAGGAAGCAATTATTTATTATATCCAAAATACTCTCTCTATTGCTTATTTTAATGACTTGTCCTAACTTTGCAGCTTCCCTCACTTTATTTAATGTTTCCTGATTGTTGTCACTGTCCTGATCTGAGAGTTGGTAGCACTGTGCTGGAACTGCAGGGTTTTTACTGTTAAAGCCTGAAGTTTCTGCCCACAGAAATTCCATCATGCTTTTCCTCTATAATACTTTTATCCTGGTAAACTTTATGTACAAAGCCACTTCTCTGCCCATACATCTCAATCCAGCACTCCTGAGAAGCAGATGCTGACAACACTATATCCCATAGGTTATCCCCTTGTGAGTAGGTGTGTGCGGTGGTTGATGCCAAGTGTATTTTTGTTTTATTTTTCAGGCTTGTAGAATTAATGGAAGCACTTGTCAGTTCTGCTTTGCTTTGTTGCTCAGTATTGCACATGGCAGCTAACTGGCGTTGTAGGCAGATTCACTTCCCTCTCCTGTGCCTTGCTATTATATTGTTTATTTGCCTGTTGGGTTTTTCAGCCCTTTCTTTTTCCCTGCTTTTCTGAGGCTTCAGGGACTTATTTACCTTGATAGGAATACCTGAATGCACGAATGCAAAAGCCTGTTAGGTATGAAGGAAAGCACAGATAGAGATTTTTGAACAGTACAATGACCTTTATTTCCCACATTTTCCATTGAAATTAATGGAAACTTGTGCAGTGAGGTCCATGTCATTTTGAAAACACCATCTTCTTTCCGGCAATCATTCACTTTATCAGTTTTATACCCTGTTCATTATCTCTCTAGGACTGGACAGGCAGTGGGATGCTATTTAAGTAGATTGAAATTAGCAAAATGTGAAGACTGAGAATAAGGTTTATTACTCTTCAGTACTTATTTTACAAATAATTCTTTCTAATTTGTTTTACAGTACTTCCTAGAACTAGTACACATTTAAGTGCTCCATGTACATCTGCATTTAATGTTAAACTTGGGTAGAAAGGCTTATAAATATTGAATTAGGATTATTGGGAAAATTAAAAGAATATTTTAGTCCTCTAATATCTATTGATTTTTAAATAAGTAGGCATAATGTCTATTGATTTTATTTCTTAGAGCAAGTTGTACATGCAATTTAAGCAGACTAGGCATAAATGCTGGCAAGCTTCTTGCAGCTTCAGGTGAGGGAGGATCATTTAAGTTGCTTTACCTCCATCTGAAATATATTCCAACACCATGTTAACAAAGCAGTGCACTTTCCCAGGGGCTCATTTCCTAGGAAGACAGAGGACATACTGCAGCTGAAAAACTTGCTTTTTTCTCTGAAGACAGCTAATTTTTTTGGTCAGACCTCTGATAGTTCTTGTCTCTGTGTGAGACACCTCAGTATTTTTCTTAGATAAATGTCAAGCTGATGTTTTAATTTGTTTCAATGATAAATACTTCTACGAAAATAAATGATGGGCAGAAAAAAGTCTAATTTAAGAACATAGTGGGCAGTTAATGACAGTGAAAAAACCCAAGAGTGTTACCTGTGACTTGCTTTTTCTTATAAGTGAGGAAAAGACCGTTTAAGATGCTAAGTCTAAAATGTCACTTAGCATATATGTAAATATGCAGTAAACCCAGAAGCTGCACTGGGATTACCTGGGGTTTATGTATGTACTTAAGTCCCCCTATAGCCAGTCATCTGTAATTTCTGGACTAGATGGTGACTTCTGATTTCCAGTGTTAAAATTCTGAATTCAACAAACACGAAGTCCATATTAAAAGTAAACCCTCAGATCCTGAAAGTTTCTCTCTGAAGGTGTATCTTTCCTCTGAAGTAAACTGAAATGCTTAAAATGCAGCGGTGAATTTAGTGTAATACTTTAGCCCCAATATTAGGATTTAAAGATTCACTGCCTTTCCTTCTCTTTGCTGCACTTTTACTTTGTAAGAAACAAAAAAGTGAAAGTATTTATTAAAAAAAAAAAGTCAGAATGTTGGGACTATTCTACCAATTTCTACACTGTTTTATTGAAATGAAAAATATCAGTTATCACAGAATTTAGGGGAGAATGAATGAACTTATTCAGGTTTTGTGTATGCGGTGAATGATTTTACAGGCTCACTTTAATTCTTTTATTAATCCTTGGTTCTGGCCACTGAAGTTGCACTTCTCTTGTGAGAATCTGGTGAGTCATGCAGCTTGTGGCAGCACTGGCTGAGAGAAAATGGTCATATCTAAATATGGATTGATGAGTTAAACTGTTAAAGGAAATAAACTATGCATTTTCTTGATGGACAAGACAGCTTATTGTACCAAACAGCATACAGGTAGAAAGTTGCTGTTGGAAAGTTAAATTTTGAGTCTCACTTTGCAAGCTGTTTAGGTTATTTCTTCACAGATGATCACTAAACTTTTTTTTTCGTTAGCTTTTTCTTTGTGATTTGGTCCCTCTCAAAGAAAAATTCAAAAGGTTCAGGACAAAGTTTTACAAGAATGCTTTTCTCATGAGTTAGTATTATGAAAATCAAGCGTTCTTACGTACAACAAACATTGTTTGTCTAAATTGTCCTCTAAACTATGTGGCAAGCACTTAAATAGTATAACTTCTACTCTGAGAAAAGGTATTGGCTCAGGGCTGATAGTGGGGGGATAGGCAAAAGAATATTGCAGCAAAATGTTGGGAAACAACAGTGAGAAAGCTTGGGCAGAGGTGTATACAGCTGGGCTTTAGGTGCTTGCAGCACGTTCGTACTTAATTTTTTTGAGGTACTGAAAACTTGCCTATAATATGGTTTATGCTTTACATGCTGCTTTTTCTTTCCCGTATGTATAACTTATAAAAAGTTGTCTGAAATGTGTATTAGGAAAACACGGACATAGATTCTGGTGTTCCAGTTCTCCCCCATTACAGCAAAGACGTTGAGTTGAAACCAATATATTAAAGTCTGTCTGACTACCCAGAAGCTATTGTGAGCTGAATGCTTTGACCACGTGTTGAATTGAACCTGAAAGTGTGAGCGAGGATGGTGATTACACTGTTGTTGTGAGATCTGTCAGGTTCAGGAAAAGCCCCTTCCCAAATCCCCTTTGGAGACAAGAACTGTTCAATGACAGTTTTTGATGAATTTTTAAGTCTCGCAAAGACTTCAGAAATTTCTTCTGTACCCATCCATACAAACTAGAACATATCTTAAAATCTGCCTTTGAAGCTTACACCTGAATGAAAAAAACTTGCCGTTTCTTCCCAAAGACATAGAGGATGAAGAGAACTCTGTGCTTCATAGTATGGAAGAGTAATGATGGCACAGACAGTCCTGAGCACCTGGGAGGCTTTTCCTGGTGACGAAGTCGGTGTTTGGTCTAATTTGAAGTATGGTAAAGGACAGAAGACAGAAGTTTTAGAGACTGATTAATATCTTTTGCCTTCATATATTTTCAAGAGAGCTCGTATTTATAATTTAAATGCAATGGAAAGAAAATCCTAGCCAGAACATGTCCTTGTAATAGAATCAGCTGTTTCTGTCAGTCCATTACAGAGCACACTAATCGCCCATCAGAACTAAAAGTCATTAGGCACAGTCTGCAGTTTCTCAAATCTGTGCTTTGGGAGTGAGCGCCTGTATTTTACCAGTACTTTAATTGGGGATGAATTTTCCTTTACTCTGAAACAGATCTCGTGGCACCAAGTACGTCTGAATTATCCAACTGTATTAAATGTAAGGTTGTTCAGAAATAAATCTATGAAAGATGTTTAGATATATCACATGCTTTTTCATATGAGAAATCTTAGAGATCCCAAAACCTTGGTTTCCTTGGCATTTGCACAATTTATGATACACCTGAAGGGTAGCCATGGATGTGGTTATTTAAAAATATGCCCAGGGATGAGGTCAGGCGGTGCCTGTGGTTCCCAGCTCTGCTGCCTTTCATTCTGAAAGCAATAGATGTTGCTTTCCCAAGATACCTCCTGCCTCCTCTAAGCCTGAAGACTGTCTTGCATACACCAATATAAACCTTGCATCCACTCAGTTTGATCTGTAAATTCATCTTGAGTTTGGCCCAGCACCACGTTGCAGTTTCCTGTTTTATATTTCATCTCAGAGCATTGTTGTGTGTGGGCATGACAGGCAGTGTTGTTCCCTTGAAATTAAGACAGTCCAAGCTTCTTATTTTAAAATTAGGATAAGGTTGGCAGTTACCACAGTTCTACCTCACCAGAACTGCAAGGACCATTTAATTGCCCTTTTTTTCTTTCTTTATGGTTAACTTAAATATTCCTAAGCAGATAAAATACCTATTTGATCCTATGTGTCGGTGAGGATGTGTTTCAATTCAATATTTGTTTTTCACTGAAGACGATGTTTTCCAGAACTAATTATAAGAAGGTAGTTGTAGAAATACGTTGTGTTATAACTGGAATGAGTCACACTAAGTGTGTAACTACCTCATATTTCCAGGGGATGAATGTCTTCAAATACAATGCAAATGTAAAACTTCTGCGGCTATTTGCTTTTGCTGTAAAAAAAAAAATATCATTTATTATCTGTGAGTGAAGCAACAGGGCCCTTTCTTTTATCGCTTCTGTCGACGATTTATGTTTCAGTTTGGCTGCGGCTTGGAGCCCAGCAGACATAAGCAGTGTCAGAGACTGTTCACTTTTGAGGGCGAAAAGAGAAGTTAAAATTCTGTTGTCTGCTTAGAAAGATGTAAATACTGGCTGGCATCTGCGTCTTCCAAATTTTCACGTGGCACTCAGAACGTGGATTTCTTCCTTAAGTGGAAGATGGCCTTTAACTATTCCTTTGCAAAAAATGATCAGAGCACCCTTTGCCTGTCCCTCCTTCCCTGCTTCTGTTGAGCAGCAGCGATTTGAGAGGGGGAAGCTGAAATGGCTCGTGTAGACTGGCGAAGCAATGAAAAATTACATCTGCTTGTTCTGTAAATAATGTCCATTCAGAGCAGATGTAATTAACTACTGAACTTAATGGATGCCTCGTGAGGTTACAGATGCTATCAGTCATAAACTAGATGAAGGCAAGAGAGCTTTATATACTTGGAATTCCTTTTAGGACTAATTACTAAATATCTTTAAAATTGATTGCTTATGCTTTCAATTTCTGAGAGTGTTTTCACATGATCTATGTGAAATAGACTTGCTGCAGCTTTAGGGGAAGATGGGAGACACCTCCGTTCCTGAGGCTTTTTCATGGAATCCTAGAATGGTTTGGGTTGGAAGGGACCTCAAAGCCCATCTGGTTCCAACCCCCCTGCCATGGGCAGGGACACCATCCACTAGACCAGGCTGGCCAAAGCCCCATCCAACCTGGCCTTGAACACTACCAGGGATGGGGCAGCCACAGCTTCTCGGGGCAACCTGTGCCAGGGCTTCACCACCCTCACAGGGAAGAATTTTCTCCTTATATCTAATCTGAATCTCCTCTCTCTTAGTTTAAACGCATTCCCCCTTGTCCTGTCACTCCCTGCCCTTGTAAACAGCCCCTCTCCAGCTTTCCTGTAGGCCCTCTTTAGGTACTGGAAGGCTGCTATAAGGTCTCCCTGGAGATCCTATTTTTGAGGAAGTGAAGTTTCTCTTCCCTAGGACTTTTTCCCAGAGCTTCACTGTTAGGAAATGTGGTCTTATTTGAGCGGTTGCCAAGCCATCCAGCCTTCCTGAGGGACTGGTCTGACACACATTTTGTCTAAATTAGTTAAGAAATATACAATTGTAAGGATAAAATCCTGTTGATGTGTCAGAAGCCTGAGCCTGACGTTGACAAAGCAGCTGGAGACGTGCGGAGTGCCTCTCAAAAACAACCACCAAAGCTTCATTTCTGCCTGTCTGCTCCCAAATACTGCATGTCTGGAGAGCTGGTGAGAAACCAACCTCATGGAATGAACAGAACCCTTTGGACTGTTACCAGATACCTGCTGATGATGTTCACATTGAGCTGACCACTCTCACAAACAATCTATTTCAGTATAGTTTCCTTTGTAAGCTTTGATCTTTGGTCACGGTGTGCATTAGCAGCGCACTGAATTGGTACGAGCTGGTGAGCAGGTCCAGGGGTTTTCATGAGATCCACGTTGTTTTATATAACTTTTATGTAGGATAACCCAGAAAAAAAACTCAGCAAAATTACGTGGGCTTCGTTGTTTAGTTTTAAATGGAATAAGCAATGTTTAAAGGTTTGTATAAATAAAACTGGTGGTCAGGTAGCATTGATGGCAGCCGTCAATTCTTTTAGAAACAACCTTTTAAGGAGTAGATGTGTGTACAGTAGAAATGACAACTGGCTTAATCATAGATAATATTAGTACAAGCCAACAAGGGAGAGAGTAAAACTGGATTTATTCATTTGTAATGCTCTTGGCATTTTTAGCAGCTGTGACCGTTTCCTTGTGACCGCTGCATGCCCAGTCTTGGAGGGATTTTTGGTGCAAGTCAAGACAGAGTCATTTTAAGAGCGGTTTCTAACAATAGCGTTACAGCTGCAGTCCTGTATGTCTCCCAGACGACATTCTTCTCCACATTTTCCAAAATTCTGTAGAATGTGACTTTTTGCCTTAAATTTCTGAAACTGGTGCAGTCTGGTGAAACAAAAGAGCATTTTGAACAGTCGCTCCCATTATTTTGGGTGACTGCTCAGTGCTGCGCAGGCTGTTTCACACGTAGGGTGGAGCAGTAATCTGCTTCGTGGCCTTGTAAAACTAGAATTAAGTAATGAGAGAGATTAATGAGCTGTCTAAGCCGTGCGCTTTATACCTCTCAATATTCCCTCTCCCTTAGGCTAATTTGTGCAAAAATGTAATACGTATAAGGAAGATTTGGAACGTTTATTAAGGGTATTATTTCTCAGGTTTTAAAGTATGACCTGCCTTTTATTTACAGAGGACTGCCACGCATCTTACTTTTTATTTCGTTGATCCATACGCGCAGTTTGGGTAGCTGTTACTGTTTATTTTGGCGAATAATGGTCCTCTGAAGCTAGTGCTGTTGCAATTTATGGAGTGTCTGTAATGAGAGCAAATTCACCTTCTTTCTTCTGCTGGTTTTTTTTCTATGTTTCTGCAAATAGGACTCCGACTTGCAAAATCCAACCTGTAATCTTTAAATTTACTTTTTTCCTGCAAACGAAATTACATCTTCAAAACATAATCTTTTATGTGCTACGTCTCATTTAAAAATGAGTTTGGCAAGCGTATTTGAAGAGGGCTGCTGCTGCGGTGGTTTTACTGGCCTTGAGGAAAACCATCAAGTTGATAGCAAATTAGTTTGCTGGCATCTAAGGCTCGAACAGCCGAGTTGCTGTCCCTGCTATTCTTGATGTGACCAGGGTTCTCAGAGGTTGCCTTTAATTTCCAGAAACCGTTCGCTGTTTAACCTCAGCTGAAAAGCCTGGGATCAAGTACGAAACTAACTATTTTCTTTACTGAGAAAAGAAAGAGACTGCTGCTTGAGTGATGGCGTGAAATCAGAGTGACCCTGTGCTCTTAGTCCCAAATAACAGAGATAGGGATGAATCCTGCGGAGGAAACGGGACTTGGAGAACTGCGAGTCCTTTGTTGCTCGGGCCAGCGAGGGATGTGCGTGTACCCCCCTGCCCGTAGCTCAGCTGGTTTGTTCCTGGGCTTGGGCGACCCTCCGTTCGCCCGCTCGGGAATGTCATTTCCACGCGTCGGTTTTATTGTCATCTGCCTCTCCAAGCCGCGGTGGGTGGTTTCAGTCCTGTTAGTTTATGTGAGCGGGTTCGTTACTGCGTAATGTTGTATTTTGGGCTCGAAAAGATGATGTAATGTGTAAAATATGGAGTAGACACTTCAGCTTACTAATATATATATATATATATATATATGGGAGTGGGCACTGAAAGTATTCTGAGGAAAGTGGGAATTCCTGTCCGTTTTGAAATGTATTCTGCACTAAATTTAGGTCAAGTAACCAATGCCCTTAATCTTATGGAAAGCCCTGAGGTTAAGTGATATGCAAGGTCGGTGGGCAACTTTTGGAGGCATATATTACTGACAGATTAATACGCAGATGTGACCTGGATCCTTAGCTTTGCCTGCGAAGGGCTTTGTGCGAAAAATTTGCTGTGTTTGAGAGTTCTGCTTAAAGTTTAAAGGTCTTCTATTTTTTTCTTCAGTAACTCTAATTTGAAATAAATCCAAAGGCTTTTTTTTTGGTGGTTGTTACTGACTGGTAAGGGATTTCTAAGCTGAAGAGAAGAGAAAGGCCGGCCAGAAGATGCTAAAAGCATTAAGTGCCTTGTTGGCTGACTCATAACCTGTGGGTCTGAAGGCTGATGTGAGCTGATTATTTAGATTAATAGGGCTGCCTGTTAGTTAAACAGCTGAGGGTTTTTTTCCCCCTTTTGGTTTTAGATGTTAATGTACTTCACAAATGACATTTTTACTGACATGTGACTTCCGCTGAGGTAGAGAACTAATCCAAATAATACATTTAACTTGCTTTGAACTTGTAGTGTGTTTAGGGGAACACGGGGTGATCATGCGTGCTGTTAACTCCTGCAGTGCCACGCACGTTGTCCAGAGGCTCTGGCAGCCGGGTGCCGTGAAGGTGAGATTTCTTAGGAAAGAGCGATTCCAGGCAGTTTGGCTGGTACTGGGAGTACGTGAAGATGCGCCGGGACGAAGATATCCATGGCGATTCGGGATTTGTGTGATTGCAGGCAGAAATTCTGCACAGTGTGGGGAAAGGTCTGGGAATTGAACTCTGTGTCCTCTCAATATTTTGAATGATATTGGCAAGAGCTTGGGTATTCATTTTCTGTATTTTAAGCATCTCTGTAGCTAAGCAGATGATCTAACAGTATGATCCTGAATTTAGTTTCTAAGAAGTCAGTAAATTATAGAAAATATCTGCAGCATTTTCCATAGGTTAATCTGACATTCAATACAGATATGGTTTTAGTGTTGCTATTTAAAATTCGTTGCTGATGAGTTTGGGAAACAAATTCAGATGTAATCATTTCCAGAGAGAGAAATTGAGAAGTACTGTTTTTAATAACCATTTACAATGATACAGTGAAAAGAAGGAAATTATTTTTCTTGACAGATTCTGATGGGAGAAAGAGAAGCTTAGTGTGGGGTGGTTTTTTTTTAATCACCATGAAAAATTCCTTCCTGTTAATCTGATGGATGGATTAGAGTTTGTCCTTGCACGGCCAGGTTGTATTTCCCATCAGAATGGGAGATTCCAACCCTCATTATATCATTTCTGTAATGCAAATGGTTATGTATAGAAAGAGATTTAATTAATCCCCCGCTGGTTGGTAGTATACCCTAAAGCAAACACAGTCAGCAAAGGAAAAAAATTAAAACATGAGTGCATGGTACCAGGTCAATGAGTGTCAGTGGAATTTCATCATCTGTGAAATATTAACTTATTAACTGAAATGTATTTACTGTTATAGCTGTAAAAATATTTGTCTATTGTCCCAACTGGTACGATAGTGAGCTACCTTGCAAGAAAGCCAAGGTCAAAGGCAATCTCAGGAATCACGCTGTCTGCTCTGGCAAAGCTACGGAACATCCTGAATGTAGCGATGGTTCGCACTTTAATTAGAAAGGACTACATTTAAGCTGCCATCAGTGCAGGCTCTAGCATCCAACTTTGCCTGTGGGTCTGTGCCATATGCGCAGCTACGTATTCAAGGACAAATTACAAGACTGAGAGAAAGTGACAATTTTGAGTGATGGGCTCCTGTTTTCTTCACGCTTTTATAACATAACGCATCTGTTTAAAAGATAGGGATTGTCTTGTAGGTCAGTGAACAAATAGATTTCCAGACTTTTTTCCATCTCCTATTGTGTACTTTATACGTGTGCGAGAAGCCGGCGTTGCCCTTGCTCCCTGAAACATTCCTGTTTCCAAACACAGGTTTTGTATACAAGGAACCACAGTAGAAGAAATGTCCCCTATGCTTCCACTAAGCAATAAATTATGTAAACAGAAAAGTGCTGCTTAAAATGGCCAGTATATTTTCTCTTTCACCTTCCTTGCTGCTCAAAAACGATAGGGCCAGTGAGGATCCAGTCCTGTTGTGCAACCTGAACTGCAGTGTGTGTTACAGTGTCCAACTGATTTCATATCTGCATGATCTGAGATGATAAACAAGATAAAAGGAAACAAATATAAGGAACTCTTTTGAAAGAGGGTATCGCAACCAGCTTTTTGTAACTTCCACGATGCTGAATTTCTTCCCCAAGGTTCGTTTTTAACTAGTTGTCTGAAAATCTGCTGCTCCTTTTGTCATGTAGAGATCAGGTTGCATGTTTAATAATTACGCCTTGAAATACGGGTCTGATAAATGAACTTTCAGAAGAGTCTGTTCCTGTCGTTTGGGTGCTACAAGATTAAATACATTTCTGATTTTCTAGTGATGTAGGATCTGCGAAAGTTGTTATTTGTTTCTGCTTTGAAAGTTCTGTGTGAATAATGTGCAATGATCTTTTAAAATATTCTTATCCTACTTATTACTTCATATAAATCAAATATAAATGTAAGCCTCTATTTTGAGGGTTATATAGTTGACCCGGAGAGCAGGTGGCGTGGAGGCTGGCCGAGGTAATAATGATAATATATATAGGTACTGGCAGCGCAAGCGCTCAGGGAGGCAGATGTGCTCGGAAGAGGCAGTTTGAAATCTTGAATGTTCATGTGTTGTTCTCATCATGAAAAATGCCCTTTAGGATAAACCAGCATATTTACTTCAAGGATTACAGCTGTACCCTGTAAATAGTGTTTCAGGCCAAGTAGTCACAGCTCAGCACTCTTTTATTAGTTATCTCACCTCTTAAAACATGATTTACTTTTTTCAGGATACGTGGACGCATAATGCCAAACCGCATTATGGAGTGGGTGGAAACCAGTCAAATCACACCACTTCCCTCGTCGTTTACTATCTAAAACGTTTATAGAACACTGACTCTGAGTAGAGTTTCACCTTTATATGGTACTTGTGAAATGCTGTTGGACTTTTCTCTTACTTAATCAGTGTTTTTGTACTGCTATCTCAGGTGTTTGAAACTACCCTATTATTTTTTCAGGTGTAAACTCTCAGTTGGTCCCACCGCACACATTACAGTGTTAAGCCATCTTAAGACCCAGCTGAGTCTCCACCCTGTGAGTGTATCCCCACCTCTGGTAGGCATTTTGTTGTCTGCTCTAAACCCCGGAGATCTGCAATGTTCTCCTGGCAGCAGACATCCCTAAATAGCCTCTCGTGGTTCAACCCCAGCCAGCGACTTACCATATGGCCGCTCGGTCACTTCCCCCCGAGGGGATGGGAGAGAATAGGAAGGGGAAAAGTGAGAGAACTTGTGGGTTGGAATAAAGACACTTTGGTAGTATACTCTAAAACAAGGGATTCATTCCCCACTTCCCATGGGCAGGTGGATGTTCAGCCATCCCCAGGACAGCAGGGCTGTCACGCCTAACGGGGACTTGTGAAGACAAATGCCATCACTCCGCACATCCCCCTGTTCCCTCTTCTTTCACCAGCTTTATATGCGGAGCATGACATCATATGGTATGGAATGCCCCCTTGGTCAGTTGGGGTCAACTGTCCCAGCTCTGTCCCCTCCCAGCAAACTGTGCACCCCCAGCGACTCGCTGGTGGGTTGGGGTGAGGGGCAGAAAAAGCCTTGGCTCTGTGTAAGCACTGCTCAGCAGCAACTAAAACATCCCTCTGTTATCAGCGCTGTTTCCAGCACAGATCCAAAACAAAGCCCCATACCAGGTACTGTGAAGAAAATCAACTCTACCCCAGCCAAAACCAGCACATAGGTGCCCTGGAATAGGTCATCAAGGGTGTAACTTTTGTAGACACTAACTCACCGGCGATTCAGGAGAAGCGCAGCTCGTGATTACGCTGCTCGTGGCGCTGTAACTCCCAGCTCAGATGCCATGGCACTGGCCCCACCGTCCGTGTCTGGTTCGGAGGGTTCTCAGAGGGGCCGTCACCAGCCCTGCCCCGGAGACGCAGCAAAGGGCGAGTCCCGGGGGGGTGCAGCCTTGGCCTTTCTCCACACGCTGTGTGTCCGATAGGGTTTTCGAAGGGGATTGTAAGACTAACATGAAATGAGGCATAGTGGGACAGCAGGTATAAAAATTGATTCTTTGATTGTGCTCTTTGTTGTCAAGACCGCAGAGGTATTACATGTGAACTGCTGCCTATTGATCCCACGGCTGCACTGCGTTTCGCAAGGGGGAGGCACAGTACGGAAACAATTGCTATGCGGATAGAATGGTATTCCAATGCACTGAGATGTCACCTGCCGGTACTTTATTCCTTCTTTATTTGGAAACTCAGTTGATCACAGATTTCAAAGGATGATTTCGGGAACAAAGCCCGTGTCAGTCCTCCTTTTAACCTTGGATGCATTTAATCCTGAATTAGCTATAAGAAGTATTAAAGGCAATACTGTGTCAGTAAAACAAGTGTACAGTAAACTCCCATTTCCTATCCACTCCTGCTGCTGGCCCATGGTTCCCGCGGTGCATGTCTGTAAGTCACGGCTGCTGGGGCTGTGCTGCTGCGAGGTGTTCTCTCTTTAGGTGACTTTTCAGCCCTAATGACCAGAGCAAAGCTTGTAAACAGAGACCCTAAAAGCTCAAAAATTAGAAGGTAGATAAAGAGATTTAAAGGTCACTGTTTTCCTTTTACAACCCGTACCATGAAATCCCAGAGCTTTGGTTATTCATTCTGAGTTTTTCTGGGGCGGACTGTGTGGGAATAAATGGAAATGCATCATTTGAATAGGAAAAGTACCCTCCGCTAAGCACCTTGGTTACGTCAGATTTTCATTAAAAAGGATAAATTAAATGCATCTGCTCACAGAACTGCGTCCAGTTCTGGGCCCCTCAGCTCAAGAAGGACAGGGAACTGCTAGAGAGAGTCCAGTGCAGAGCCACTAAGATGATCAAGGGAGTGGAACATCTCCCTTATGAGGAAAGGCTGAGGGAGCTGGGTCTCTTTAGCTTGGAGAAGAGGAGGCTGA